>JAKTPE010000005.1:0-577749 GCA_030557465.1 Kuraishia cidri | reverse complement strand
GGGAGTGGGGACTTGTTCACGTGGGGACTTTTTCGAGTGGGGCGTTTTTAGAATGGATATTTTTTTTTTTTTTCGGCGCGCGTCGCTGTGCGTTTTATTACGTCTGGGCGTGGCAAAAGAAACGGGGGCTGGGGCGGGCACGACTCTGGGGGGAAGAGAGACACGGCGGCAGAGATAGACAGATAGGCAGGACAAGGATAGGGTTTGGCGGTGGCAATGTGGGACGCGAAGTGGCAAGAGTGCGATGGGCTATGTTTTGCTCTAGGGCTGCCCTAGTGTTGTTGTTGCTGCTGTGCTGGCTTAAGTTGTTTGTTGTCGGTCAGAATATTGGTGTATATTCTGTGTCAGGACTACACGTGGTTTGGTCTCTCGCCGCCCGGAGCACAATTCCGACCGTTGTGGATCGCTTCGCCCTTGGGATCTTCTCGTATTGCGCTCGTATTGGGTCTCTCTCTCTCTCTCGCGATGACGTTAGATCCTTGCCCTCGGCAACGGCTTTCGGTAACTTTTTCGTACCGGACGCCGCCCATCAGAAATCGCACGACTTTTTATTTCACACACAACAACCGTGCTGGATTATTTTATTTTTTATACACCACAGCGTTTAAGAGATGTCGCAGATAAACGACTAACATATGGAAAATATGCTCTATAGTTCGTCCCTTAGATATGTCAACCGTTCGACGCTAATAATATTATGCCCGGTTTCGTAGATGTTGCTCTCACTGTTTTGATCCAGTCTCGTTTTACACTTTTAGTTTCAAGTATATGCTACACACCTGACTCGGTTCACACTTGACACCGTTGTCCAGAATCCCGGGCCGTTCCGGTATGTTCCATACTCGCTTCGCCATATCCCTGAACGAAACCCTATATCATCCATACCATACGACTTTCACCATTAAATAATACGCATTTAGGTCTCGCTTCGCTGTTGTGGCTAACATACCCGCGAAAGACCAATGTTTCATGCAACAAATCCATAGCGAGGGCTTTTTTCTTGTTTTTTGAGTCGCGGACTCACGCTGCAATGTCCGAACTTGCCCTGTTGCACTACACATCCATCGGAGCTCCATCCATCGCTCATCGCCCAATTGGGTATGACACCTCGACTCGGGTCTCTGTTTTTTTTTTTTTTTCACCACTTTTTTTCACCTCTTCACCTGTCATTATTTTTACAAAATGCACTCCAGAATGCATACTATTGTCTCCTCAAAATATACAACTGTTCCATACCGAATATACGGCATTTATAGCCTCGGCACATTTCACTTTAGGAGTTAAGGTACAAGTTGTGCCAATGCATTTTGATCGTTTGTTTCATGGCAAACGGTACCTGGAACGTTCGAGAACCGGCTTTTTTTCAATTCAGGTCGGTTAGACTACATACATCCGATCACTCACAAGAACCGACAGGCGGCCCAGTGGTGTTTCACCGGTCGAAGCTCCTCCGATGCTCAAAACGTCGGTGTGCGCTGGTGATCCCCGGTGACGCTGGTGGGCGTGGTGGGGGGCAGTCGCATGCGACGCTGCGACCACCGTTACGTTTCTGCTGTTTCTGTTTTTTTCGTTTTATTATTTGCACGGGTGTAGTTGCATTGTACAGAAGTATCCGAGCCAGTGTGATTGATAATCTCGGAGTAGTTTTCCGTAGTGGCTCGATGTTTCACAAAATGTAACAACCACAAAAAAAAAAGTAGTGCGGGTATACCCGCGAGTCATAAATGCTTCAAAAACAAAGAAGGAGACCCTTTAGCCATACACAGGGGAACTTGCACACTTGATCCATCCCACGTGATTGCACCATCAGGATTTCCGCTCATTCGCGATCTTGAACCAGCAACGTAATAATAGCACAGCGGGAGCAAGCAAAGATATGCTGTCGTAGCCGAGCAGATGAGTAGCAAGCGTATGGGGTCTCTCAGACCAGGATGCACAGACACCTCTTTCTTATCCACATTCACGGCTGTGCTGGAGCGTCTATTTTGCTTGTTCTCGATCTATTCTGTGTGTGCTGTGAATTGGGGGTAGGGTAGGGGGGAAGCACCTGTCAATCAAACGTACCTCTTGCGAGTCACATCATAATGCCTAAAGTATAATAATGTGTAACCCCACTTGTCTCATATGCCGATGTTATACAATCGTACTACAATTTCGTGGCGTCAAGTTTTCGGAAACTTGCGATAAACGCACGCATGTCGAATGGATGTGCAGTTCCCAATGCGGGCTCCTGTATGCATTTGGGGACGACTTACGTAGACCGCGCGGCCCACGATGGCGAGACTGAGGCCGAGGCATGAAGATAGATATAGGGAACAAAGGGCGGGTGCTGCGGTCTACGGTGCTCGTGCGTTTTGTACAGCTTGGATATATACGACTACCGTATATATACATGAGCACGTCGGGAATGTGCCACGCGGGATGTTGATGGCGCGACAAAAGTCACAGATTGGTTGTGGTGTGTGCAGATTCTGATGGTGGAGAGGAGCCTGGAGGAGCCTGGAGGAGGATGTCATCAGTGCTGAGAAACCGAATAAAGCAGAAGGGCGCAGAATGGCGTAAGTAAAGAGACAAGCCCCGGAATATAGCCATAGCCAAGCAAAAGATAAACCCAATATATCTCTGTGGCTGTCAATCGATGGGCGGGGAACACAAGAGGGGCAACGCGGCTGTCACGTGCCGGCAGGGAAAGGGTGTCAATATTTTTTGCTGATGGCGCTCGCGGCATTGGCTATGCATGGCCTCTGGTAGTTTCTGGTGTGCAAGAGGGAAACTGTATTGGTGTATGGAGTTCCCCTTGACCCCTTACTTTTGGTTATAAAGTGTTTTGTTTGGAGTATTATTATCACATGTCCCGGAATAAGAGGGGAAACTGGATGGACAGCGCAGTTGCGTGTGCTTGTGCGTTTGGGTACTGTGAGATTGTTGTCTGTTTCCGCCTTGTTCTTGCTGCTTGACACACAGGCTGGGCATCTTGCACTTCTTACCCGGAGATGCACAGTGTTGTAAGAGATGATAGAGAAGAGCGAAAGTGAATATGCCCCTGGATTATAACCATCTAGCAGCAAAGCCGATTGTGTAGTTGGTGCAATCTGGAAGCTTGAAGGCTTTTTGGCAGTGATGCAAAAAAGATGCATTTCTCAGAGACCATTTTGCTTGTCTAAGGAGAGAGCCGATCGACTCTCGATCGACTGAGAGGACTGCTGCTGCGGTGCTCCGGAGTTAGGGACCGCACTCCGACTCGGTTTCGTGAGAGTCTCGGGTCTGTGCCCCCTGAAGATGGCCATACAGTATACGCACCAACTTCTCCAGAAAAGAAGAAACGACTCGTCCCAATTGTCCTTTGTGTTTCCCGCTTTTGTCTGCAAATAAATAAATACTGCCCATACTGATAACTTTAAAGTCGACGCATAGTGCGAAATTGTCTTCCTAGCGAAATGCAACTTATCTGGTGTCAGATTTTTTTGTCTTTGTCTTGTTGTCACTTTTCAGTTTATTATATTATGGACGATTCATTGTTCTTTTTTGTCCTTATCCAGCTGCTGCGTAAAAAAAAGTCGTACCATTCAATGGGTGTTGAAGCAGCTCCAGGTAGCCACCCAGGATCAGCCACACGTAACTTCTCCATAGTTTTCCCCTCGCTGGACAATCTGAGACAACTCTGCAGCGGACCGGACCGGTTTCAGGCGACGGACACCTGCCCGAAACAGTCCAAAAGACACGGAAAAGTCCGGTATGTTTGCTAGGAACCGAATCCGGACCCGCCTCTATCAGCAGCCCAAAACCGGCCGTGCGTCTATCGCGTCCAGACAAGAGAGGTGCCTTTGTTCAAGAGGACATCGTTGTTATAGTAACCCTCAAACCATATCGCCATAGCACTCGGACGTTCTCGCTTCCAATTCACAAAATTAACTCTCTTTGCCCTTGGTGCTCTTTGTGTCACTTTTATTTGTTTTTGGTGATAATACAACACACCCTCAGGGAGAGAATGCTCAGCGCTATTCTTTTCGAAACAACCACCAAGACAACAAGACAACAAGGGTAAACCATCATCCATTCCCTACTGCTCTTGTCTTGAATCAACTCAGCTCCTTCGCCTCTTGCGTGTGCACACAACTTGAACCCCGATAGCAAGCGTTTAGACCCATCTGCGCCCTTTCGATTACATCGCCCTTGTTTGATAACAAGAGCCAACCTATTGTTTTCGGAACCGCTGAACACCAGTCCTCACCCTTGGGCGCTTAATTCCACTAGATATTCATCTTATCGAGCTCGCCATCTAATTCACTTACTCAACTGGAAGCTTTTGATCTGTCTAATTTGTTTGCAGAAATGGGTTCGGAAAATCATCTCATTGCAATGGATGCCGCGGACGACCTGGGTCGTCTTGTTATCCAGCAGCAGGCGACAAAGGCTGCCCTTTACTCTCCAACATTGTCAACCTCTCTGGGAGAACCAACCGCTGAGTCCCCTCTCCTGGAGGAGTCGGACTTTTCTGAAGAGGCTGACAACATGATGAATGTTTCTGAAGATGATGATGATGTTGTCGCTGGTGCAGGTGATAACGGCGGCCCCCAACAAGACGAAAACCATCGTGTTGACTGCGACAGCTCAGCTGAAGACTCTGGCACAAAGTTTAAGGGCCGCCCATCGTCATGTGTCTTTGTCGCGAGTCTCGCGGCCTCCATGTCGGATGATAAGCTGTGCTTGTCGGTTACCGACCATTTCAAAAAGTGGGGGGAACTGGCTATGGTTAAGGTGTTGAGAGACCCCTCTAACCGTCCATATGCATTTGTCCAGTATACAAACGACAAAGATGCAAAGCTTGCTCTCCGCGAAGGTCAGCACTCCATCTTGAACGGTCGTTCCATTCGCTGTGAGGCTGCTAGGGTTAACCGCACCTTGTACGTTGCAACAACCACCGATTCTGGATTGGATGAGACTGCTATTAGACAGCTCCTCGAGGGGTTTGGAGAAATTGAGCATATTGTCGGTACCGATAACTTTGGAAACCACACCAATCTTGGCAAGCAAAACAACAAACAATGGTTTTGTAAGTTTGCATACCGTGACGATGCCATCCGTGCATATGTTAGCTTGAGAGCTAGACCATTCTGGAATGTTGAGTGGGCCCAGAACTTGGATTCTCCGGATGATGAGACTCCGGATATCACCATCGACAGGTTTTCCGTGTTTGTTGGACAACTCGACTCCAATGTGTCCAAAGATGAGCTCGTGAAGAGATTTGAAACACATGGGAAAGTGAGCGAGGCTGTTCTTGTATCGCGCCCTGGTAACAACTTTGCATTCATCAAGTTTGAGTCTGAAGCTGCAGCTGCCGAAGCTGTTGAGATGGAGAATCATTCAATGCTCAAAGACAGAACGATCCATGTGCAGTACAGAGAAATGCATCACAACTCCAACAGGAGAAACTCTACCGACCAGCCAAGACTTTCTCTTGCCCCACCTCCGGTCAACTTTCCATCAAGAAGAGGAAGCACCAATGCAATTGGTAATGGCTTGCCCTTCCGTCCGATCAATGAGCCGTTTGGGTCAGGGACCTTTAGACGTTCCTCATTTGGGGGTTCAAAGATGACAGGAAGGTACCCCAAACCTGCAACTCACTTTGACTCATTTGTCCCACCACCCAAGAGTCCAAAGGGTGGAGTCTTTAGAGCCAAAGGTTTCAGAACTCGCTTCTCTCGGTTTGACGAGTTTGGTGATGACGATCACAGCAACAGCAACACCCCTATCGCATTATCCAACTTTGACCAAACTGATTCTCAAACAGATAAATCGCCCACTTCCTCTCCAACCATGCGCACTGCAACTGCTGAGGGCCCAAAAAGCATGTACTCGTTCTCTTCTGTCGATGCTATGGAGGCTGCTGCTCATCATGGAATGATGCACGATAAGACTGGCTCTTACCCAATTCCTCCCGTTCCCTACTTTTACTACGCTCCGCCAAAAGAGGTGTTCCCTAATGGTTCATACGAGGTGGCGCCGCCGGTTGCGCCACCACCACCTCCACATGGCAACTCTGCTTACTACTACCCTGCTCCATTCCAGTATTATCCACCAGGGTTTGATCCTGCGTCGGCAGGTGTTATGGATTTCGGGCAACAAATGGCTCCGTACTATATGTTCTATGGAGCGGGCATGCCACCAATGACACCATCGGCAAATCCTATCTATAAATCGTCTGCATTGGGTCCATCGTCGCTGTCTGGTACAGCCGACCCCATGAAGGCTCATCATGATTTGAGTCAGTGAGAATGCTTGAGGCTGTGTTCTTTAACACTCATTTCTCACCACATTCCTCGCTGATATTCAATGATTGCTCTCCGAAATAAAAAAATTGTCTTTTGTTGTTGCTTTTAGCCATTGCGTTTTTCACGATTTGTGTACCGAGGGGGGGCCAACTCCTTCTCTCAAAACAAAGAAAAAATCACATGAAAAAAGCACACACACATACACACATGAATTGGCTCTGCGGGTTTTGCTTATACAATTATATAATACTTATTATACCTAAATTTTATCTTTTGAATTTGTGACGGAAACAGCCCTCATCTCTGAAAGGGGCGGTTGGCGATGAGATGGGACCCAGAAAGTTGTTACTCCAAAGTTCATCGCGCGAGTGCCTGAGGAGGATGCATTGATTGCTGAACAGCACTGAGAAGCCAATCATGAATGAAACAACAGGAACGTATACTGCGGACCTGGTGTATGAACTATCGCGTTCCGTCTCTGACTCCATTCAGTTTGTCCGGGATGTGAAGCAAACAGGGTACAGGTATCCCAACCCAAGGGACGAGCGCGAGCGCGAGGGAGACCGCGCCGCCGCCGACATCAGCTCGAGCGTCTCCCCCGCCCCCGGGACGCACAACAACAGCAGCGGCGCCGCCGCGGCGGTGCGCGAGTTCTACATGCACCCGTCGTCGCCTGCGCTCCTGCAGACGCGGCCGTGGCGGAGCGACCCCTTGTACTTTGACACGGTGCACATATCCACGCTGGCGCTCGTCAAGATGGCGGCGCACGCGCGCTCGGGCGGCTCGATCGAGATCATGGGGATGATGACGGGGAAGATCGTCGCGCGCGCGTTTGTCGTGCTGGACTGCTACGCGCTGCCCGTTGAGGGGACAGAGACGCGGGTCAACGCGCAGGACGGCGCGTACGAGTTCATGGTGGGGCACCTCGATGCGCTCAAGCGCGCTGGGCGGAGCGAGGATATCGTCGGGTGGTACCACTCGCACCCGGGCTACGGCTGCTGGCTCTCTGGGATTGACGTGTCGACGCAGAGTCTGAATCAGGGGTTCCAGGATCCGTATCTCGCCATTGTGGTTGACCCGGAACGTACCGCGCAGCAGGGGTACGTCGAGGTGGGCGCGTTCCGGACGTTTCCCGAGGGAGAGAGGCAACAGGGGGGCCAGAGACGGAGACAAGAGCCGCTGCAGAGTACACACGGTGTCCCGGGCTCGAAACGAAAGGATTTCGGCGTGCACGCCGACAAGTACTACTCGCTACAGATCAAAGTGTTCAAGACGGAGTACGATCGCGGTTTACTCGATGCGTTAGAGACAAAGTTCTGGTATGGTGGGGTTGTGGCACAGGGGGGCGCGGATCACGAGAGGCTAGCGGCTGCGCTGGAGGGAGTTACGGGCGCGTTACGCGGGGAGTCACCTTTGGAGTTTGGCAAAATGTCGAGTTTCAGCGGTGGTGGTAATAGTGGTGGTGGTGGTGGTGGGAAAAAAAGACAGCAACAGTTGCCTTCGGGAGATTATACAGATGATGAGTTTAACGATCGTGGGGCCAAGACACACAAGACGGGAGACGAGTCGCGGAGCAAGAGTAAGGGTGGTGTCTCAACGACAACAACAGCAGGTGTTGCGGGCGCTGCGGGCGCTGCGGGTACCACGCCGGGGTATAGCAGCTCATCCCAGAGCAAACGCGCACGCAGCAAGGAGATGCCGGGGACAGGAACGCACACACCCAAGCTGACAATTGTCAAACAGCGTGGTATTTCTCGTGTGTCGCGGGATCTGCAGATTCTCGCTAGCGACGCACTGAAAGATGTGCTAGTGCACGATGTGCAAGAGGAGTTATTCAGGCGTACATAATATTCTTTTAACTGCATTCCCATAATGATACACCACAGGGCGCGTCGAGAGAATCACGATTGCCATACGATGCAGCTAGGATGTTGTTGGCAGCAGGTAGAGGGTTGAATGTGGCAGACGTGACTGCCGAGCCGCAGTGTGCGATTAACTCATTTGAATCACCGCCAGCACATCGCCAGAGCTTGATGCTGCCCCGGGCGTCACCCACAACGAGCCCCTCGAGGCCCACCCGCTCGCCGTGCAGTTTCTGATTCGTCAGCACCTCGTCGTCATTCCACCCGGCGAATTCATCCACCTGTGCGAGACCCATACGGGAGTCTAGCACAGGCACACCACGGGCGCGACGCGCAAGCGCATACACGTGGTGTCCCGCGCCGCCTGCCCCGCTCAGCAGTTGATACACACCGTTGACGCCGCCCTCGAGTCTCGTCCGCGCTACAACCGCGTGTGTCCGCATGTCCAGCGCAGCAACCGTGTTGGAGTACGTCCCGAGATGCAGTGTGTCCTCGTGGGTAGTGAGTGCGCTCACGGGGCCGAGCCCCTTGAGCCGCGTCACGGCCATCGCGGTCGATTTCCGCACGTCGCATGTCCCAATCGCGTTGGCCGATCCCGCGACGAAGAGATCACTGTGTGCTGTGGTTGTGGCCCAGTGCAGTGCGTACGCAGTCCGTGGAGCATCGCTGCCGTCGTCGTTAAACTGGAACTGCTGCATTATGCGTGTAGAATGAGCATCGTCGTTGTCGCTGTCCGGCGGAATAAGCTCGACGAGACGCAACGGCAGTCCGCGCTGTGATACGAGCGCATTGTTGTAGTTCTCGTCGCTGTACAGCGACAGCTGCGGGTTGAGTGCATGCGCCAGCACGGGGCTGTTGAGGAAAGTACGCGAAAAGGGCGCCAGCGCGCGTGTGTTGTTTAGCTCATCTGAGCCAGAATCCTCAAGAATATCATGAGGCAGCAGGAACATGCGCAGTGCAAAATCCGCATGCCCCGTGACAAAAGCCGTACCGTCACGCGACCACTCAAGTTGCCGCGGCGTGTTCTGTACCTCGTGCGTGAAGTTTCCCGTAGGCTTGGCATACCGCGGTGGGTCCAGCGTGGGGTACTTCACTGCCTGGGAACCATACGTCCGGTCGTACGCGTCCCGCTCCAGCATCCATGACTCGGAAAACGTGCGCGCGCCATAAATCCCACCCGTGCACCCGCACACCTTGCTGCCCATCAATCGCCAGTGTCCCTTTTTATTCCCAAAATTCCCACTCTACACCCACCACCCAACCTCACACACTTCACCACTGGTTACGCAGCCCCGCAGCCGCGTGCTCCGTGGCCCGGTTCCCGCACGACGGTTGCCGCACTACCGCGACCGCCGTCTTTCCCAATTTTTTTTTTCTTTTTGACCCCCCCCAGCACTAGGTGTTCTTTTTCCCCTGTGAAGTTGAAACAAAGGTTTTTGCTCTAGAGCTCCCTTTGTGAAGTCTTCTGGTCTGACTGCCGAAGACAACTTGTTCTCTCGTTGTCCCCTGCTCCCTTCAACCCACTCCCAGTGACGGCCCCCTGCCACCGCCACCCGTCCCCGTGAAGATCCAGACGTGTTGCTCATCTGTGGCGTGTAAAGTCAGCAGCAGACGCTCAACACCGGACACAGCCAGAGAGACACAGAGAAGAGGTTTCTGTGCCCCTTTGCTGATCCCCAGAGCAAACAAAACAATATTTTCCTCGGCATAACACACAACTACAGAATATATTCCAGTTGGCCATTATATCTTAACTGCATACCCTATTCCCATTTTTTCATTATCTTTTTGCATACCTCTTATTTTTCGCTTGGTCCATCGCATCTTATCACACACACGCGTCTTTTCATCATCTCCGTATAACCCCCCTGCATATGTTTTTCCTATCCTCAGATAACGCAGCCCCCATACTTGATAGAATTCTGGCAGATCCCATAGAGTTTGTTCCCGCGCGTCATCCGGATAAGGTGACCGTTAGGCCTTCAAGTTACACAACGTTCCCCACCTCGGCAAAGAAGCACTCTCTGGCCGAATCTACGCCGGTCCAGGGCGAGCATACAAAGCCGGCGTCACCAATGAAACAGAAACCGAGATCCATGGCTGAGGCCGTGGCTATGTACACTGGGAAGAAGTTTCTGTCAAAGTCAGAAAAGAAAAGGGCCATAGATACGGTGCCAGCTACTGCTGTCGCTCGGCAAGGCTCAGACGATGACGATGACATTGGCGAAGACGTTTTGACGTCAATAGACGATTCCCTGCCGGCGTCTGCGCCTGCATCTGCGTCTGCATCCACTACATCCGGTGGTTCCGTGCCTTTAGATGACCCTTTTGCACCTCTAACTTCGCTTGCGTCGGCAACGGTTGAATCTTCAGCGGAGTCGCTTTCGCCGAAGGCCGTATCTGACGACGACGATGACGTTGTTAATGATGATGACGATGATGATGATGATGACGAGGACGATGACGATGACTACCACACAGCCGACGAGGCGGATGAGATGGAATCGGAAGGCTCAGGCAAGGATGATTATGCCGGGACTGCTTCTGACGATGAAGGCGAGGAACTCTCCAATGTGCTCGAACTGAAGAAGCAGCTCAAGGATGACTTGTCGTCTCCCTCCGGTGATGATAACGAAGATGACGAAGACGAAGATGAAGATGGTGGCGAAAAGGACCACGACAAAGCCCGGTCGCCCAAGGCTGAGAACACACCTCCAACGTCACCGGACGAGGATTCAAAGCCGTCGGCGTTATCGTCGTTGTCTTCTGCGTTCCCCGATTCTGACTTTTACGCCCTTGGTGAGATGGATGATGATCACGGGTCGAACGGATCCACAAGAATAGTCACCAGCTGGAGAGAGCTGAAGGACAGCAAACCACTGGGTTTGTTGAACCACGGGGTGACATGTTACATGAATTCCGCCGTGCAGGCACTCATCCACATACCCGCACTGCAGCACTATCTCACGGATGTACACCACGGCAAGTTTGACAGCGTTGTGAATCCACGTTCAGTAACGAGGGTACTTGCGGATACTTCGGCCAAGATGTGGCAGATGGATAACACAAGTGGTAAGAAGATCATCTACATCAACCCGAAAAAGCTGATCAAGCGTCTGGCTGATATCAATTGCATGATGTCTGAGTGGCAACAAGAAGACTCGCACGAGTATTTCATGTCGCTGATGTCCCGTTTGCAGGAAGATTCCACGCCAAAGGGTGTCAAGCTCAACGAGAGTATCATTTACGACATTTTCGGAGGCTTGCTGCACCAGTCAGTCACGTGCAAGAACTGTGGCCACATTTCAAACACCCGGCAAGAGTTTTACGATCTTTCGCTAGGTCTTGACAACCGCAAAAAGCGGAATAGCAGTTTGTTGGATCCTATACAGTTGGCTGCCTTGCAGACACAGCTGCATGCCCAGAACAAGAACAGGGAGAACTCTGAGGAGGAGGAGCAGTCCAACAAGGATTTGTCGAATTTCCTGAAGCAGAAGGCTGCTGCTACCACTGAACAACAGCAGCAGCAGCAGCAGCATCAGCTGCAACATCAGCTGAATGAACCACCTTCATCGGACTTTATATCACAGCAACAACAAGAGCACCAGTCCAGCTCGCGGTATTCGATCGAGCGGTCTCTGAGAGATTTCTTTGCGCCCGAGCTGATCAAAACAGATAAGCGCGACAAGTCGGGGTACGTTTGCGAAAAGTGCAAGCAGCGTACGAACGCTATCAAGATTTCGACAATTGACCGTGCGCCCGAATCCCTGGCGATCCACCTCAAGCGGTTTCGTTTCAACGGGAGCTCGTCGTCCAAGGTGAAGACAAACGTTTCGTACCCTGCGATCCTTGACCTGACGGAGTATACAACGTCAATGAGCTCTCCTACGCGTTACACGCTCACGTCGGTGATTGTGCACGAGGGCCGCTCGGTGTCCTCTGGCCACTACGTTGCCCATTGTCGGCAGCCAGATGGTGGCTGGGCTACCTACGACGATGAGTACATTAACAAGATCCCGGAGAAGCAGGCACTCAAGGACCCAAGCGCGTATGTGCTTGTGTACACCCGTCTGACGCACAAATCGATCCCTGCTGCGGTCTCTCAGCAGGAGCAGCAGCAGACATCTGGCAAGCGTGCCGCCCCCGATGACAACGCTCGCGGGACGACCAAGAAGTCTAAACGCGGCCGCCGCTGATCGAGTAATTTTATGAACAGTTTTTTTAGCAATTTTGTTTACATTAGACCAAATAAATTGCAAAAAGCATCAGAAAAGAAAACAGCTGAACGGTCGGGCCATTTAGCGAATCTGTTTTGGCCATAGTAGGGTAACCCCGGCTCAACCTCCAGCGCCGAAAAAACGTAAGACTTCTCTGAGTGATAAACTGACAGCTCGATCCGCGTGAGCCAGTAACAATGTCTGCTAAAAACGTGATGATCAAGCTGATCGTCGGCGCGGGCCAGGCGGCGCCGGCGCCACCCGTTGGTCCCGCGCTCGGCTCCAAGGGCGTCAAGGCCATCGACTTTTGCAAAGAGTTCAACGCACGCACCGCGACGTACGCACCGGGCACGCCCATCCCCGCCGTTGTGACTGTGCGTCCCGACCGGTCGTTCCAGTTCGAGCTCAAGAGCCCGCCGACCGGGTGGCTTGTGCTGCGTGCCGCCGGGCTGAGCAAGGGCGCCGAGCGCGTTGGGCGCTCCGTGTCGCCCATTGGGACCATATCGCTGAAGCACGTGTACGAGATTGCCAAGATCAAGAAGACGGACACGCGGCATGAGAACGTCGCGCTTGAGGATATCGTCAAGAGCGTGGTGAGCACGGCGCGGACCGTTGGGGTTGATGTCGTTGCGTGAGGAGATAAAAAAAACTGGGCATGTACATAGAGGCGAATGGAATGAACACGCACACGCGTGGGTTTTTTTTTTGTTGTATTTGTGACGATACAGTAGGTATATAGAGGGAGATGGTCACTTGCGTCCACCCGCGGCGCCCGATTTGCGCTTGTTCTTCTCCAGCGACGCAATGTGCGCCACGCTCTGGTCCACTGTGGTGTGGTCGTGGTCGGTGCACGGGATGAGCATTGGCTGGCCGCGCGCGTCGTCCACGATCTGGCACATCTGCACGGACTGCAGCCATGGGTCGTTGAAGCAGTCGTCAATCTGGATGCGGCACGCGGGTGCAAGGTCCACCATGCGTCCGATCATCGGGCGACACTCCTCCGGCAGAGCATTCAGCAGCCGCTGCTCGCCCATCAGGTTGGAGGTGTGCGCCTTGCCGTCCTCTGTGAGTGAGGGAGGGACAGCAGTCGCAGTCGCAGTTGCAGCAGCCTCTGCTGCCAACGCCGGTTGCTCGACAGTGCTGGGCAGCGCCGCTGACATTTCCTTTGTGAACTCGCTGAGTGCGACTGAAGGCTTGCGCGACGTGAGCGGAGACGTCCCGGAGTCTGCGTCGTCCGAGACGTATGCTGGTGGGGACGGCGTCCGTTTCAGCAGGTCACCGAGGGTCGCTCCCTCCTCGCGTGTGGCGAACATCTTGAAGCTCGGGTCGGCAAACTTGGGCACTTTCCACGGGAACTTCTTGAGCATCATGCAGCAGTAGATGATCGCAACGGACCAGACGTCAACTGGGCGCGGGTCGTACTTGTTGAAGACACACACCTCGGGCGCAAGGTACGGGTCCGAGCCGACGATCCCCTGGGCCTCGATCAGCGTGCTTGAGAATGGGTAGGAAAAGACGACAGCCGAGCCAAAGTCGATGATCTTGACAACTCCCTCCTTCGACACAACGCAGTTGTCTAGCTTCATGTCCCTGTGCGCCAGCCCCATCGAGTGGAGGTAGCGGATTCCGTTGAGGATCTGCTTGAAGCAGCAGTTGATCTCCTCGGTCGACATCTTGTTGCTCATCACGATCGCAAACAAGTCGTAGTCGCAGTACTCCATCACCTGCATCATCCGGTCATTTTCATACGAAATCTCAACCGTCTCGATGATGTTGGGGTGTCTCAGCGTTGAGCCGATACAGTACTCGCTGGTGATTTTTTTTGTGTAGTCACGCTTCGTCTCGTGCGTATACTTGGGACGGAACTCCTTGACGGCAAACACCTGACCGTCGGATAACCGCTTGACGAGTTTCACAAGCCCGCCCGCACCTGCGCCAAGGTTGTCGCCAAACTTGCTGTATCGCTTCGAAAACGGAATCTGCGGCTGCGTGTTGCCACCAATCGACATCTGGGTGTAGCTGTTGGCGGCAATATTGGTGAAACTGCCCGGAGACCGGTTCAGACTGCCTCCTTCGCGAGTGGAGGGCCGTCTTGGGATGCCCTGGGAGAGCGCAAAGCCGCTCGCCATAACGGGCGACGCATCAGGAACACTCACCACGGCACCCGCAGCGAGCGAGCCGCCGCCGGCATTGCTGTTGTTCATCCCTGCTGCAGTGCTCATGCTTGAGCTCTGGATCGGCGACATCGCGGGTGAGTTACGCGCGCCGTTCAGGCTTGCGGATAGGTTGCTGTGTTGGATCGTTCTCGGCGAGGTGCTGCTCACGGAGCGCTTGAAGAACCTGCGCAGATCCGCCATGGACGAGTGCCTCGTCGTTGGGGTCACGATTGGTTTGACCTGGTAGTTTGAGCTCTCAATGCTGCTCTGGGACGAAGGCGAGTGCGAGGGGCTCTCCGTGACGGTTGGCCCCGATTCAAACGTAGCCGTGGCCCTGCGGGACTTGGAAAAGAAGCCAGAGAGGCTTGAATGCGAGTTCGAGCGCGCCACCTGTGCTGCCGGTGGGTTAAACATCGACTGGGAGGCCTGTGTCGCGGCGATCTTTTGCTTCGAAATGACGAAACGCGGCTCGATCGACGATGGACTCGTGATCGTCGGCGAGGACAGGTTGATGCTCTGGATCAGGTTCCCATTCGCGAGGTTGGGCACGTACGAGTTGGACGAAAACGGCACCGACGAAGGGTTGTTCGAGCGACCTCCCGGGACCGAGTACGGTATGTTGGACGACAGCGACTGGAACGAGCCCGACAGCGAGGGCGAATGCCGGTGCACTGAAGACGATGAAGGATACCGCACCACGGGCGGCGGCATCTGGTGCACCTGCGAGCGCGACCGCGGTGGTGGTTCGATCGGACGGCTCTGCGACTCTGTCGAAAAGTCGATCGAGTCGTCGTCGTTTGGAGACACTCCCTCTATCGAAATAGTGGTCGTGATGGTGCGGCCGTCGTTGTATGCAGACGGCGGTCCATCTGTGTCGATCCTCAGTCCGGATAGCGGTCTTTGTAGTTGCGTGCTCTGGTCTTGCTCACTGTACTGGCCCTGTCTCTGTTCGTTCATGAGCCTCGTCAGGGACGACACGGGCATTTTGGGCCTCGGCTCCGACACCTGTTCTTGGTTTTCCATTCTGATAGGGACAAGATAGTGGTGGGTGACTCTATGATGATGCAGCGAAAATAAAACACAAAGACGAGAGATCAACGAAAAAATAAAACGGCAAAATAAGACAAAATCAAATGCGGTTGTTCTTCTAAGCTGCGGCCAGGGGGATCCAGAGGAGAGATTTCAGTCTCGGGGAGATAGAGAGGGCTCTCAAGAAGGTTCGGCACAATTGGCCAGAGTGGATGCAAAATGCGCAGCAGACAGGCGGTGCGGCGATGGTGTATATACAGTCGGCACAAGCTGCGTCTCTGGGCTCTTTTACCTTCAGACCCTTGACGGCGCTCACACTCACACTTCACCACCACCGCCGCCGCAAGACACACACCTTCCGGTGCTCGATGTGTCGATGTTGCTCCAAGCGGGCGCCGGTTACGAGCGCTGCGTATCGTCTTATCGGCGCCATCGCGCTCATCGGGGCGCTGCGATTGGCCGGCGGCCGGTGCGTGGGTGCTGGCGGCGAGTGTGTAGTTATTATATTATATACGGTGATGATGTAGCTGTGCTGTTGCGCCTATTGTGCCGGCTTATCCAGTCTCGCCAACTTATCGCTCAGCGAGCGCAGCCGCAGCTCCTTGCTGGCGTCGTCCCGGCTCAACGTTTGGGCGTCCGGGAACAGTGTCGTTGGCTCAAGGGCTGGGCCTGGCTTTGCTGATTTTGTCGATTTCGTGGCCGACTTGGTTGACTTGGTTGACTTGGACGACTTGGCCGACTTGCCGTTTGTTTGCTTCTTGGTAGAGGGTGCAGTGTTTGGCTTGGCTTTCTCGTCCGTCGCAGTCGCAGCCTCCTTCTTCCGCTGGATCGCCGATTGCTTCTCGAGCTTCTCGATCAGCTGCGCCGTCTTGTCGTACAAATCTCTTTGTAACTCGTCATCGCGTAGCTCTTTTCTGGATGGCTCGATGACAGAGCACTCCTGTACGTAGTTGCCTCCAACCATGTCGGTGAACATGGGTGCACTTATAACATGCAGGAACGACTGGCTGCCCTGTCTGCACGATTTCAAAAGGATATACCACACTGGGTAAAGGATGAGGTAGACGATGAGCCCCCAGACAGTACCCAAAGAAAGTACTCTGCGCGTCGAGGGCGACCGCACCAAGCCCGGATTCACAACGTTGACCCTCACGTTGCAGGGCACCTTGTCCGCACGCGGAATCATAATCAGCCTCTTCTGGAACTCCTTCGCAAACATACCGAGAGACAACTTGGACGAGCCAAAAATCTTCCATGGCTGGCTCTGCGGGTACCTCCGCTCGAGCCACAACGGGTCCTCTGGATCAAACTCCGCGAGCGACTGCGAAAGACACGAGGTCACCACGACCCTCACATCACGGTCAGGAGGCTGGGCCCTCAGCGCAGGTGACAGCAGTGTTAGCAGATGGTAGTGGCCAAGATAGTTAATCGCCATCTGCCTCTCGACGCCGTCCACTGTGACTTGTCTCGGCGCACCGTACGGTATGCTCTCACCGGCGCAGCATACGATCCCATCAAGGCGTCTAGGTGGCGAGTTGTTCAGCCAGTTCGTGGCAAACTTGCGAACCGAGTGCAGCGACGACAAGTCGCACTGCTCGGCGTAGATCATAAAGTTGTCGGTGGCATCGCGCAGGTCGTTGACATAGTCCACAATCCACTGCGTCGTTTCCACCTGCGAGCTCAGCAAAATCACCTGTGCGCCTTTCTTGGCCAGCTCCTCAACCACGCTAGACCCAATCCCGGACGTGCCCCCGGTCACCAGGAACACCTTGCCGTTGAGATCGCGCTCCCAGGTGTTGGATGAGCCGGCAAAGTAGTACTTTAGCGCGCTCAGCACCAGCACCGGCGGCACGTATGTGCGCACGTAGTGCCACCCAGGCACGGCGTCTGTGCCCTTGAGCACGATGGTTCCGAGAATATTAAGCGGCATCTCTTCTTTGCAAGCGCGCGCACCAGTGGATATATAAACTGAGGCAAGCGCGCGCCCAAAAACACAACGCGCGCCCGAAACGTTTCGCTTCGTGTTCTTCAACAGCTCATCGGTCAAGTTACCCGTTTGGCATTTTTTTTGTTTTTTCGATTTAATTTTTTTTTCTTAGGAGTGGAACCAGCTGCAAACGTGATTTGCTAAGGGAACACACATATAGCAATGGAAGAGAGTGTCTTCTACTTATCTCAGGGAGATCCCACCGACAAGAAGGCCGCGGGCGCCTTTGGATTGGCGTCATCCATACACTCGTCGCAGCAGCATGCCCAGTTCCGGGAGTGCTACTCCAATAACAGGGCATCGGCTCTGACTGGCGTCGGAAACGGAGAGAGACTATTCACCGCATGCCGCGGCCGGGCGCTGATGCACGTATATCTCTGGGGCAAGGAGAGCCCCGAGCAAAAGATCCCCGTGCCCGAGGAGCTCACCTGTCTTGCGCTGTGCCCTCACCCTACAATAGCCTCGGGCCCGAGGTCAAGCAACAAACCAGCGGTGGTGAATAATCCTGCGAAGCCCCCACTGCGGTATGACTTGCCGTGGCTCCTTGCGGCCGGTGGCAAGAGTGGGCGGCTGTACGTGTGGGAGCTGTCATCGGGGCTGCTGTTGAGCGTCAGAGAGGCCCACTACCAGGCCATGTCGGTGCTCAAGTTCACGCAGAACGGCGCGTTCCTGGCTACTGGTGGGGACGACGCCCGTGTTCTGATATGGAGGACACTAGACCTCGTTGGCTCCGCCGGACTGGATAGCAGGCTGAGCAAGCCATTTGCGTCGCTCTCGGACCACACGCTGCCCGTGACGGACCTGTATCTGACGCGCGGAATCAGAAACGACGTGAAGCTGTACACAGCCTCGCGAGACGCCACGATCCGCTGCTACAATGTGCTATCGAAGGAGTTGCTCACGACGTTTGTGACGCCGTTTGCCGTGGACTCTATCACGCTGGACCCGGCGCAGCGTGCCGTTTATGCCGGGTTCCCGAATGGCTCGGTGACGAAGATCCCGCTCTATGTGGTGAATAGACAGGGGATCCTGGAGTCGGTGGGCGGGTGCGCTCGTATAGTGACTGTCCAACCTGACCTCGAGCTTGCGCACACGTTTGTGCATCACCAGAGGGGTCAGCAACCGGGCGCGGAGACGCACATCTCGGCAATGGCTGTCTCCTTTGATGGAACCACCCTTGTCTCAGGTGACTCGCATGGGCGTGTATACGCTGTCGATATCCAGACTAAGCAAGTGAACAGGTCGTTCAAGGAGCTGGCGGCGCCGATTACCAACATCGAGCTGTTCACAGTTGACTTTGCAACGCTCGACAGGGAAGCGTCTGGCATAAGTGCCAATGCCGATAAGTCGTTGAGGGTTGTGCCGACGCTCAAGAGAGCTCTCGCAGAGAGCTCGGACCTGGCAAAGCACGAGGTGTTCAAGAAGCTGGAGAGCGACTCGGCTGCGGCTGACTTTTCGCTATCGCGGTTCCTGGCGCAGGTCTCCACGGAGGAGAGGCTCTTCACCAACTTGAGCGGCGGCGCCGCCGCCGAATCGAGTGTGAAGGTTGGCGGCAGCAGCAGCAGTGGCAAAATAGAAGACGCTCTTGGCGACGGCTCGGTGAGCGAGGACAAACAGCGCATTAAGGAGCTTGAGGCGTATGTCAGCAGCATCACAGCGGCATACGACACCCTCAAGGGCCTCAACGACGAGCTCTACGCTGCAAACGCAAAGCTGCAGGAACAGAAGTAGACGCTTTTTTAGTGTATGTATAGATAGATCATTTCCCTAGCTTTTCCTTCCCCGTTTGCTGCCATTCGCCGGTGGCGGCGGCGACAGCGGCCGGTTGAACCCCTTTTCCCGGTTCATGTACTGCCTGTACTCGCTTTTCTTGGCCTTGTTTGCCCCAGAAGCATTCGTGCCCTCGACCTGCTTGTTTTTCGTGCTCCCAAACCCTCCAAACCCCATCATCTGCATCATCTCGTCCGGCTCCTCGACCACGAGATCTTCCTCTAATTGCTTCTGCTGATGCGTCTGCTGCTGCTGCGGTAGCGGTGGTCCACCCGTCGTGCTTCTCGTCCGCGATCTGCCCCGTTTGCTCTGATCCTCCTCGGTGTCGATCCGCGGGGTGTGTTCCTCGCGCTCCCTGTACGGCTTGGGCTCCCTGTCGGCGCTGCTCTCTCGCCTCCTGTCCTTGAGATTGATCTGGATCTCCTTGCCCGTCCCCGGTATCCCCGGTTTCCCTGACGTCGCTGACATCCCCCTCGATGTGCTGCTCAAATTGTAGTAGCCACGCTGTGTGGTTCCTGTGCTCTGGTCACATCTCGAATCAGCATCGCCGCCGACATCTTTCAAGAGCTCATCGCGAGCGCTGCTCATCCACAGCCCAAAAATCTTTTCCCAAAAAGAAAAAAAACCTATCAGAGAAAAAAGAATAATATAGTACTCTCCCTCCTTCTATCACATCCACATACAACTACACAAAATCACTCGTATCACGATGGCAGAAACGGCAAAACTGACTAAGAAGCAGCGTAAGGCGCTTGAATTCAGGACGAAGACGAAGGACGAGGGGAAGGAGGACCCCCAGGCTGAACAGACCACAGCAGCACCAGCACAAGACACAGCAACCACACCAGACCCAGCAGACCCAGCGGTGCCGAAGAAGCGCAAGACACGGCGCGGAAAGAAGGGCCGGGGCCTGGAGGCCACCGCCGGTGACGGCACAAACACCCCGGGCGGTCCACGGTTCATACTCTTTGTGGGCAACCTGCCGTACCAGGTGACGACGACGGACCTGATCTCGCACTTCCGCGCCGCGGACCCAGACAAGGTGCGTATACGGCAGGACAAAGGTATTGCGTTTCTCGAGTTCTCCAGTGCGCACGACGACATCCGGCACCGGATCGAGGTTGCGCTGCGGATGCACCATACGATTCTGCGCAACAGGAAGATCAACGTTGAGTTGACGGCTGGCGGCGGCGGCAACTCGAAGGACCGGATCGCCAAGATCAAGGAGAAGAACGAGAAGTTGCTCGTGGAGCGGCGGACGCGGATCGTGGGCGACGAGAAGGCTGCTGAGGCCAAGAGGGAGAAGAACGCAAAGAAGGAGGCGAGTCTTAGCGGGGTCCATCCGGCGAGGGCTAGTCTCATGAGGTAGGTTTTTGGAAATAATTGTTTGTTCACCGAGAAGGCAGATTAGGTTTAAGTTATTTTTTTCTTGAATGTTCAATTAGGGGTCAAGAATCAGCACCGTGGATAGAAAAGATAGAATCAAAAAGACAAAAAAAAGGAAACAAATTATGGAAATTACAAGATAACACACTTCTTGGGCTTCTTGGTCCTTGACTTGCCCGATGACACAGGGGCAGAAGACCCAGCAGGCCCCGTTGCAACCCGTCCAGTATTGGCGGTGACGGGAGCCGCCAGCTTTGGGGGCTCGATAACGGCTCTAATGGCGTAGTCAAACACCTCCTTCACGCCCTGCTGGCTCGCAGCAGAGCACTCAAGGTAGTTCACGCACCCCAGCTCCTTGGCAACCTTTTTCCCCTCCTCTGCGGAGATGGGATCCAGCCCCAGCTCCTGGAGCGAGTCCAGCGTGTGGGGGTCCTCCCTCAGGTCGAGCTTGGTTCCCACCAGTAGAATCAGTATGTCGCGGGGCGCATGATGCCGGATCTCCGGTATCCACTTGTTCCTCACGTTCTGGAACGACGACGGTTCCACCACTGAGAAACAGATGATGAAGATTTCGGTCTGCGGGTACGACAACGGCCTGAGTCTATCGTACTCCTCCTGTCCCGCGGTGTCCCACAGCCCGAGCTTGATTGGCTCATTGTCAATCATCACGTTTGCAGAATAGTTGTCAAAACTAGTTGGGGGGAAAGTTAGTTGTGAGCCAAAAAAAATCGAGGGGAGGTAGATATGCATACACTGTTGGGATGTAGTCATGGGGGAACCGGTTGGTGGTGTAGCTGATTAGCAGACACGTTTTACCCACTGCACTGTTTGTCAAGGGATTGGTTAGCTAGCTTGAAGGTTTCGGGAAATGACAATTATTCAGTACAAGAACATACCCATCACCAATGACAACACACTTGATGCTTCTCATTTTTTCTCTTCAGAAAGGAATGTGGGCTGGCTGATCACAGATACGGTGTCTAGCTCTCTGGTATCTCCTCTGTCCTGCAGATCAGCGATATGTATTCGGCTTTCTGGAAATAATAGGAACGAGCGATCAGGGCTCTGAAAAGAGAGCTCAGCGTGAAGAAATGTAGCCGGTGGATGCGATATTCGTCGTCAAGACGGGCTGGCCTTTCTGATGCAGGCGAATCTGGATTTGTTGAAATCGAGCCACATCCGACGGAGAATTGAACCACCCACGTCTTTATGCGCGACCGGACTGGCCCTCAGAGCAGTTCTGCACACGGAGGTGGAAACACGAAGGATATGCGGGTGAAAAGATTGAATGAAAATAAGTAATGGTTTTTGTGGGGGAAAATATCACAGGAAATAAAGAACACAGACGAAGTTCTTTCCGTGGTCATCTACGTACAGTTTGGTGATCTTACCTGCCGGAACCATGGCAATATTTCTGGCTCTGCCCAGACACCGCACCCACACTGAGTGGTTGGCTCTTAAGATGTCTAGATCATCATCCAGTGCAAGGTGAGTGGGGGAGGTGGGAAGAATTTGAAAGCACCAACTCTAGGGTTATCTCTAACGGCTCTCCTGGCCAAGACATCGGCGAGGAACTTGGAAGCAGGCCTCGAGACTCGCCGTCAGTGCTACAAACAAAAGCCCAGGTTTTAACCACCCTCCCTCTCTACTCTCTACTCTCTCTTAATCATCAAAAAGAATAAGCAGACGAAGCGAACCAGGGACTCGCTTCGGGGAAGCCAAATAGGCGCCCCCTGTTCCGGTGTTTGACACCGTAACGGGTGAGACTCAATCCTTCCCGAAAGGGTAAATTGAGCACGTGAAAGCTTGACGGTTGAATTGCCATACTCCAACTTGACCTTGTTTACATTCGGACGTACGAAAGGGAAAAGTTTTCTTTAGTTGCTGGTTTACGCCTATTAATTATTTTATATGGTTTAAATAATTGCATAATATTAGGGCTTTGATAATTCAGCAATTTTACTGCGTTTTGCCTTCTTTTTTTTTCCCGAAGTTTACTCGAAAACAATCTAACTGGTCGTAGAATTATGGCTAGCAGTGTTGTATTAAAAACTTTACTTATTTAAAAAAGAAAACAATTTTGATAAACCAAAAGTGTCTATTTTCAGAACCCGTCAAATATTCTGATTTCCGGCACACGAGCGGTGATCTCTCTTCTCAAAAAGCAAAACAAGCATTTCGAGTTGTAGCAACTTCACGCGGTCTCGAAAATCAAGCTTTACCGTTCACTTCCCCGAAGTTCTCTCATATCCCTCATTCGTAGTCTCTGATTGGTTTTGTTTTTCTTTTGCCAGAGCTGTTGACACTTGTATTTGTGGGGAATAACAATAGCAATGGCCAGAAAGGGCACAGCCAGTCCATCGAGCGGTACGGGTCACGATGACCGCAACTGTACGTGCCTGGGCCTCACCGCCCGCTGACCAATGGAGGGCCCAGCAGTCCCAACACGGCCGGCCTTGGACCAAAGCAGCAATAGCAGCGGTATGCAAGTGAGGCATCCGCGTTGCGCAAAGAATGCCCCCCAACAATCAGCTGAGCCCGACACGACCCAGAGCCCGCTGCCGCACTGCCAAAAGTGGCAGCATGAGCGTCCGCATCCAGTCGTTTCTGACGATCAGCACAATCGTAAGGTAAGGCGTATAAGAACTGCCTGTCTCCCCCCGGGTTGTAAATTCATTGTCTCTCTTGTCTGTTTGTTCGTTGTCTAGGAGCTCTCTCGTTTTCTTAACCCTGCAATTTTGCACACTACATTCGCTACTCACCGAATTTCCCTACCACCCTCTCCCCACACCCACCTCTCGATTTAATCCAAAAATGCAGTTCAAGTCCGTTATCATTGCCGCTGCAGTTGCTGCCGTTGCCTCGGCCGACTCGACGGTTGTTGTCACCGCGTCTGCCTTCTCCACCGAAGTTGTCGTTGTGAGTGAGTGCGCTTCCAGTGTCACCAACTGCCCATACTCCAACGCAACCACCGTCTCCACGTTTGAGGGTGCTGGTGCTACTGTTGGCGCCGGCTCTTATGCGGTTGTTGGTGCTGCCGCCCTTGTTGGCGCTGCCGTCCTTGGCTTGTAAGCTCGCCTGAGGGATCTACCTCGTTGGGACTGCTGAGTTTGTCTCGTGATACCTACAGTTTTTGAGTTTGCCTCTTTCACTTCTTGTCTTTTTGTATAGTGATTTACAATGTTTATAGGGAGTTTTCGTTAAATTGCCCCTTTTTATGGAAAACCGTATTTATTGATTGTAAGTTGTTTTGTAGGTCATTTTTGAAGATGTTTTGGAGGCTGGCCGTTTTCGTTTTTGGCGTTCCAGATAAGGATATACAGGGAAACGACAAGTCCAGGCCCGCACGCTCAAGTGGCTGAGACATGGAACACGGCTACCAAATTTCTAGTTTTGTTTGACACCAAAGGCGACCTTAGAGTACTGGCACTGAACGAGCCCACGGCTCGGCTCTCCGGCCCCCTGATACTGCCGAGGGAGCTTGCCACTACACGCTGTGTCTGTCGCACTTTAACACCGGAAAAGCAGGAGAATGAAACAAATAGGCAGACGAGTGGAACAGGGGCACATATTTTTAGAATTTTTGGAACCACACCATTTCATTCTGACCGAACCGAAAGTTTTAGACTGCATTCAGATCGGCTTGCATGGGCCATATGGTTACACAGACAAAAGATCGGAGACCCCGGTGCACAAATCATGAGCCATCCCCAACAAAGAGGCGCTCACATACGCGAATGGCACGTAGATATGTGACTGGGACTGCCACTTCCGCAGCAGCAGGAAGTAAAAGCACTCAAAAGAGGTGCCTGGCACTTTGACGAGGGCAGCTGAGTAGGCGAGTCGCACACAGAGTTTCAGCACGACTCAAACCTTGTCACAGCTGGGGCATGAGACCGGCTCCCAAATTCCTGTCTGAGCGGCGGGGCGAGGCGACAGAGACAGAGACAAGCAACCTGTCTATCTCCGGCAGATGCAGAGTGCAGCCGCAATCTCTTTCGGGGGACTGCACCCTCTGCGGCTCGTTCCAAAAGCCGCAGCGCAGATCTGCCGCAAACGGCAAATGGGGCCAGCTTATGTAAGAGTGGATTGCCCGTTTGGAGTACGCAGTCACACGTCCGCGTAATTCTGGAACCGCACTCTTCTTGGGTCTTTTCATTACCCGGACGCAAACATGCTTTCTGTTTTCCACACGACGAGATGGAACCAGCCGAGCATCGAACACCATAATTTTTCAAGCGTGCCCTTGTTGTACCTCACATACACTCCGTTAGAAACATCCATCATATCGAACAAAAATGGTTGCCAACATTTCTAAGAAGAGAAAGCTCGTCGCTGACGGTGTCTTTTACGCTGAGCTCAATGAGTTCTTCACCCGTGAGCTTGCTGAGGAAGGCTACTCCGGTGTCGAGGTGAGAATCACCCCAACCAAGACTGAGGTTATCATCCGTGCTACCCACACCCAGAAGGTGCTCGGTGAGAAGGGCCGCAGAATCAAGGAGCTCACCTCTTTGGTGCAGAAGAGATTCAAGTTTGCCCCAGACACCATTGTGCTGTACGCCGAGCGTGTCCAGGACCGTGGTCTTTCTGCCGTTGCTCAGTGTGAGTCCCTGAGATACAAGCTTCTCAACGGTCTTGCCATCCGTCGTGCCGCTTACGGTGTTGTGAGATTCGTCATGGAGTCCGGTGCCAAGGGTGTTGAGGTTGTTGTCTCCGGTAAGCTCAGAGCTGCCCGTGCCAAGTCCATGAAGTTTGCCGATGGTTTCATGATCCACTCCGGTCAGCCAGCTCAGGACTTTATTGACTCTGCTACCCGTCACGTTTTGCTGAGACAGGGTATTCTTGGTGTCAAGGTCAAGATCATGCGTGACCCAGAGACCTCCCGTACTGGTCCAAAGGCCCTGCCAGACACTGTCAGCGTCTTGGAGCCAAAGGAAGAGGAGGAGATCACAGAGAGATACGTCAAGGACTACAAGAAGCCAGCTGCTCCTGTCGCTGTTCCAGCTCAGGAGACTGCTCAGGTTGAGGCTTAAGAGTCGTTGCCTGCTGGAGAAAAAGAATGATGAGAATTATTGTGCAGTAAAAAGCTGTATACGGTTTGAAATGTAATTTTGGGGTTTTCATAACTACTCTAAAACCATCTGTACTTGTTACTACTCTCTTCACCAACAAATAGTAGACATTTTGTAGCCCTATGTTCTGGGCCAAAGAGAGAGCCGTCGCGGGTTCTGTCCTCTTTGGGCCCCGCCATAAGCTGCCAGTTACCCTGCCTAGCTGATAAGCGTGGTGATTCCCAGCCAGCGGCGTGGCACTTCAAGCAGCGACGTTGAACGTCTACTTGTTGCCGGGACCCTTTCACTCTTGCTCCGAACGTCTGTGATTATTTACGCGTGGACTTGCTCTCGTCTTCTCTCGCATCAGTTTCCAGAATTGCAGCCTTGCACATAAGTCATAATGGCATACAGCGATCTCACCCCCGTGGGCACCGCGCTCATCATTGCATGTATGTGTACTCTTTTTCACCCATTTCCGGTCTGCTGATGTTAACTGGTGCGCCCCGCCCCCCCTCAGCCATGTCGTTTGCGCTCGGCGTGATTTTCGCCAACTGGCCATATGATTACTATCTGCTGTGGAACACCGGAAAAGGGCAACTCTACTACGATGCTGCTCTCGCCCACTACAAGCTGTGGGGGACCGTTCCTCGTTTCATCCCGCAGACGATGCACGCCGTGCTCGGTCTTGGGTTTATCGGTTCTTTTATCAAGATTTACAAGCCTATCGAGGAGCTCAAGCTCTTTGAGTACGGCACACTGTTCCTCATGGTTATTGGTGTGTGCATCTATCTCACCAACGTGAGAGTCGGGGTTGAGAGCTGTATCAGTGGTGAGTGGGGTGAAGTTGACCAGAACACCGGTCTAGGGGTCATTGCCGCAAGCGAGACCATGATTGTCTTCATCTTTCTCGGTGTGATTGTAATGCAGGCTGGATTGTACTACGCAGTGTACGAGAACCGCAAGCTCCAGGCTCGGTATTTGAAGGAGGAGGCCGAGAAGGAGGCAGCTGCAGCGGAAGCGGCTGCAAAGACCAGCGACGAGGCTGTAGAGGCTGCCACCGAGGCGGTTGCCACTGGTGCTTCCGCGAAGCCAGCCAAGGGTAAGGTGTCGAAGAAGAAGGCTTAATGGTAAGGCACACAGCCGTAGCCAATCTGGCCGTGCGGTGCGGCCATTATACTAAAAACGCTGCCGTGGCCACTTTTTTTTTCCTTCCTGTTGTGATCGGATCAGCATATTTAATCAGGTCACATATGTACCTTAGGATATTCAAATATGTAACACTTTGTTTTGTGTTTCTCGAGTAAAAATGGAGTGTATCACTCAAACAAGACATCGAAGCAGGAGGCCACCGCCTGAACCAATAAAACACACAGCTAATGGTGGTGATGGTAAGCACCTGAGCTCAGTGACACCACCAGCGTTATCCAGACAAACTTTTTACATTGACAATGTCGAGCAACGTGTATGGAGACTACCCGGTCTATTTTAAACAGCCAATCAGAGTATGTATTTGCAGACACCCCCCGTTAGAGCCAGAGCGAAATCAAAGACCAACGAGACTAACCCGAACCAAGTGGCTGCGCTACCATGCCCATGTCAGACCGCACATTTTCTTTGCGAGCTCCATTGCGCTGTTGTCACCTATATTCATTTTTGGTGTGACACCACTGAGGCGCAAGTTTCTGTATGAGGACCATGTTCCTCTGCCCACAAACGGCTACCCCATGCCCAATCGCCCAAGGGACAAAAACTTGAGCGGGTACGACGACGAATGATGCTTCAAGTACGACAGGCGAGAAAAAAAGAAGAGAAGAGGATCCTATTTATTAGATTGGTTATTTATTTAAAATGCTTTATTTATTGAGTCTCCGCGGGCTGATGTTGACAGACTCTTATACGTCATGTCTGTTACATTCCGAACCTATTTACATATCCACACTACCATTTGTAGTATCCCTTGGCTGCTCCTCTCACCGTTTGATTCCCCAAAAGAGTAGTCTCTTTGACCTTGTTCAGTTTCTGTGACTTCTCCCAGGCTAGTCTCCGCAACGTCTGTGGACCTTTGAGCAAAAACCGCACGTTCACCCATTTGTAGGTTATGATCCCCACTCTTCCCCTACCCTTGAACTCGGGGCGCTGCTGCCATCCTCCATCCGATCCGACCCAGCACTGCGAGATGTACAGCTCGTCCGGGTTGTAGTCCATCTTCTTCGCATCCTCCATTCCTCTCTGTAGCGTCTCAGCAAGGTCCCTTGCAACCTTCTTCGGCATGAAATGACACTGCGTGATTGCCTTCTTGAGGGAAACTTTCCTCAGTGCCCTGAGAACTATGTTGGTCTTCTTAATCGTCGATTTAATCCTCCATGACTTGATGTAAACGCTGGGCTCGAGCGTCTCGATCTCGAGCTTCGACAACCGCAGCTGGTACTTCTTCCCATTAGGCAGCACAACCTCTTCCTTGTTCTTGAAAAATCCGTTCTTCGCCACGTTTGCGAGGTATAGCTCCTTCTTCAGCGGAGACAGCAGCGTGTCGACTGAAAAGATCGGAGGAGGGTTCAGGTACTCCTGTAGCCGAGTATCGGTTTCTGGGTCAATGTACCTGATCTCGTCGCTCGCCACCTCCGACAAAGCAGTACCCTCGCCATCGGTGGGGACACTCACGTCGACAGTCTTCACGTCGGGAGTGAGACCTCCAAAGAGCGTGGTGTTCGCATTGGTGCTGGTGGATCCGCCCGCATTCAGCGTTGGAGCGAGCGCAGAAAACGCGCGCGTCAGCGGAAGGCCGCGCATCGGCACTGCCGCAGCCAGCCTGTAGCCACAGAGCAGTCGCAAAGCCATCTCGAAGCAATGTGTGTGTCCGTATATTGTTTCTATCTCCACCTTTCTCTGCCTCTCTCAGCTCCCGTCGAGTCGAAAAATGGACAGAGCCCACACCAGCTGGTTACCCGGTGTCTGCCATCCACGACGCGTGCCAATAGCCCGGATGCGCGATGAGCCCGTGACAGCCAGCCAGAGACTACAGAGAGCCCCAATTATAGGGCAGAGCAGAGCAGTGGGGCAGAGAGGTGTGCAATCACACCACACATGACTGAGGACTAGCCTGGCGTTTATATATTCTGAGTGGCATAGCCAGACACGACAACTGCATACGGCGAAGCTCTTTGGGTCCATAAACGACAAGCGCTTCTCATAACCACGCATTTAACGATCAACCGCCACGGGGAGAACGGGCAGCGGGAGGAACAGAACGTGGTCGCCGCCTACTTGACTTGAGTCTTCTGAGCGTTAGCAAGTCACAAATGGGACTGGTCTACACCGACTGCTACAGAACGCCCTCAAAGGAGGGTGCGGGCATGGCGGAGCCTGGTTCTCCGGATACCGGCGCTTCAGAAGCATCTGCGAATGTGCTCAAGTGCAAGGGCTGTCACAACCATATCTGCCTCGTTCATCTTGTTCTTTCTGATGTAAGTGCAATTGGGTTTTTGTATTTTTTGCGTGGTGTCTGAACTAACGTGACTGTAGAACTTTTATGGAAATTCTGGCCCCGCATACCTTGTGCCCAAAGTGATCAACGTTGATCAGCTCGAACCAGAGTCAAAGGGTATGCGCACGGGAAAATACGTTGTTAGTACAATCACCTGCAAGCAATGTGGGATAAGCCTAGGATGGAAGTATCTGCAGAGTGAATCGTACAAGGAAAGGTACAAGGAGGGCAAGTATGTCATCGAAGTTGAGCTTTTGGAGGAGAGCTGTTCTTGAGCAGCTCATGATCCTGTTTTTTATCATTATTTCATTTGTTTTTGGTTTTTACTAGGTTGGATGGTCGGTTTTGGGTTTTTTATCGCGTAAAACATTACGCTCGAATGGGTGGAGGGGTGGTTGTTTAGTATCTTATTTTCAATCTCGAGCTAACAAAGTTGCTCTCATTATAATCGAATGGATGGTCTCTACATATAAATCCACAGTAGTAAATTGATATCCCCGATTTGTATTCAATGTCAGACTAAACCAGCGAGAAATATACAGCCCACTCCGAGTACGGAGAGAAAGAAGAGAAAAAAAAATACATAGCTAGCCAACTCCCAGGTATAAAGTCCTTGTTCTGAAAAGCAAAAAAGACAAAAATAAATAACCAAACACAAATGCACCCCATAAAACACACATACTCCAACATTTATAAAATCAACTTTTCAGCAAATTGAGGTATCAAGGCAAAGAAAAAGCACGAGCAGGGAGAAACCAATTCAGCTAGCCGGAAGTGCTGCTGTCGTCGTCGTCGTTATCCGTAGAAAAACTCAACAACGAAGACGTCACCGAGTCAACAGAATGCCTTGGCCTGTGCTGCATCGACGTGAGCGTGTCCTGTACAACGTCCACGTCCGGTGACGTTGAGGTCTGCCTGTCATACGACATGCTTGTGAACTGTAGACCATCAGAATTGCCAGCACCACCGCTGCCTAGAGCAGCCGCAGACTTGCGCGGACGAGGCACGGGCGGTGCCATCCCAGCGGCACCTCCACGTCTACCGCCTTGAGGACGCGCGCTGCGTGCAAGCACAGCAGGCGCCATCGACGACGTCGCGGCACTGGAGCCGGCCCCAGTCCCAGTCGTGGCTTCTGCAAGACGCTCGTGCAAGGATCCGATGTTGAGGCCAACATTGTCGTACCGAGACACTGCGTTCCGCTGAGACGGCGAGTGTGTCCACGTACGGCTCGGTGGCGATGCGCTGCTCGGGGAGGACGACGATCGCGGCGATGTTCGCTGCGCTGTCGCCCCCGCTGCGGGCATACGCGGCTGCATGTTCAGCAACGAATTAGCGGAAGATGCGTCGGAAGCCGCGTCCTCTTCGTACACCACGTGCATGACACGATCCACTGGCTCAATATACGGCGAGGCATCACGTTGGCGCTGATGTTGCGCCTTGCTGAGAGTCGAATTGAGCACCTGAGTTTCATCGGTCGGAGGCGGGGATGGCGAAGAAGTTGCACCTGAGAGCACAGGTGGAGACTGCGCCATATTTTGGTTCGCGAGGAGCCCGCTCTTCAGGCCGCTGAGGCCGAGGTGATCATTCAAGTTCTCGGAGGATGAATTTGCAGAGTGCGCCGTGGGCTGGAGAATTGGGATCGGGTAATCTGCTTCCTCCGGCTGAAATGGTGTGGCTGGAGCCGTATCGGTACCTGCAGCGTTAGTGAAACTCAACGGTGACGGCTGCTGGGCTTCTGTGGCTGTCGATGCACCGTTGAATGCGTCGCCAAACGGCACCAGACGATCCACAGAGGTTAGGCTATCCAGATGATCATGTGTGGTGTGCTGCTGCATTTCCTCATCACCACCAGCGTATTTTTCACGATCAAAGGGGTTGTCTCGCCGGGGTATTGGTGGCGGACTTGAATGCGGTGACTTGAATGCGCCTAGGAGACCGAGCAATCCGCTAAGCGGCTTCACCACTGTAAATGCGCTTGAACGGGCGTTCATTTTTTCTCTGCGAGCACCACCAGAGGAAGAATCTGCGTGGCCGTTTCGGTGCAATCTTCGCCTCTTAAGGCAGCAAATGGTCAATAGCGCCAAAACAACACCTACCCCCAATACGCTTCCAAGCGACACTCCAGCGATTGCTCCCTTGCTAAGCTTCCTATTGCTGCGCCCACTACTCCCATGATTTGATAACACATGCTGGTAGTAGGCATAGTCTGTTGTAATTGGCGACGCAGAAAACCACGATAGGTTGCTCTCGTCTGACGTCAAGGTCGCGACCGTCTCAGTTGCGACTTCGGTCGTAAACGTTGTAGTCGCGCCCGTGATTACGTACTCCTGTGTGTACGACCACGTGACCAGGTCGTTCTGGTCAGGTGTGGACACCACGCTCGCCTGGGTCAACGACGGCGAGGATGATTGTTCGAGTGAAGATGTAAATGCTGTGGAAGTTATCTCCATCGTGGAGAAAGACTGGCTTTCGGACGACGAAGACTCCGGTTCAGACGAAGATTCCGAAGGGGCCGAAGACGATTCCTGCTCGGATAACGACGACGACGGACTGGTTGTCTTTTTTGTAGTGCTCGATGATGTTTTGGATGATTTCGTGGTTCGCGAGGATGGAGTAGTGTGTAGTCTTGGCAGACTATCCGCTGATGAGTAAAAGCTCACTGCGGATGACGATGATTGTGGGGTGAACCAGGCGGCAGACGAATCATCTGCAGTGCTCGCACCCTTTTCAGAAGAGGTGGATGCGCCACTAATAGAGTAGAAGGCACCTGTCTGCGATTCAAACCCGTCATCTGAATCGAAACCAGCAGAGCTAGATGGTATGGGCGAAGAGCTCGCCGAGGAGGACACCAAACTTGATGTTATCGAAGAGCTGCTCAGGCTGCCGGAGCCATGTAAACTGCTAGAACTCTGAGAGGTAGCGAACTCGGAGCTCCCCGAGCTCGGACCCAGACTCGAGGTTGAACTTGAAGTTGAACTTGAGATCGAGCTTGAACTTGAGGAACTGCTCGAACTGCCGGTGCTCGTACTTGAACTCGATCCGGTGGAGCTCGCTCCTCCGCTCAGACCGGCTGAGGCGGAGGAAAGGCTAGTAGAGCCAGAGGCTGAGCTCGAACTTGTCTGGCTGGTTGTGTCATTGCTCAGGGTATAGAACCTTTTCCCCAGGTCAAACAGATACACCATTCTGTTTCAGGTTCTCAAAAAAAAACACAACAAAAAAAGATGTCTCTCTCTTTTTTTTATACCGCGGCATAAACGACGCGATTGCACAGAGGTGAATATTCCTCGGAAACAGATAAGGGGCTCGGGAGGCTTGTTCTGCAGGGGTTGGAGCTGATGAGTTGTCGGGGGTAGTAGATAAAACCGGTAACTGTGGTTGTCACAACGGTTGTCAAAGGGAGGGGAAATCCGACAAGGGGCAGCAGCGCAGGCTGAAAATGGAGAAGGGAGGGCCTGGTTAAGTGAGAGAAGCAGGAGAGACCCGAGATACTTGTAGAAGATGGTTGAGAAGAACAATAGCACGGACCAAATAGTTGATGGACAAGAACACAAACTTCCATTCACCTCGTTTTTCCTTTACTCAAGGCTCAAATTTTGTGCATTTCTATAAATACCTAGATTGGGGCGAGCACTACCCGCTCTGCTGAGGAGTGCGCAGCAGCAGGAGCCAGGAGCAGCAGCCCGTAATTGCTGGCAAAGCGCTAAGTGTGTGGCCTGGGATAAACGACGACCGTATAGCAAAGCCTAGAAAACTATGGAGCCTGAGATGGTTCTTCTCACAACTCGTTAAAGACTTGAGCTGGCTACGCTCCCCTTGTAACGGCGGTCTAGCGGTACTCGGGCTGTGCTATTGTTCACCAGTATTCGATGCATCTACTGATCCAAGCAAATCCGTTGATTCCAGTCCTGAAACATTTATGTTTATTATACAGTGCCGTAAATACGTTTGCTCTCATCATGGCGCATCATCATTTTACCCTTGTCTCGTTGAAGAGAACGTTGTAGTATTCTTCGGGGGTGGTTTTGGAGATCAGAACCGTCCCACTCGAACGAGAAATCTCAGACCTCAGTTCGGCTGCCCTCTCGGAACTCGCACCATCCCAACTGTAGCTCACAAAGGACTCCTCGTCTTCCTTCCTGTGTGACGTGAGTGCGCCGCCCAGCCGCGGCTGGCTTTCTCCAGACGCTTTCACCGACATTTGCACAACGCGCAAGTCCTTTTTCTTGGCCTGCGGGCTAGCAGGTGCCTGCAATGCCCTGTTCTCTGTGTTACGCTGCGTGTGCAAATCGTCAATGTACTTGAACGAGGGCCGCAGCTGCGCAGCCCTGCGAACTGGCTGAAGGTGTAGCTCGCCATCCTCAACGAGCGCAACGTAATACCCCCGTGCCTCTTTGAATACGCCCTTCATCGTCTGTGTTTGCATGCCAAACCATTTCTGCGACTTGTCCTCGTCGAAGAACTTGTCGGTGTCCATCGGCACGTCCACCTCCACCACGCCCGATTCGGGCTTAATCCGCGAATGCACCTCGGAGAGCCCCTCGGGCTTCACGAGCCTGCTGCTAGCCGGGCGGTTGGGATATTGGAATAAGCAAATATCTTCATCGCTTGATGCGTGGATATGTATCGGTACCTCTTCGACAACTGGATCGTCCTCGTCTTCGTCTTCGTCCACCTCTATCGCCGTCGTCGCGCTCTGGCTCCGAGACAGGTGCGACATCGGCGTGTTGTACTCGCTCAGATCCTCCTCCTCTGGTACAAACAGACTCATTCTGGAATATCTATGCTGGCTGTGTGGATGAATTGTAGACAGCAGTCAGGTTTCTTGTCTTGAGCACTCTCTTTAGCGAAGCTAAAAATTTCCGCCGTGCGAAACTCAAACGCAGCCGCTGCGATGAGGATGGGCAAAAAAATGGACAGGAATATTTTTTTTTTTTGAAGGGCAGGAAGAGGCTACAACAGAGAGGTGAATAATAAAGATGGATGACGACGGTTTGCTGCTGAATTTTGCAGTTGAAGATGTTGCTGTGCCGCTGAAGCGTAATTCAGCTGCAAAGGTCACTGGAGGAAGGTGGAAAGATAGACGGAAAGCCCAACTGTCACTGGAGGGCAGAGGCCGCTCAAAGAAGAAGATCAGCAGCGCCAACTCCACAGAGGTGAATCCGCGGCGCGATGCGGAAGTACCGGACGGAAAGGCACAGATCAAAGATACATCTTTGCCAGAGCAAAAGCGGAAAAGGCGAACCGACGACACTGGAAGGCCAGGTGGACCCACATCCAAGCAAATGCGCTTTTCAGAGACTGGTGGTGAGAACGGCGGCAAGCACAACACTTACGTCTCGTCTCTTTTCACTTCGAACCCTGATGTCGCCGAGCGGAAATACACTGCAGACGAAGACATTAGTGCTCATGCGCCATCGAACGCTCCCTTGGCGGACGCCACCACGTTTGACGGCCTTGGCGTCAGCGACTTCCTTGCAAAACATCTTACAGATCACTTGAACTTCACACACCCCACCAAGATCCAAAGATCAGTGATTCCTAGGCTACTTGAGCGTGAGAGGGACTTGTTTGTGCAAGCGCAGACCGGATCTGGTAAGACACTTGCGTTTTCCGTGCCCATCTTCCAGAAGCTGTCTGAAATTGAGCACCTGAACCGCACAACGGGTCTATTTGCCCTCATTTTGACGCCGACGCGAGAGCTGGCCAACCAGATTTACTCAGTGTTGGAAACCCTCACACGGTGCTGTCACCGCATCGTGCCGGGTATTGTCATTGGTGGAGAAAAGAAGAAAGCTGAGAAAGCGAGACTGAGAAAGGGTGTCAACATCCTTGTGGCTACACCAGGACGCCTGGCTGATCACATGGATAACACGGAAAAGCTCGATTTGTCCAATATTCGCTACGTTGTGCTTGACGAGGGCGACAAGCTCATGGAGTTGGGGTTTGAGGAAACCATCACCAAAATCTTGGATAAAGTGTCTTCAGAATCGAGGGTGTCTGCAACAACAAGAATATATCCAACTTTACCGAAGCACAGAGTCAATGTTCTATGTTCTGCCACAATAAAGGGCAACGTCACCAAGCTGGGTGAGATGTCGTTGAAAGATGCAGAGATGGTGAATACCAATTCTGTGCCGGATGGTACTGTTTCGTTCAACGAGGAGGCAAACTTTAGCGCTCCGGATCAGCTCGTGCAGCAGGTATTGATAGTGCCGCCAAAGCTGCGACTTGTATCGCTTGCGTCCATCCTTAAGAATGTCTCCAAGGCCGAAAGCGGGTCGAGAACTATTGTCTTTCTTTCGTGCTCTGACTCTGTCGACTTTCACTTTTCTGTCTTTGCCAGAGGAGGCAAGAAGGTCTCAACGAAGAAGAAAGTGGCGGCTGCTGACAGCAGTGCGGATGCTGGAGCAGCTGAACACGACGATAACGACGAGGACGACAGCATCGACAGGAACGCCACAATATACACCGCGCCCCTTATCAGCGGAAGCACCACGATCTACAAGCTGCACGGGTCTCTGTCACAGCAGGTACGCACGTCAACGCTGGGCGCGTTCTCGCGTTCGTCGGAAACATCACACACCGTTCTCCTCTGCACGGATGTCGCATCGCGTGGTCTCGACCTGCCGCACATCTCGAATGTGGTGGAGTACGACCCGCCCTTTGCGCTCGACGACCACCTGCACCGTGTTGGTCGTACCGCCCGTGCGGGCCGCGCGGGAACATCCGCGCTGTTCCTGCTCCCAGGCACAGAGGAGAAGTACACGGAGAAACTCGCACCGCTCCATCCGAACGGCGTGCATCTCAAGTCGTACACCGAGGCGCTGCAGCTGGGATTCGGCGGCGCGGGCGGCGCGAAGTGGGACGTTGACGCCACGACGTGGCATCTCGACGTGGAGCGCTGGCTGCTCGAGGACTCGGGGGCGCTGGGGCTCGCGCAGCGCGCGTTCGTCAGCCACATCCGCGCGTACGCTACCCATCTTTCCGCGGAGCGCGACGTGTTCAACGTGAAGCTGCTGCATCTGGGACACCTTGCGAAGAGTTTTGGGCTGCGTGAGACGCCCAAGAGGCTCGGCCGTGGTGCTGGCGGGAGCCACGCCGCGGCGGACGGCAGCAAGAAGACGAAGGAAGACGCGCGCACCAAGATGCTGCGGATGGCTAAGTTGGCGGTGCGGGCTGGGAGCAGCGAGTTCAACTTCATGTAGTGAGTGAGTGGGATATGCATTAAAATATATTATAAATTGTCCAAAACTTTGGAGATTTGGTGCCGCATTGACTGCGCAGGTAGCCCCGCCGCGATGCTGTCGCGGAAAGCTAGGAGACCACCCTTCAGCTTTGCAGTGTCGCACTTGATGTGGATGTCGGCGCTCGGGTCTAGCCTGAGGAGTCCTAGGAACAGGCAAAAGTACCCCACAGCGTGAACTCTGTCATCTGCCGTGTCGTGCTGACCGTCGTCGTCGGGCCCAGCCGACTTGACCTGCATCTGCTGAGCCATGCTGGACAACTCGTCTTGCAAGCCAGCGTTTGCAGCAAGAAATGCGAGACATCCTGGGTCATCAATCAGGTTGATCAGGAACCCGAGCGAGAATAAAGCAAGCCGCCGCTCAACCTCCGAACCGGATGAGGAATCGATGAGCACGTACGAGCGCCGTACTGCATCAACGAGAGCCGGGATCAGAGAGGGATTATAGGTCACTCCCATGATGGAGTGCGGCAATTTTGCGGCTGCTTCTGTTTGGCTGAGAGTTAGGATTATGCCAAGCGTGGCTGCTGAAGCCGCGCTCACAGTCAGGTTCCTCCACACCGCTGTGTTTCCAGCGAGCTCACCACATATCGCGATGATGCCGAAAACCCGCGAGAGCGCTTTTGTTGCTAATTCTTCGAAAACGGCATCCTGTAGGAAGTCGCTAAATTTCTCCGAAGTGACAACTCGCTCTACAGCCATAATCGACATCTGCAGGCATTGCCATTTGACGGAACTTGTAGATGGATTTTCGGGAATGGCGACATTTTCAAACGCTGATATCAATCCTGACAAAAGTGCTTTTGCAAAATCAACATCCACGAGAGATCGGATTTGCTTTTGGTGCAGTTCTGAACTGGGTAATTTCCTGCAAAGCACCGAGTAGAATGTCAGACCGAAGTAAAACGGACTTAGATCGTCTCTTTGGCAACTCAAGTCATCAACAGGGCTATCAGATTCGTCAGCAATGGCTTTCAACAAATCATTCAAGGTCATCCTGGCCATTTTGCTGATTTTCAATCGTGGACTGGTCAGCACTGAGCTCTCGACGTTTTTCAAAAGAAGCAACAGGAGGTCTCTCAGCGACTGCAGGTTCGAAGGATGCCGGAGCATACCAGCGAAATCCTTGCTGCGGTTGCCCTGCTGTCCACCATCCAGCGTCTTGCAACACAGGTAGGCAAAGGAGCAGCCGATAACAACGTCGGGCTCGTCTCGCCGCAGGACATTGTTCACCACATAATCAGGCATACCGAAAATGCCAAAGTTTTCAGAAAATTGCTTGTCCGTAGACGTTTTCAGGGCCAGCTCCAGCAGCGAGCTCCTTGCACTAGACACCTCCGCCACGTCCTCTTTGAAAACCTCCAGGAGGTAGTCAACTTCATCATTGAACTTGCTGCTCAGCCCGGAGGCTCTGAGCGAGTTGATGTCCTGCAGAGCTGCACTTTCCGCTTCTGCGGCTTTCGCCTTCTCATCATCGTCGCTGGCGTCCAGATCTGTGTCCGAGTCCGAGGGAGCGCGCTCGATGTCATCCGCGTCTTCGCCCACGAGATAACTTCTAGCCAGTCCATAAGTCTTTGCACCGTCGTTCGCGCCCACGTCGAATCTAGTATACCGCCTCTCGCGTCTCTTCTCTCCGTCTTCCGCTCTCTTGTGGTTTTCTAGGTCGACAAACGAGCCCGCAATATGTCGCCTGATATCTGAAGTGTCCATACGCACATCCACGGCTGCATCCTGGTGGCGGTTTTCCTCCGCTTCGCCCTCGTCGAAGTTCACAATGATGCGATCCTTAACCTTCAGTGTCGACTTGGGCAGCGGCGCCTCATCTATGCTGTCGAAAAGAGACCAAGCAAGGTTCTCCTGAGGGGTGTACTTGACAGGCACAGTCCGTGTCACAGATTTTGGCGTGCTGGTTTGCGAAACAACCGGTCGTACAGCGGGTGCTGTCTTCGCTTGAGCAGGAGGAGGAGACGACGAGCGCGTCTTGAAGGGTGACACAGACGGCGATTTGGATTTCCTGGGTGACCACGACGGCCGCATCGACGCCGGCGCTTCGACGAACCAGTCCTTGTTCGCATTGTTATGAATTGAGTTTACCCTTGGAACACTAGCTGTCTGTTTCTTCGGCGTCGACATCACTGGCAGGCCTTCCGCAGCCTTTTCAATTGTGCGCCGCTTGCGTGGAGATGGGGTACTGGCCAGTTCAGCTCGGCTCGCGACGGGCCGTGTAGGCGGCGATACCGCCGCTGCGGTCGTCCCAGCAGACGGCCGCTGTCTCTGCTGGTTTCTCCGAAAGCTCGGCACGTACTCCTCGGGCTCGTCGAAATCAAAAACGGAGCCGCCAGCTTCCTCCGGTGCTGCTTGTTTAGCTTGCGCGGGTGGCTCTGCACCCTGTCTTTTCCTCTCGAGCCTGCCGTACCGTTTCTTGCCACGCGGGGACGGAGACGTCTCTCTGCTGGATGGGAGTCCGGGCGACAGCGCGATCGCGCTTGATTCAGCGGTGCGTCGCGTTCGCGTGGGCGTCAACTCCACATGGTTCTCCTCGATTGGCGTTGCTGTCCTGGTGTATGCCTCGGGCGACAGGGACAGATCACTCGGGGACGGCCGCACCGCGCGCTTCCCTTGATACATAGCCGGCATCACACTCGGGCTCTCTCCCTCGACTTTTAGAAACAGGCGGCTTGCTTATGCGAGAGACACTTTTCTTGCCAGAGCACCCAGTAGGTGTTTTTGTTTCACGCCAGATCGCATCGGTTGGGACACGCAGATCTCTACCGAGGCGCGCGGCGCGCTTTCATCAAACACGTTAAGGAAAACGGACAGAGAGTAGAGTTTCGATCTCTTGTTCTGGAAATAAACATACAGAGTGAGGCGCACCAGGAGATGTATGGCGACATAGCGAACAAGCTCATCCTGGAAGCGAAGAGATCGCAGGTGCTGGACACGCTGCCGCTGTACCAGGAGGAGTTCGTCAGGGCCGTGACGCGCGAAACGCAGGACTTACAAAGGGAAGCAGACCACCTGACCCTGCTCTCAAGCAGCCAGGGCGATAACCTCGACGAGGACGCTGACAGGGTCAAGCAGTGCCAGCTGTTTGTGACGCATCTGTGCATGAGGCGGAACAAGCGGTGCCTGCTGGCGTATCAGAAGATGAGGGCCGACAAGCTCGATCAGCTCGCGTGGGCGGGCTCCGAGCCGGGACACCAGTTAGCCGATAACCTCTCGCATCACGAGAGCGAGTATCTGCGGAAGTACACCGAGCTGGTGTCTGATTACAAAGGGCCGCTGACTGACGTTGACCTGAGTGGGTCGCTTGAGCCGCCGCGCGATGTGTTTATCGATGTGAGGGTGTTGAAGGATGCCGGGGAGATTCAGACGGAGTATGGCGTTTTCAATCTCACCAAGGATTCCCAGTTTTTTGTCAGACAAGCTGACGTCGAGAGGCTGATACAGCAGGGGTATGTCAAGAAGCTGAGGTGACCACGGAGGATGCTGCTTGCATTAGTTCTATGTTTGTATACTACTACATATTTCCACAACTTTGGATTTGATGACACCGCAGAAACTTTCGAAAATTTTGTAGTCCTGACCGTTGACGAATCTGACATGCAGTTTGTTCTCGTGCACAGCAAGATGGAACACGTATTTTGCGCGATTAGGTTCAATTTTCCTCTTCTTCAACACGCGCCGCCTGAATGCTCTGGACCAGACATCTCCAGGGCAAACCGCCTCCAAGACATCTTTCTCCAGCGTCACCATCGACGAGGACAGACCATTGAGATACGTTCTCAAATGCTCCAGAAGGCGACTATTGTCACCAACCTCGCATGGAATTTGACGCTCAGGTGGCTTTGGATTCACGCTCTTGAGCTTCGTGGAGTTTGCAACAGCGAGCCGTTTTGTAGGTCGTCTGGTGCCATAAGACCAGGCAACCACCCAGCGCCTCGAAGATCCAGGACCCCCGACAGCCAGCTCATGGATTGCATAGTTGTCAATTTCGAGCGACCTGATCAGGCAAACAACATCACCAAGTGTCTTCAGGTGTCCAACCATTGAGGAGAACCACTGGATCTGGGATTTATGAGTCTGGCTCTCTCTCACCATTCGTGAGACAAATGCAGCTTCACCGCCCGCGGTGACGAATTCGCTTAAAGTTCCTTTGGAATCCCAGGTCCTCGGACACGCGGCCTTGTTTTCTCGGTTTTGCACCATTTCCGCTGTCGAGCCGTAAAAGGGCGGGTTGCACATGGTGAATAGCCGCTCCGCAGGCTCCGCGGGCTCAAGATGATCGAAGAACTCGTCAGCAGGCTCGCATTGGACCAGCTTTATCCTCTCCGCAAACCCATTTTGGTCCACGTTTTTTCGAGCAGCCTGTATCGAGTCCTTGTCAATGTCTGTCGCGGTGAACTGCCAGCTGGGGTATAACGAGCATCCAAGGAGCGGGTATATGGCGGTGTGCCCAGTTCCAATATCGAGCCCACGCACGGTGCTGTCTTCCTCCAGTGTCGGGTCCTTAGTGGACTGGAGCAGATCATGCATATAGCGAATATATGCAAGTCTGTTGAAGACTCGTGGACACAGTTTCGTGGGGTTGATTTCAACAGCGAGTCCAAAGCGACTGGCTAGGATCGCGCGAGTCAAGCCGCACACCGCATCGTGGCTGGTGAAATCATATGAGGAGTCGGTGAGGTGTTTCCGTAGATATGGATAAGATTGCGCGAGCTCTTCAAAGTCTTCACTGTAGTCCGCATCCATCAGTCCAGCACTACCGTCACACTCTACCTATCTGTCTGTTGCCTGCCCGTCAAGATTTGGATTCTACTAGGGCGATGAGATGAGATGAGCCGCGAAAAAAAAATTACCCTGACGGGCCTCGAGATGGAATATATCTGATTTGGCGGGCGGTCGAGTGAGTGCCAGTGCCCATGGACACCAGAGATTATCAGGAGCTGTCTCTACAATATAACACGATTACTGGAAAATGTCGGGTTCTCTGGATAACCTGATGGCGCAGGATGTGAGTTTGGACCTGTCACAAATCCCACGAATTGGAGTGAGTTCAGCACGCTAACATGTTCAACATACAGATCGCAAAGTACTGTCCATCGGCACTGATAAACTTTCAACAGTGCCTGGCATCGTCAACAGACGACCTGAGCAAGTGCCTGCCGGCTCAAACGGAACTACAGAGGTGTATCCAGGCAGAGGTGCCAACGTACCGCAAGGTGAGCACTTCGTGCTCTGCCCAGATCAACAGGTTCACAAAGTGCATGCAGGACACCGGCGACCAGCAGAAGTGTGCGGATCTCATTGAGGAGGTGAAGAAGTGTGCACACAAGGTAACACAGTCATAGATGAGGTAGATTATATTCGTTCATACAGTGTACACGGAAGCGACAGGGTCTGATTCACCAGCCGGCAACCCGGCAGCAATCGTTATCATCTTTTGTATATAACACCAAGCCCCCCACAATAACATGGGGTGACCTGATAGCGGTGCGGGTATCTCTGTAAGAAATAATATACACAAACATACACAACACAGGTGTGTGTGCAACCACAATAGACCAAATAGAGAGCAGTGGCCCGCGGCCGAGTCAGAGCCCGCGGACCGGGTCGATGCCCATTTGGCCCAATGCGGCGAAGGCCCCAACAGAGCCAACGGAGAATTGTTTGCAGCGACAGCCGCAGACGACGTGGGACTGGCTCACTATTATTTCCGCCCGCTCGTTTCGTGCTGCTGCAGTGGCCGAGTCTGGCCGAATTCCCAAACGGTGCAATCTGCCCCGTTGAGTCTATCGCGGCGGGATCGTGGTGGTGGTGATGATTCGGGTAAACCGCAGAGTAGTACAGGGATCCCTGGCAGCTTGCTACAAGCCACCAAAGCCCGCCCGTTGTATATCACCGTAACCGCACACAACAAACAGCACATTGACCAGCTGAATAATATCTCAGTAGATATGCAGCGACGACAACAGACAATGTGCATTTCTCTTCCACCGCCTGCACAACAGCCCCAGCAGCCTCCCAATCAAACGGGTCCTCCCGACAGACCACCAGCAAATCGGGGCGGGAAGCTTATCACTGAAAATTGATATGCACCTCATCCTTTTCTTCTCCACCCCCCCTCCTCCCTTCGGCCCTTCCTATTTAAATATTTAAATCAGCACCGGTTCCCCCTTACTTTTGATACAAGTGGTACAATTTTTCAGAAGATCAGAATATCCCGGGAACAATTGAACTGAAAAAAATATATATATAATGAGATTGTCATTCGCTATTCTGCTTTCTCTGGCCGCCGCCGTCTGTGAGGCTGGCGACGCCTTTGCCCTGGACTCCAAGTACACCTGTGTCGGTACCTTCATCTTCGGCAGACACAACGACAGAACCGCAAAGCCCTCGAACGTGCTCACGACGCAGGGTGCCAGGAACCAGGTTGGCTCGGGCCACTTTTACAGAGAGAGGTACTTTGGCCTCGACGCTGACGGGAACTCTGTCGACACCGAGTACAAGATCGACGGTCTGAACGAGGACGGTGTGTTCGTGTATGGCGAGACGTATGCGCAGGCGCCTGCGTCGAGTGTCATCATGTACTCGCAGATCTCCTTCCTGCAAGGTTTGTACCCTCCGTCGGACGCGCTCGAGAAGGACGCGAAGCTCGCGGCGACCAACGATGCCACTCTGGCCAACGGGTCCGTCGTTGAGGCCCCGCTCGACGGCTACCAGTACGTCTTTATGGACATCCAGAGCGACGACTCGTCCGACGTGATCTGGCTCAAGGGTGACGTTAGCTGTCCGGCTTCCGACGCTGCCATTGCCAAGTGGTCCACGACCGACTACTTCAAGGAGATGAACGCTTCCACGTACGACTTTTACCAGTCGCTCGCTGACATCATCCCCACCTCGGACTTTGCCACGACCGAGCTCACGTCCAAGGCGGACCTCGACTTTGGCCACGCCATGAACATCTTTGACTGGATGTACGTGAACTCGATTCACACCGAGGACCTGGCCGACAACTGGAACGAGAGCACCTTGTACCAGGTTAGAACCCTCGCTGACAAGGCCCAGTGGGGTATTTCGTACGATGCCTCGGACAAGCTCAACGACTTCACCATTGGTGGGCAGACGTTGGTTGGTGCCGTCTTCAACTACCTTAATGCTACTAAGGTCAACGGCGCGCCTTACATCAACTACTTCACCGGCTCTTTCAACACCATGTACCAGGTGTTTGGTCTGCTCGAGCTGAACAAGGTGTCTGACAACTTTACCGGCATGCCCGACTACGGTGCCACTCTTGTGTTTGACCTGCTCAAGGCTGACGACGACTACTTTGTCCAGTTTTCCTTCCGCAACGGAACCTACGACTACTACGAGCTCGAGACCCAGCCTCTCTTTGGCGGTAACGAGACAATTCTGTCGTGGAGCGACTTTGAGACCAAGATGAAGGCCGTCTCTATCCGTGACGACAAGACCTGGTGCTCAGCCTGTAACTCGACCCTGTCGATCTGCACGCAGTACTCGTCCACGTACACCGACGCCGAGGCACTGGTCAGCAAGAACATCTCCCTGTCCGGCCTGGCTGACGGAGACTACAGCAGCTTGAACCTGCCATCCGGATCTTCTCTCTCCAAAGCAGGCGCCGGTGGTATTGGTGCTGGTGTCACCATTGGTGTCTTCCTCATTCTTGGAGCCATTGCTTATGCTTTCGCCCACAAGAAGAAGAAGAGCGCCGCTGCCTCTCCAGTTCTCCCAGTGAGCGAGCACAAGGACAACGCCAGTTTCGGCGACTCGCACACAGGTGCCTCCACCAAGGCCAGTACCAACAACTGAGTAGTCAGTATGCCAAACTGAGCAATTGAGGATGTCTATTGTTTTCTTTTTATTTTCGCAATTCTACGTATCTTAATAATTTTTTCTAATGATATTTGTCACGTCCCCACACAACAACAACAACACAGAGCCCTCGTGGAGGGTTACCCGCCCGAAACCTCTGCTCAGGCCTGAGGACTGTCAACCACCATCCGTCAACAAACACCGTGCGGTTCCTACTTATCTGGCCTGTGAATCAAGACACGGCGCTTGCTTTTGATATACATATCCGAAAAGCTGTTAACTTGTATAGCTTCCGGACTTCTTCAGGGACACACGGGGCCACCAGGAACGACATTCGTGGAACTGCAGAGCCCTTTTTTTTATTTTTTCTAATTTGACTGCCATCCCAGTTATCTGAGCACAGCGTCTGTTCAACATCGATACGACGATATCCTACTCGGGCTGCCAATTGCTTCGATGCACATTGACCAGTAACCACTCTACTCGCTTTCATCGATCCAACCCTGTCGCGCATTGCAGGCGTTTTGAGAAAGTCGAACACACAAACAATGGCGCACTCGTACCATGCTCATCGAGATATGCCCATCGATCCACATCCACACACAGCTACAGCATCGGATCCAAAACATGAGCACGATCATGACCACGAGACCGACGATCCGAAAGCCTCCCTCAGCATAACTGGGCGCAAGGCGGCGAAGTCCTTAAGGCTGTTTAGGGGCAACGACAGCGGTTCGGATTTGAGCCAGCTGCCCAAGACGCATAAGGAACCAAGAGCCAAGGAACATCACCACGGCCAGCAGCGCGATGCCCCAGAGGTGCGGTCGCCTGTTGATTCATCGCACGAATCGCCAAGTCGAACAAGCGTGCCGGATAAAGAGCGCTCCTCAAGACATCACCACCACCACCATAACCACAACCATGAGACTTCACCGAGATATGCCATTACCGGCGCCGACCTGGTTGCCAAGGACACAGCAGCAGCGACAGCACACGTCGATAAGACATTTGGCAGGGGGGTTTCGGACATGGCACCTTTGGAGCCTGTGTCCTCAGCAACGTATATTCCGCATACCCCGGCAGATAGCACAAAGCTGCTCCTGCCTGAGCATCTGACTGCTGCAGCCGAGTTTGACCACTCCGATCAGGCAGAGAGTGAGATCTACAGCGAGCTGAGTGACCTGGATGAGTACCCAGCGTCCTCCGAGGGAGCAGGAGAAGAGGACGTTGCGCTGCATACAGAGGGTGATCATGTGATGTTGGGATACCCACAAAAGCCCGAGGAGCAAAAGTTCCCGCTGGCTGTTGAGCTACAGCCCTTCAAGAACAAGGTTGGTGGGCACACTGCGATCTTCAAGTTCTCTCGAAGGGCTGTTTGCAAGGCGCTGGTTAACAGGGAGAATGCATGGTACGAGGCGATTGAGCTCAGACATCCTGAGCTCTTGAGCTTCATGCCGCGGTACATAGGCGTACTCAACGTACGATACAGCAGCTTGGTGGATGAAGCCGACGAGGCTGATAATGATTCGACAACAGCTGCCGAGACCACCGCTGCTTCGTCTCCTCAAACCACACGGGGCACCACCGAGAGGAGCAGGTCGCTCTGGGCACTGGAGCGCTCGAGGGCGGGCGAGTCTGAAGATTTACCACCCGAAGTGGTTCTCGAAGACAATCGGCACATCATCCCGGTGTCCCTGTGGAGTCATTACTCTACGTCTGCACCGTCACCCTCCGGGTCGTACCTTGAGGACAGGTTTGGCTCATTCCAGTCGCCGAACCCCGGGTTCAGAAGCAGCCAGCCACCCAGCCTGAACGCTTCGCCAACGAGTCATAATGATACTAATAACGACTCGGTGAATCACTCTCTCGGTGCAACAACGGTGAACCGCAAGCTGCAGGAGCTTGTCTTGACGGAGGTGTTTGCGCCGATCAAGGAGTACGCCAAGAAGGCGAAGGATAAACACCACCGGCACATTCACAGGCATAGATCTAAGGATGTCGACGCAAGAGACAGCCCCGAAACGGAAGGAGGCGGTGGCAGCAGTGCGCGGCAGAGACACAGCATGACATCGGATATGGAGCGTCCCACGATCAGCCACAGCCTGCGGTCGCAGGAACTGAAGGAAGAAGAAATAAAACTGCATCACCACAACTCTCTCATTGACCTCAAGAGTGTTAATCATGCTGGAACTACGACGGCCACATTTCCCGACCGCCAGACGATCATCTCGTCGATCAAGTCATCGAAACTCATTGGCGGCAGTAGCGGCAGCGGCAGCGGCAAGAGCGATCGGCTGCAGCCTATCTCGCGTAATAACAGCGACGTTATTTTCACGATGGATGGCGATGACTTGCATGACAACGACGCAGAGCTAGCTCCGGGATTTCATGCCTCTGAGCACGCGTTGAGCGACGAGGAAAGCGAGAACGGCAAGGTTCCCCGTAGGAACCTGCGCAAGCACACACGGTTCGAGCGGTTCATTCTGCTTGAAGATTTGACCAGTGGAATGAGCAAGCCCTGCGTGCTGGACCTCAAGATGGGGACGCGTCAGTACGGCGTCGAGGCGGCTCCGACGAAGCTCATCTCGCAGCGTAAGAAGTGTGCTGCAACAACAAGCAGACAACTCGGCGTGCGTATCTGTGGCATGCAGGTGTGGGACTTGACGCTTGACAAGTTTATATGTCGCGACAAGTACTTTGGACGACGCGTGCGCGCGGGCGAGGAGTTTGCCCAGTCGCTCGCGCGGTTTCTCTACGATGGTGTCTCTGTGTTTTCCGTGATACGGCACCTCCCATATGTGATTCGCGACGTTGAAAAACTGCGCGTGGATTTTGCGCGGTTCAACGGCTACAGAATGTACGGATCGTCGCTGTTACTGATGTACGATGGCAAGCCGGGGGATTCAGACGAAGCTGCGGCGCTCGTGCGCATCATTGATTTTGCGCAGTGTGTCATTGGCGAAATGCCGCTGCCCCAGGACACAACGTTCCCACCGGTGCACCCGCGCGAGCCCGACAGGGGATACCTGCGTGGTTTGGCCTCGCTCAGTTTCTACTTTCGGCAGATCTTCCATGCGCTCGCTGGCGTACCGTACGTTTCGTTCGACACCGCCGAGGCGCTCGTTCACAGTGGTGATCCCGCGGTGCGCGACCGGTTCTCCCAGCGCAGCGCGTGGCTTGACGCATACGAAAACAGTGCAGAGGGAGAGGCCAATGGTGACACCACGACATCGACCACTGCCGTGCCTGCTCCGTGGGAATTCACGAGCCCGCACTACAGCGAGAGCAGCGAGGAGGACGCCGTGAGCGAGTAACGTTAATGGGGGTACGTACGCTACGCTAGATAATTCTTTAACGATATTTTCTTTTGATGTACTGGGGCTCGTAGGGTCGTGAGCACGTGTAAGGAGCTAGAGCCACAACTGAACTGAACCCCTGGACGTTGGTCTCCCAGTCTCATGAGGCCGGCGTGCGTTTTGTGCTCCGAGAGCACGGCGCACGGCGGTCAATGTATTGGCTGGTGAAGTTGTAGTGAAAGGGAAGAAAAAAAAACGGATATGTATGGTGTGTCTCGAGGATTAGAAAAAAGCTGTGAGGCGATGGGGGGGGCCGTGTCACGTGATTTTGCGGGCTGGAATGTACGCGACGTGCTCATGTGTGCCACGAGACGCGTTTGTTTGTTTGGATAGCCTTGGGAGTAAAAGAACAGCGGTACAAGAGAGCACAATACGGCAAGACAGCATGAGCAACGAGAGGGAGCAGATATCCACTACTGCAGCAGCGACTACAGCGAAGCCGCAGCTGTCGTACTTTGAAAAGCACCGCGATGCGTTGATCTCGGACATTGCGATCTCGATGGAGTCAGTTCTGAACAATGCAAACGCGCTGAACCGCTCGCTCGAGGGTGCCATTGCCGTCGGTAAGGAGTTCGACAACGTTTCTGCGCTATGGAGCAGTTTCTACGACGGGCTCGCGCAGGCCGAGCAGCTTGCGCCCGAGCGCCCGCCGCCAGCTACACCCGACACACCGCCCGCTCGTAACGAAGCGACAACATCTTCCTCCTCGGACAGTAATTGAAACTAGCCAGCTAGCTACCAAATGGCGCACTTGTGGTGGTCCGCGCCTCTCGCGAACGACGACGCGCGTCTGTCCGCCGTGAGCAGCAGCGGTGGTGGTGGTGTTGGTGGTGGTGGTGGTTGTTCCGCGCAGGTGATGGTGCGCGCAATCACGGACGACACAGCCGTCGCGAGCAGCTGAGCGACGCTGGTGCGGTGCATGGCGCACTCGAGCCGCGGCAGCGCGTGCCGCGCTCCCCTCTGCGCCGATCCCCAAAATGAACACTCTGGCCCGGGGCCACCAGTGGCCGACCGTGTGAATCCACGACTGGATGCTGGAGCCACCGCAGAGCAGCACGAGGTCGATGGCGCGCGCATGCGCGAGCAGCCGCACCGAGCGCACGTCGTCAAGGAACCAGACCGCACAGTTGCCAAAGACGCGGTGCACCTGGATGGTTTTGCGGAAGCGGGTGGCCTTTGTGCCCGTGTGTGAGCAGTTGGAGGATATCGCGTTTCCCTGATCCGGGGTTGCCCACGACGAGCACGGCCAGTGGAGTGGTTGTGGGGGGTCTCAAGCTGAGCGTCGAGCCGCCGGCGTCGGACTTGGACCGCGGCTGGCCCTTCTTTTGACAGTGCAGATCATAGCTCTGTTGGATGTTTTCACGACTACGAAGTTTTGACAGGCTCCACGGGCTAAGCGACGGTTAATCCATTGGGCGTTTAGCTTTTATTAACTATTATTGAATAAATATATATAATACTTATCATCATCATTATCATGTCTGTTGAATGGGTGTGGTGCTGCTTTCTATTTGTGGTGCAATCGTCTTCTGTGTGCCTGTGTAGTTTTTCCAATCATTAGGATGGTTTTTTCAAGTATGCGTGCAATTGCTCAATATTGGCTCGTCGCGAGAGACCCACTCGATACTGGGGCTGGGCTTTTGAGACCGGTTTGGAGACCCCGGGGGTTTTTTTCAAGGAAGGGGCGGCGACGACTTTGTGTTGTGCAGCCACGCGCTTCTTGTGTGGGGAGGAGGGCGTCGTGCTGTGGTGGTGCTCGGGCTGTGTAGTTGGGATTATTTGAGATACCGCCAGTGACTCATCTGACAGGGCTGTTCCTGGCGAGATTGCGTTATCAGTCGTATCGTCATCGAGTGGCTGTAGCGTGGAATGGGCTATCGGAGATGCGTCGTCTGGGGCAGCGGCTGGGACGCGGCGAACCGATAGCTCCACGTTCTCCACCACGAGCACCTCCGGCTCCTCGTCCGAGTTTGTAATCTCCGGGTCTGTGCTGCCGCCGCTGCCGTCTCGTGGTGGAGGGGATGGAGAAGGCGAGTCGGAGATTACAATCGGCTCATCGTCAGCTATTATTGTCGTTGGTGTGTGGTGGGTGTGTGCTACGTCTCTGTGAGAGGTGCGAGCGGGTCTGTACCGCGAGGTGGGGCCAGAGGTGGGACCAGAGGACGCGGACAGCAGGTCTTCAGACGGGACGCCATCTCTGCCTGGATGCATCACCGGATCAATAAAAATCAGGAGACATAGAGTTAAAGACCCAAAGACCCCGGGTCCCGTAGCCAGGATATAACGAGGCCAGAACAGCCCCAGCCAGCCCGCTGGTGCACACACGACCCGGAAACGCGGAGCACATGACCGTGTCACGTGCCCTGCCTAACAGCCAGCTCTGCGCGCGGACGGCGAGAGCAACGGGGCGGGCAAGAACAGATGACTCTTCCTCGAGACGCGCACCCGTTGCCAGCTTTTTATTCCCTCGGGCGGCTCGTTGATCTGTGTGTCTGTCTGTCTGAGACCTTAATTGTCCACAGCGGTCTGAGATTATATACCCCCTGGAGCCCTCTATTCAACTCTTCCCACTAACACCTCCACGGCGCTGACATTATCACCACCAGCCACAGGCTATTTACACCTCATCGCCAACTCCGAGAAATTTGTGAAACACCCAGCCGAGCGGAACAATCCCGCTTTCTTTTTCCCTCTCGTACCCATTTTGCTCCCTGGCCCAGCCACCACAACAACAACAACCCCCAACAACACCACCACATACAACAACAACAACAGCGTATGCCAACCATTTCACACACATGCCGGCCCACAGAATAGATCCGTCTCTGGTGGACCGCCGACATTTCGACGGCACATCGAACGAGTCCTCTCTCGGCTCGTCCCTTATCAACTCGCCGGTGTCCGGTGGCCTCCCGTCCATAACGGCGCTAACTTCAGCCATATCCATCCCAGGCCAAACATCGTCGTTAAATATCCACAGCAATAATTTGATGGACGACCATGATAACTCGCACTCGAAAATGAATTTAATAATCGTTTGTGTCGGTTTACCCGCGCGTGGGAAATCGTACATTACGAAAAAGCTCCAGCGCTACCTCAACTGGATGCAGTACGAAACTAAAATCTTCAACGTGGGAAATACAAGACGCTTGAAAAAGGGTAAGCCCAGCGATTATCCGATCCAGGGCCCAGTTTCCGAAAAGGATGAGTCCCACGATTCCCAGTTTTTCGACCACGGAAACGTTGAGAACTTCCAGAAGCGCGAACAGTGGGCCAAGGAGACGCTGAACGACCTGATCGACTATCTGCTGTATGGAAACGGAAGCGTTGGCATCTTTGATGCGACAAACACCACCAAGGCAAGACGCAGCTGGATCATCGAGACGATCAACGCCCGCACAAGAGGCTCGGTCAAGGTTCTCTTCCTAGAAAGCATCTGCACCGACCACTCGATCATCGAGAAAAACATAAGGCTGAAGCTATCGGGACCAGACTACCGTGATATGGACCCACAGCTCGCTCTTGACGACTTTAGAAACAGACTGAGCAATTACGAAAAAGTTTACGAAACTATAGATGACGCAGAGGAGGAGGAGAACGAGAAATACGATATCCAGTACGTGAAAATTGTCAATGCAGGCAAAAAGGTCGTTTCGTACAACATTAGCGGATATCTTTCGTCGCAAACCGTGTTCTTTTTGTTGAATTTTAATCTGGCTGAGCGCCAAATTTGGCTCACCGTGAGTGGTGAGAGCGAGTTCAACACACAGCACAGGAAGGGCGGCGACTCTAAACTCACAGAACACGGCATCAAATTTGCCAAGGCGTTGCCAAAGTTTATCGCTAAAAAGAGGCAGGAGTTCAAGTTTGAACAGCTCAACAAGGAGTTCATCCACAACTCTGACCACATTCACGACGAGGATTCCTTGCACCAGTCTCCACAGGCTGACTCGGATTTCAACATTTGGACATCGACGCTGCGGCGGTCTGTTGAAACCGGCGCATATTTCCCCAGCTTCCAGTACCACGTGAAGACGTTCCGCATGCTATCAGACCTGGGGTGTGGTTCTCTCGAAGGGATCACCGATAAGCAGTTCAAAACACGCTACCACCATGAGTATAGAAACCAGATGCGCAACACATTGTCGTACCGGTTCCCAGGGCTTGGTGGTGAGTCGTACCTCGACGTGATTAACCGTCTACGGCCCATCATCATTGAGCTCGAGCGCCTCAAGGACCACGTGCTTCTCATTTCGCACCGCGTCATCACGCGCGTGCTGCTCGGATACTTTATGAATCTGAGCAAAGAGATGCTCACCGAGCTGGATGTACAGAATGGTTACGTCTACTGCATCGAGCCCAAGCCTTATGGACTGGACCTCAAAGTTTGGCACTACGACGAGCTGAACGATGATTTTTACGAGGTGGATGAGATTGAGTTCATGCGCCGGAAGCGGAACCGTGGCAGTGACGCAAACGAGCCCCGTCGCAGCCGCCACCGCGGCAGCATCAGTGTCTCGAACGGCGATATTAAGATTAACGATCGGTCAGCTTCGGAACGGCGCAGCAGCACTAAGTCTGCCGTTCAGTTCACCTTTGACGACGACGACGACGACGACAATGCAGTGGCGGACTCGTCTGAAGAGAGCGAGTCGTCCGAGTCTTCGGAATCGCTGAGCTCGTCGTCGACGTCTAGCGATACCGAGGATGATGGCAACACGGTTTCGTCGACGACAGTGGCAGCACAGCAGAGCAGTGAGCCAAACGGGAAAAGCGGTGGCGCAGATACCCCGAGCTTTGAGTTCAAGCTGGCGTCCACTGCCGTATCGACTGCCGCATCGACGGCTACCTCGTCTGCGAGGCATAGCATTGATGGCCGCAATATGGACCACGAGTATAGAGCTGTGAGTCCCAAGACATGCGACACGCCGTCGCTGTCTGTCTCGCTCGCCAACTCTGCAGTGCTCGGTGGCCCTCGACACAGCGAAGCAAGCGAGGTGACCACACCGATTCACTCGCACGATTTCTTCCGCGATTTCGATTTCAAAGAGATGAAGGTTGAGATGGAGCATGATCACCGGGATGACGAGCTAATCAAAAAGCTAAGACAGCTGGTTGCACACGAAAAGAAATGATGGAAAAATGGGAAAGCAAAATAAGGGGATTGCAAAACGCTTATGATTTTATACACACATATATATAGACTGGTTATTTATTTTTTTGTTTGTTTTTGGGTATTTATTTTGTTATGGAATTAGAATCTCGCTGACGTAATTGTCCTGGGTTGAAGGCATCGGGAAAAGCGAAGAGGAAGGAAAAAAGCTGGAGATAAAGACGTCAGACGCCGAGCGAGTTAACACAGCTCAATATACCCAGCCCATCGCAGGAGAACGCAATGATGAGGATTGGACTACGCAGACTGCCGCTTGCGTCCCTGCGCAGCAGCCGCACATACGCAACGATCAAAACCGACACGATCGACTGGTCCCCGATGCGCTCGAAGCAGCAGCTGAGCAAATCCGCCGCTGGGTCCCGCTCGCGGCGCGTCGTGCTCGGCCTCCTCTGCCTCACGCCCGTCGTCACGTTCGGCCTCGGCCTCTGGCAGCTGCGGCGGCTCAAGTGGAAGAACGCGCTCGTGGCGGAGTGCGAGGACCGGCTCACGTACGCCGCGTCGCCGCTTCCCTCCGGGATCAGACCCGAGGACGTGCCCTCGTACGAGTACCGCAAGGTGCTCCTCACGGGCCACTTTGACTACGCGCGGGAGATGTACGTCGGCCCGCGACTCCGCGACGGCTCGCGCAAGGGGTACCTCCTCATATGCCCCTTTGTGCGCGCCGACGGCCGCGGCACGGTGCTGGTGGAGCGCGGCTGGATCGCGGATGACAAAGTCGACCCGCAGAGCCGCAACCTGCAGCATCTGAGCGTGCCCCGGGGCGACATCACGATCGAGTGCCTGCTGCGTGTGCCTATGAAAAAGGGCATGTTCCACGTGGACCACAAGGAGGGGACGCGGCTGTTCCATTACGTCGACATCGAGGCCATGGCGAAGCAGACGGGCGCGACTCCCATATATGCGCAGGTCATACAGGACTTCAAGGACCACCCGGAGTGGGTTGGCAAGGAGGATGGTGGTGAGGTTTTGACGAACGGTGTTGGGGGGAACGGGACGGGTGTGCCGTGGTGGAAGGTGTGGGCGCGCGGACAGAAGAGTGCCGCCGCCCAGGCGAAAGCGGCGCAGCAGGAGCCAGAGCAGGAGATCACGGACGTCGTCGAGATGCACAGCTTCGATGAGTCCGACGAGTTCAACGAGCACCAGTTCATGAATGCGGGTGTACCAATAGGCAAAGTGCCCAAAGTCGTGTACAACAACAATCACATGCAGTACCTCGTGACGTGGTGGGGACTGTCGCTGTCGTCTGCGTTGCTGCTGCTGATCGTGCTCAGGAACAAGAGGTTTGTCAACCCGCGCAGTGAGAAGTTCAAGCATGCAAAGAAAAATATGTAAAGTGGCCTTGTACATAGATAAGCCGTAACAGATTATTGGCAAGAAAGGTAGTGTGTATGCAGATTATGGATTCAGTAGGTACACGCCGGCGCGTGTAACTAAGGAAAGGTAAACAAGGGATCAACCACAAAAAAACCCCCAGCAGCTTGCTCCTTCAACGCAACATCCCGCGATACGATCAAGACTGCTAATATGAGCAACGCAGCTACCAAATCACCGAAGCCGCCCTCGCGGCCAACGACTCCGCACAGACTGTCCTCGCGCTCGTCATTCCTCACAACGACAACCTCGCCAAACGTGCGGTCGCACTATCCAATAGACACAGCGGACCCGCTCCCCTTTTTCCCTGAGTCGACGCAGCTCGAGATGGTGGACGCGCTGTCGACGCTCGACATGAACATGCGCGCGCTGAACCACGTGCACGAGTCGCTTGCGAATTTCAACGAGAGCTTTGCCGGGTTCCTGTACGGGCTGAGCATGAACGCGTGGTGCACTTCGTTTCCGGAGCGGCCGCAGAGCGGGACGTGGGAACGGCGCGAGAAGACGCGCGAGCTCGAGCGGCACGTCGAGGCTGTGCGGGAGGAGCTGGGGGCTACGGACGCGCACCCGAAGGCGGTGGTGCCCAGTTCCGCAGAGCGTATGCCTGCTCCCAAGTCTAGGAACAACAAGGCCAGGGCTGGTGGCGTGCAACGGCAGAAACAGAATGATACGCGGCGCGCTGAGGAAACTTCGTATGTTTCAGACACCTCGTTCGTTAGTAAGCCGGCTCCTGGGATGTCCTCCTCGACGCGGTTTAGCACAACGGGGACAAGCAGAACCTCGGGGCGCGTATCCAAAGTTGCTACGCCGAAGAATGCGTGGGAGGTTGAGGGTAGGCGGCCATTTAGATAACAGAAGAAAATAAAATTCTTTTTTTTTTGGCCGGCTCGTCGTCACAATGTATATCGCTTGATACACGTATATATATATAAAAAGTAGGATGGGGCTCGCCACTCATGGCTTGGGGATCTTGATGCTCTTGCTAATCATCGCACAGCCCTGCAGGAAGAAAAGCCCACTGAGAGGATGCCACTCATAGAAAGTGCCCTCAGCGAGGGTTCCCCAAGGTAGTCCTACCTCAGCAGAAAACCAGCCCTTCTGTACGAGTACCGCCATCAGAGTGACGAGCCATAGGGTAGTTGGGATTGGGAAGCCCTCAAAGTACTCCGACTTGCCACTATCGTCTTTAGGGATATGTGCCACTGTCACGTTGAAACGCGCCAGTCTGGTTAGACCACATAGAACGCAAAACGTGAGCAGGAGCACGTCCGCAGTGGTCTGAAGGCCAATGGCAAAGGCAATCGAGGCCGGCGCCACGCCAAACGACACGAGGTCCGCAAGAGAGTCGAGCTCCTGGCCAATTAGCGACGACTTGTTACGCAAACGCGCAACTTTTCCATCGAAAAAGTCGAAAAACAAACCAAGCACGATGAAAAAGAGCGCACGCTGGACATAGTGTTTCTGACCCGTGAGGGTAAAGCGCAAACACGATATTATCGAGTAAAACCCGCTGAATCCGTTCAGCATCGTGATAAAATCAGCCATGTGCAGGTTGCGGATCAACGAAAAGTGTCTCTCGTCGGAGGTGAACGCGAGAAAGTCTTTGGCATCTTGATGTTGGGTTAGCATGTGTTAGTAGGGTACTCGAGAGGTAAAAGATAGAAAAAACTTCCAAAAACATACCGGGCTTCGGGAGAGGCTCGTCGGATAGTGAAAAGAGTGAAGATCTTCTCCTGACTGGCTTTCTCGACTCGCCAATCGACTCAGCGTCCGAGGTGTCTGAAATGGCCGACGACGACGACACCCCACCGTTATACGCGGCGGTCGTGATCGGGACGAGTCCATTGTCGTCGTTGTCGGTGGTCGCAGCAAGCGGCTCCAGCTTCTTACTCGATCTGGTGTGTCTCTGTGACATATCTGAGCGGATTGTCTAGTGTGGTAGAGAACAATTGCAGATTGCAGGGGCGCAAGGATAACAGGATCAACCACTGGGATCTGGAACAGCAACCCGGCTCGGTGTTTACTCTGGGGCTGTGGGTCACGTGCACAACCCACAAGTAGTGCGCCAACCAGCGCAAAAACTTTGCCAAAAAAAGCCAAAGCCCAAAAATCAAATCTTATTGTAACACCCTTCGACTCGACCTCATAGAGACAAATACACCTCCAACACACCGAACAACCCCGGACTTCCCTTCTTTTTTTTTCTTGCTATCATTCAACTTCTGTCGCTAGTCTGATACTGCGCGCTGTTAAAACCGCGAACTCGTCCTTGTTTTTGGTTTTTCGGCATCCACATTCCGCAGTCCCGCCCGCTCGTTTCTACACGCGTCCAGGAAAAATCTCATACACCAGAAACACGTTACTCGGGCTCTCTCGTTTTTCCACTTTGATCCCCACGAGCACATACAAACTGCCATATTTTGAAGGCTTCTTGACTATTTCCGGAAAAAGCTGTACATTCCCTTGAAAAGGAAAATATCCAAAAAGATAATATAGAGACTGATTACACACCAAAACCACACCATGCCAAGCTCACTGGGACGTCTCGTGCCTCTACTCATAATACCTCTGCTGTCCCACATACAACCTTCGGTTGCACAAACGAAGGTGGGATGCTACTCCTCGATACCTTCATCGTTCAAGTCACAGGGCTCGTTCATATACCAGTCATCGTTGCACTGCGCGGGTGAGTGTTCGAGTTACGACTACTTTGCCCTCTATGACGGGAATACATGTTATTGCGGATCGAGCTCTCCCTCGAGCTCAGATACTTCGGATGACTGCACCACCAACTGTATCGGATATCCGAGCGAAAAGTGCGGTGGCACCGATGCGTATCTCGTGTATGCCTTGAGCGATTCATCGTCGGCGTCCGCGGCTTCCACGGACTCTTCCGCAACTGCGAGCGCCTCTTCATCATCTTCGTCCGATGCATCCTCATCTTCTTCATCCACATCAGCCTCAGGGTCATCATCATCCTCGTCGACAGCGGCGGACTCTTCGTCGTCGCCCGCACCCACCTCCGACTCGTCCTCGTCCAGCTCCAACACACAGACCGGCTCGCGCGTCACATCGCTCGTGACGAAGGAGTCCGGCGATGTGGTGACTTCCGTGGTGTACGTGACTGCCTCTAAGACCGGCTCGTCCTCGACGTCCTCTTCCAGCAGCGACGATAGCAGCAGCGACAAGAAGAAGAAATCTTCAAGTTCCAACAAGGCCGCGATCATCGGTGGTGCGGTGGGTGGGGTCGTGGGTGCGCTTCTGCTCGTTGGTATTGTGTTCTTCCTGTTCTGGCGCCGGCGTTACTCTTCGGGTGGATCCTCGAACAACTCGTCCGTGCACGCGGATGACCTCGCGTACGAGGAAGCTATGAAGGCGGGCAATCCATTCGTGAGCCCCCAGGACATCCAGATGACTGACCAAACGGACCAGCGGTTGAACCCCGTGATGCTAGGCAGAAGGCGACTGAGCGAGGGCTCGTTGGCGGATGCAGCGGACTATTCGCGCAAGATTTTGCGCGTGGCGAACCCCGATGACGACTAGTTTCACTTGACTACTCTTTTTTCCCTTTTGTTTTTGCTCATACCTTTAATCTTTTTGCGTGTGTCCGTCTGTCTGACTGTTTGTTTTTATGGTGTTTTCTTGTTTTCGTTGCTCTTTCTGCTCCTTTCCGGTTTTTTATAATCTCTTCACATTTGTTGTTGTATGTTTTTTTGCAAAGTATAGTTTACACTCAAAAAAAAGTTGTATCTTCCTTCTGTCTATTCTAAACGTATTTGTAAGGGTTGAGAATCGCCTTTGGGTCGTAATGCTGCTTGAGGTCCTTGATCATCCTGATCTCAACCTCGCTCTTCGAGTACCCGATGTAGTTCTTCTTTTGGAACCCCAGTCCGTGCTCGGCACTGATCGAGCCCCTCTTGTCGCTGATCCACTCATACACAAATGGCTCAAGAGCCTTTTCAACAGCCTTGTCGTAGCGACGCACAGCAACGTTCAAGTGCAGGTTTCCATCGCCAATGTGGCCGTAACCAACAGCATCGACAACAGGGAACTCGGCCGTGGGGCCAATGAGCCCGGCGGCACCGAGGCGCTCACGCACCGCACTAACGAGATCGTACAACAACGGCAGCGGCAGCGAAACGTCATACTTGTAAACACCACCATCGATCGTTGACGCCTCCGCGATGCCCTCACGCCAGTGCCACAGCGTGCGCAGCTGCGACTCATCCTGCGAGACAACACCATCGGCCACGATGCCTGACTCCATGGCACCCTCCAAAAAGGTCTCAAGCTTGGCATCGTCGTGCTCCTTGTTGCTTCCGGATGTCTCGATCAGCACGAAAAATGGGAAATCGGGAACGGCCGCCTCCTCGGGCACATCCTCCTCCTGTTGCAACGGATGAGTCGTCTTGAGGAACCGATGCGCGAGCACCTGCGACCCACGATCCATGAACTCAAACGCAGACAAGATTTCCGACAGCTCAGATTTCGCCTTGGCGAACGTCTCAAGCACTGCGTCGTACGACTCAACGCCGAGAAACGCAATGTTCACCGCCTTGGGCCGCGCAGGACATAGCACAGACACACCGGTGATGATGCCCAGCGTGCCCTCAGATCCAATGAACAGCTGCTTCAAGTCGTATCCCGTGTTGTCCTTACGCAGAGCGTGCATCGAGTCAAGCACCGTGCCGTCCGCCAGTACAACCTCGAGCCCAAGCACCGAGCCGTGCAGTGATCCGAAACGCAAAAGTCTCAGTCCACCCGCATTCGTTGCAACGTTGCCGCCCAGATGGCACGAGCCTTTAGCGCCGAGGTCCAGCGGGAATATAAACCCACGCTCCGCAAGGTAGTTGTCTGCGTTCTCGAGGATCAGCCCAGCGTCCGCCTTGAGCACACCGGACGTGGTATCGAACGAGCGGATCGAGTTCATGCTCGCGAGGGAGATGACAACCTCGTCAAACACGGGGACAGAGCCGCCAACAAGCCCCGTGTTGCCGCCCTGTGGCACAACTGCCAATGCTCGCTCGTTACAGTGCCGCAGCACCTGCGATACCTGTTCGACATTCTTAGGCTTGATCACAATCTTCGATTGTCCGCGGTACTTGCGCATCCAGTCCTCATTGAAGAATAACAGGTCGTCGGCCTCTGTCACAACGGCAGAGTCGCCCACCACCGACTTGAAGAAATCAATGTCAGCGGGTTCAAGCGTGTTGTAGCGGGCGTCACGCTTGAGGTCAGGATACGACTCGGCGGTGAGACGCACGCTCTTGGTGCTGGACGCATAAGAGCGACAAGCGCAAGCAGTGGAACGAAGCAGCAGCGGACGCGCAGCTTGCACCGTTTGCACTGCACGCAGCGAAGACGCCACGGACACGCTTCTCAGAGCTCTCCGAAACGCCATCTCGAATGTCTTTTCCAAAAAGTTGTTCAACAAGTTTCCCTAGGGTGGGGGGGGACAGTGGTCAGCATATACATTTTTCAGCATTCGCAATACTGAGTCCCGCACGCCCTACCGGCGCATCTGTCCCGATGCGGCGCTCCATTGCGACTGAAAAGGTCGTGTGTTACACATAAATCTTAGAAGGTCGTGTGTGTGCCATAACCGAATGCGGCAATCGCCGGTTGCTACCGCATTGGGCAGTCACCCGAAACATCGCCAAGCAGCTCCAGACCGCACAGCGACATCGCGAAGCACCAACCACCACCACGAACTGCACCACCTGTTTCCCCCAGCCATCAGCGTCTCTGAACACGCAGGACCCAGCCTGGTTTGACATTTTGCATTGTCGTGTCTGGCTAATAGCAATACCTTTTACCGCCACTCATTGCACCCATTACTAACTCCCGGACGAATTCCGGACCGACCCGAGAAACTTGTTCTGGATCCATCCCTCACCCCCCCCTCTTCGCTTCACTGATAGAGGCTCAACACTTGTTCCGTCTCACCAAACAAGACATACTTATCTGACGATGCCACACTCGGATTTGATCCCGCCAGCAGAGGAGGCACTGTACGGCGAGTTTGCCACAATTAGGGCGTACCTCTCGAAGCTCAAGAGGGATCACTCCACGTTCCTCAAGTCTAAGGACATACAAGCCACCTATGACGAGGTGCTTTCCAAAATCAGTGCGCTCAAGGAAGTGCGTTCACACGAGACCGATGCGCATTTCCCGAACAAGCTGGATACCCTTATTGACGAGATATTCCAGCTCTTGAGTCTGTGCTTTATGACGGTTGGGCTTACTAAGACCGCACCGGCAACGTATGCGTCGCTGTCAACGGTGCAGAGACTGCTGGAGCATCTGAATGAGTCGGAAGTGTACACGCATCACGATTTGAACCCGATCAAGGAGCGCCTTGATGAGATTGCCGCGATTATCGAGAACACAGACGAGGCGGAAGACGTGGATGCGGACGACTTTGAAAAAAACATAGAGGACAACCGCGCGGGCAAATCCGACGAAGAGGTGAGTCTGCTGCGATTCAAGCTAGAGGCAGCACTCAGAGAGTACCGAGCGCTTGCTAAGAAGATTGACGATATTCCAGAAGGCTTGCAGGACGTGATGAACCGGCTCATTGCGATTCGACGCACGCTGATGAACCTGATAACGCGGGTCGACAATTACAACCCTCACGACCTTGAGGTGCTGAAGCAGGATTTGACAGAGCTCGAGAACAGCAAAGATCTCAACCTGGGGTCGTCGTCGACGGACGACCTGACGAGTGGTGGTGGTGGCGGTGGTGCCGTAGAGGGAGCGACGGGCCAGGGTCAGCTCAAGGGCCTCATTGACGACTGCCATACGCTGATTCTGGACCTGCAGGTGGGTGACGAGAAGATTGACCCGCTGCTCAGGCCGGTGTACACGGAGCTGTGCGAGTTAAAGACAACTCTGGAGAATCTGCTAGTGACCAGACGCTGGACACTACGCGCGACCGATCTCTTCAACTATCAGCGCACGTTGCAGTCAATCGACAACCGCCGCGTCAATGGCTTTTTCGTGAGTGAGACGGGTGTGCGCCCCACCAAGGGCCAGTCGATCGTGCTGTACCTCCTGCGGCGGTGCTACGCCATCATCTACAAGCTGCTCGAGTCGTCCGAGCCCGTGAGCGAGGCGCTGCAGCCGCTGCACAACCAGCTGTCGACGGTGCGGCGGTGCCTGCTGGATGTGAAACGCATGGGCGGCATCACCTCGATCCGCGAGCTCTACCTGTACCAGATGAAGCTAGCGAGTCTCGACAACATGCGCATCGACGGCAAATTTATGGTTAAGGACCAGATCCCTGAGGGCCAGGGCACACTGAACGCGCTGCTTGCTGAGTGCTTTGACATTTGTCATGAGCTCAAGATTGAGCTGTATGAGCATGAGGACGAGCGCAGCGATACCGGGGTTGGCGCCGTGGTGGGCACCAAGGCGAACCTCGACGCTGAGCAAAGGTACGACGATGAGGACGACGAAGACGCAGAGCAGCACCGTACGCGGAAAGAGCTCAGATTCGTGGATGATGATGGTGAGGACGAAGAGGAGGAGGACGGGGACGGGGATGATGAAGACCGTTTCCCGAGCTATGCCGCAAGTTATAACGAGAGCGAGATTCCAACGGATGTGGAGGCGTAATGGATATCTCTTTTTTTCTTTCTTACAACAGGCGTACATAATATACATAATACATATACATTCATCCATTATCCTTTTTTTGTCTCTCTCAAACGGTATCGCCCTCACGCTCGCGTCTCTCCCTCTCGCGCTGCTGCAGCATCTGCTTACGCCGAGACCCAAATGACAACAGCCCGCTCGGCTCGCCGCCCGTGCCAGCACCCTCCTCGATCCCGGACCGACTGCGCCCAAGGTTCGCAAACACGCTGCGCGCATCGGGCGTCGAGATCCCAGCACCGTCAACAGCGCCCACATCCGCTGCGCCGCCCTCCCGCTCCCTGTCCCTCTCTCGCGCAGACGCAACAGCCGAGTGTCTCCCCGTCCCGTCCCGTCCACCACCACGGGCATACGCCCCCGCATAATGCGTCGTCTCACCAGTCGTGCTACCGTCATCACGCGCGTGGCGTGCGCCCCGGTAGTGTCCATGTGCGTGGTGGTGCGTCCCGCCGCGGGGCTGTCCGTGCCCGTGCGCGTGCGCGCCAACACCAGCATGGTGGTGTCCGTTCCCCTGTTGTGCTTGCTGCTGGTGCTGGCCCTGTGACTGCCCGAGGGACGTTGTGTCGCTGTGCAGGCGGTAGTCGAACGAGACGCCGCGGGTGCGTTTCGTCTCGCCCGCGTCAAGCGTCCCGACTGGATCTGCGCCGTTCATGATTGCGTCGCACTCGCGCACGACGCGGAGCACGGCGTCGCACACGGCGCGGCGGCCACTGTGCGGCGTGAGGCGGTACGCACGCCCATCGTCGCCGCCCACCACCGCCGCATCCTCCTCCTCCTCCTCCTCCTCCTCCTCCTCCACATCCGCATCCTCCTCCGCTTCGTTAAAACAGAGGTTCGTGTTCCACACGCTCACGATGTCCTCGTCGCGACGAACGGACAGCACGACGCCACTGATGTCGCGCGCGAGCGCATCCCTGTGTGGGTCGTCCTGCGGGATCAGGCTCCCGCCAAGACACCGCAGCACGAGCCGCTCCCAGACGAGCGCAGCACGACGGCGCTGTGCGCGCGCCGCCGCCGCCGCCGCCTCACTGCCACTGCTTGTCCCAACGAGACTGCGCCGCGAGAACCGGAACACCCAGCGCCCGCCGCGCTCGTTCACCGGATCCTCCCATACGGGCCGCACGCCGCGCCTGAACACGAGCAGCTCGGTGCCGGGGGCCAGCTGCGACGCGCGGCGCAGGGCCGCGAACGCCTGCCACACCTGCTCGACCGAGTCCACCGTCGTCGTCGTTGTGGCTGTTGCCGCTGTTGTTGCCGTCCTGCCATTCACCTGCGGGAACGCAATCTGCGTCGTTGTGGATAGATACGAATCCAGCTCGTGTGCCTGTTGTTGCTGTGGTTGTGGTGGTGCTGGTGCGGCCTGGTTCTGCTCGTCGGACACATCGCGCGGTGCCTGGGGTGCCGGCCGGCTGCGTGAGTGGTGCCACACAGTCCATGCGTCAGGCAAGAGGTGCACTGGTGTCTGTTGCACGCTGGCGCTGGCGGCTGAAGTTGGTGCGCGTACGTCAAAGAACTTGGACCCTGAAGCCATGCGGAACGGTGTATATATGCAATCAAATGTGGGAAAAACGGCGCAATTGGGTGTGTACCGTGTGTGTGCTATGGAAATTTGTTTCGGGAAAATGCAAAATGCGAAGGATATGTACAGTTGGCTCGGGTTTGTTGTCGGCCTGTGTCGGCCTGTGTATTACTGTGCTCTCCTCGATCTCCGCTTGGTCCTTTGTAATCTCGAAATTTTTCAGAGTCGGCCGGGTGACCCCCTGTTGCATATAGCCGCAGTGTTACAACAACATGGGGTAAAATGTTCTACAACGTAAAAAAGCAGTCAAGATGGTATTATTTTTGTCATTAGATCAAAGCGCTGAAGAGCGTGAGTGGTGGTGGTGATGTCCGTATCATAGTCAGGGTAAAAGGGGGGATGTAGTACAGGCCAAAAAAGAAAGTGCAGGCCAAAAATGAGAAAACAGACAATGGAGCATATCGTCTCAAACGTCAAACCGTAGCCATTCGAGATCCTCCATGTTGACCGCTGCAGACTGCTCGACGCCATCTCCCGGTGTCGAGGAACCCGATGTTGTCGTTGCGCCCTGCTGTGGTAGCGCAAACCCAGTAACAACGTTCCGGTCGCGCGCGCCTCCACCAACGGATCCACGCTGCTGCATCGCCATGTGCGGATACTGCTGCTGAGGGTAGTGGTGCTTCTGATACGACGAAGGGGCGTAAGGGTGCTGTTGTTGCTGCCCCTGCTGCTGCTGCTCCCCGAGACCGGCGTACCCAGTTGCAGGGTTCACGGCCGAGAAAGAGGGCATCGAGCCGTACTTCGTCCGTATGCCGCGCTTCATATGGAGTTCCTGATGCAGACCCGACGCAGATGCCGGTGGTGTGGGCGCAAAGGAGTCTCCTGGCGAGTGCAGATTCACGCTCGAGCCGTTATGGCGCGCGGCCGCTGCGTTGGCGTAGATCTGGTGATCGTTTCCCGGGGACACAAAGCCAAATGTCGGGGCTGCAGAGAGCGGCGAGGATGGTTGGGATTCAGCGAGAGACATGGCAACGCGGGACTTGCGGCGCTTGAACGTTGGAAAGTCGTTGCGCGGAGTTGTGGTTGGGGCATATGGTGGGTTTGAGTTGGGGCTCGGGGACGGAGCGGACGTGGATGTTGAGGGCGAAACACCGGTTGCAGGGCTCAGTCTTGACGACGAGTTCTGCGAAACCGGAGCTGCTGGTCTCAGTGGTTTGGGCAATATCGGCACGTTCTTGTGCCTCTGCTGTTGTTGCTGTTGTTGTTGTGAAGACGATGCCGCTGGCATGGACGAGAAACTGCCCGGGGCCGTTGTCGTCGTTGGCGTCGTCGCCATGAACTCGTTACTGTGCGGTGCTGAAAACGCAGCGTTCGCGGACCGCTCCGACATCGAGTGTGCCCCTGCTGCTGTTCCACTGCCATTGCTGTTATTATTATAGTAAGTCCTGTCGCCGTAGGAGTGGGCCATTTGCAGCGGAGCGTTCGGCATCATCATCATCATCGGCGAAGCATTCATAATGTTCATTCCCTTGGTGAGCGCACTGGCGTGCGAGCCCGTGGCAGAGGTAACGGAGCTCTGTCTTTTCGAGTTACGTTTCTTAATCACGTCAGTCTTGAGCGACAGTGGACGCATCGTGCCGTGTAGCTTCTGAAATAAGCCACAAGCGTTGCATAAGGTGTTCCCTGAAGCGTCTCGCCGCCAGAGGGGTGTTTTGTTGGTGTGGCAGTTCGCGCACTCCGTGAATGTTTTGGGCGCCCCTGATGACGGTGCTGAAGAGGAAGCAGTCGAAGCGGCCTGTGGACTCGTCCTTGATGGTTGTTGTTGTTGTTGTTGTTCACTTATCCTTTTTGGCTGCACAGGGGGTGCACTTGTTGTTGTTGTTGTTGTAGGTCTTGCTGACTTCTGAGAAACGGCAGTTGCATTCGTCGTTGTAACCGATGGAGGCGCTTTCGCCACTAGACCCACCGGCCCATGGTTGTGTTGCAACTGTTGAGGTGCAACGACGAAGTCAGGAGGTATTTCACTATCGTCATCCACACCGTGCAACCTTTCAAACTTCAAAAAGTTGAAATCAGAACTCAGCAGTGTTTTGTCTGTGCTTAGATCCCACAACGCGTTGAGATCCATATCTAGGGCCGCCGCGGCGGCCGAGCCGAGAGTATGGTTGGTGGTGGTGGTGTTTGTAGATGGTCCAGCTGGGCTGGGTCCTGGTTTCCCCGTCGGGCTATCCACGAGCGACAGCGGTGTGATGGTGTTGGCGCCGGCAGACGATGACGTCTGGTTTCTTGCTGCGTGTGCAGCCGCTGACGACGCTGTGGTTGACGAGCTGCCGCCCGAGTTGTGCCTCGAGTTTGACATGGACGAGGCGGGCGTCAGTCTTTTCAACGCATCGTCAGCCGAGCCAGAGAGCAAGAACTGCGGAGATATGCTCTCTATCGAGTTAGGCGATGATAGGTACATCATGTCGTCGACCGAGTGACGGGATTCATACGCTGGTAGTGAATCTCTCCTCGATGCCCTGTTGGTCTGGGCCTGTTTAGAGTTTTCTCGCAGAGATCTGTTTTCTATGCGAGGGTATAGCACGAGTAATTTTTTCGCGGACGTGTAGATGTCCCATATGGATGTCTGATCCATGGCTCAGTGTTGAGAGAGAGGAAAGGGGGTATGTTTCGTTGTTGTTTTCGCCGTGTTCGGTGGTGGGGGTGTAAGTGGTGTTACTTGGAGCTCAGGGCTAAAATAGCCGTTGGTGACGTAAAACACAGGGAGGCAGCACTTCGATGAAGAGATGGCCGGGTGAGCGAGACGGGTGGCGTGTAGTGTGTGTGTCTGTTCAAGAAAGACGAGGGAGTGTGTCTGTGGTGTCTTCTGGAGCGTGGGCAGTGGGAGTGTGTGCGGGTATACGGGCGGTCGCTATGTGTCCGTTCTCTCTGCCTCTGTCCCTGTTTCCGTCCTATTTCTCGTTTTGTTCTTCAGGAGAACTTTTCTGTCGGCCGGGGCTGCGCAACCGGGCGGTTTTGGTGGGGATGTGGGGATGTGGGGTCGTTTGTGGGTGTGTGTGTTGGTGGTGGTGTGTGAGCGTTGTATTATATTTGCAGTGGTGAGGTCAGTGTGTGGTTAATGTGTGGTGTATGAGTCTAGGGTTGTTTGTGTCAGAGAACGGTTCGGCACGGGAGTATGTCCAGCAGCGCCCAGAGCCCGAACTCTCCACAGTGCACGGCCCTCGGCTCGGTGGACCCTCTTTTGGCTGGCGCATGGGATTGATCCGCTTGACACATCGGGAGCAGGAGTGATATCCATAACTATGCATACATATATACAAATATATATACATATTTATGTCTCCATGGAGGTGGGACTGGTCTGACTGGTTCTCCCGTCTTTCGGTCTCGCTCTTGGTGTTACTGGGCCCTTCACCTGGTGCTGCCGTGTGCCGTTTTGTGTCACTCAACGGAACTGCGCGACTTTGAGCTCTGGCTGAGCTTTTTGGGTATACTTCCTCCCCGATCAGACATATATTGCTGCTGGCTGGCACAGAGTTGATCTGTAGCTGAATATTATTAAGGAAATTCTGCATGGCAGAGAATAGATAGGGCGTAGTAGTGGTAGTGCTGGTAGTAGGCTAATCAGTTACACCAGAACACCCTCATAGTTACCAGAATACATATCATCCTTGTCGCCCTCCGCCTTGTGCCCTGGCTTCAGGATATCCAGCGGATCCTTGAGGTCGACGTACCCGCAGAACGGCTCACTCGTCGTCAACCCAAGCAACTTCAGAGCGTCCACTGACAAGCTCTTGAAGTACTCCATTGGCGTCCCCAGCATGATGTTCTCCTCCTGTCTCAGCACGCCCTGCGTCATGAACAGAATGATCACCGTGCGGAACTCATCCTCGGTGATATTTGCACTCCCAGCATGGTAGCAGCTCGCAAGCATGAAGAAGCAGTCGCCCTTCTCGAGCTCCGCATACACGCACTCCTCCTCGCGCGGTTTCCTCATGTGGTCCCACAGGTGCGATCCAGGAACAAACCGCGTCGCCCCATTCGCCTTGGTCGTCCTCGTCAGCCCGAGCACCGTCCCCAGCGCAGTCTCCCCGCCGTACTCGTACGTCTCCATGCGGTGGTGCACGTTATGGTGCAAGCCGTCATCCCGGTGCAACACCTGGTTGGCTGCGCCCGGGCCGATCCTGAAGGTGATGCACGAGTTGTGCTGGGGCGGAGAGTACCCCGTGATCACATTGTCGCCTATCCAGAACGCGTTCTCGCGCCCGAGGAACCGGTGCGATATCGCAGAGTTCAGAGGGTGCGCGAGGTACTTCTCCGCAGCCGTGTGCGACCTAACGCACATGCCCGTGACGCGGCGCGTCTCGCGCGGGAAGAAGTGGCCGTCCCAGGACACGTCCCGGTCAAGGTACGGTGTTGCATCAGCGAGCATCGCGTCCACGTCCTCGAGCGGGAGGTAGTCGCGCACGATGCACCCGCCGTACTTCTCGAGCTTGGCAGCGATAGCGTCGGCAGTGGCTGGCGCAGGGACAACGAGATCCGCAGCGGTGACGGCGATGGCTTCGTCGATGTCGTTGCGTGCGACCTCGGCATATTTCTTGCCGTCTGCGCCCTGGACAATGTGGATCTGGTCCAGTGATTGTGTGATCACGCTGTGTGTCTTCTCGAGCTGTGTCATGGTTGGTGCTGAGCCACCATTATTTCCCCGTCATTTCACGGACACGTATTCATATATATATATTTAGGAATTGTCTCCAGATAACAATAATCTTCATTAGGCACCTCCTTGCGAGAGCAATGGCAGCCATTGTAAAAAAACGATGCTGACACCTGCCTATCGGGGAAGGTGCGCGCAGTTGCCCTTATCGCATGGGCTGAAAACGACAATAGGCACCTCCAACCGCGCGCTGTCTTTGTGGGCTGTGACTCGGATATATAAAAGTGGAGTATGTAAATGCACAATGAGGTCGCTGTAATTGCGGAATGTGTATATACGCCAACATTGGATAATTCTCAGGGTCTCGGCGTCGTCCCAGACGCTGCGATTTGCTCCCAAGTCTTGCTGGTGGGGACCTGGGTTGCCTATCTCACCAGCCAAACTTTCCAACTTTCGCCCCGATTTATCTGGTTCTAGTGGATACCCCACACACACGCTGAGCGGCATACTGCCACGATAACGACGTAGAAATGTGTAATCTAAATAATGGTCAGCCACAACGAGATCGAGATCCCCAAAACCGACAAATAACAAAACAGCAGAGGCAAATGTATTATCGTTTTCATAACTTTTATCATAACTCTACAACTCATCATGCTTCTTCTCTGTTCTCTTCTTCTTCTTCGGCTTCAGTGTTGTAATCTTCCCCTGTTTCAATTGCTCAAGCAGTCTCCCGCGCTCGCTCAGCGGCCCCTCCAACGGTGTCCCAAACTCAACCAAAAACTCAGAAAGCTTCTCCTTCGAGAAATCGGAACCATTATAAACCGTAAATTGCGGAGCATCGCCACCCTCCATATCCACAGCCACGAGCTGCGGCACCGAGAAACCCTCAGACAGCCCGAACTTTCCACCAACCCACTTGCGTGTCTCCTCATCCTTGACATGCAGATACGAAAACTCCAAAGGCTCGAGAAAATCGATACACAGCGCCTTGAGAGACACAGCGGGCTTGCTCTTCCCCGTCAGCAGCAGCACCTTGTTCTTACCGCGCGCACTGGACAAAAATTCCTCAGCGTTCCTCACAGAGCTACGCCGCACATAGCTCTTGACGCGGCCCGTGGCGAACTCGACAAGCCCGTCAGCCGTGCGCGGACCACGGTACACCTCCGGCGAGTGCGCCTTCTCCCTACGCGCCGCATCATGCACGAAGGGATCCACCTTCGGCGGCCTGAACACCATAATAGTCGGGAAGCCCTGCACGCGGTAGTCGGCACACAGCTTCTTGTTCACCGCGTCGTCGCAGTTCACCGCTGCGAACTGGACGAGCCCGCGCGCCATGCGTCCCGCGCGCTTGTACTCTGGTTTCAGGGCCTGGCAGTGTCCGCACCACGGGGCGTAGAATTCAACCACCGTCGTGTAGTTCGTGGCTTGTACGACATCGTCAAATGCCACTGCAGTTAGTTCAAACACATCCTTCGCCGTGTTGTAGAAGCCGGTGGATCCACCACCACCACTGTTGGCTGCGCGGGCAGCACTAGAGGCTCCTATGACCGTGAGCAGGGCAAGTGACAATTTCATTGAGCTGTTTCCTCTGTCCAGATCTGTTTTGCGACTTGTGCTTGCGCGCCCCGAGATCAAATCGATAAAAATCGCAGAGGCCCTTCGCCATCGCTCATCTGTCGTCGACGTCCCAATGCGGCAATAACCTGCAATTGCACAAACATTACTTTTTAATTGCTGACAGAGTGTTACCCGGTGCAGCCTGCTTTTCAGCGTTCAACAAGTCAACCGATAGTTTATAGTCTGTGGTTGATCATTGATCAAGACAACGGTCACGGCCAACAGAGAGGAGTCACGACACACGCGTCGAGGCAAGACGAGATGATCACAAAGTACTTCACCAGGGTCGTTGTGAAGTTCAACCCGTTCGGGAAGGAAGGTGAGTATCTACAGCGTTGCATCGTTTCCAAGCGACGTTCCACAGACAACGGCACACCCATACTAACGATTATTTTTTCTCAAACCAGGCAAATCGGCACGGTTGTTTCTGTCCGCTATTCCACCTGCACAGCGAGCCTCGTGTGCTATAGACCACGAGGTGCTCACTGCGACATCTGCGAACCGGCCCGTTGTGAAAGTCACGTTCAAGGATAAGAGCGTCATGGAGGCTGATCCCACACAGATGAACATGGCGGAGATGGCTAATATGTTTGATCAGCACTCGCGGAGGCTCAAGTTCCAGGAGTCTGTTAACGCCTAGGCGGCTACCTACTTGTATGGAGATCACAAGCAGAGACTGTGGTAACGTGTATATAGACAAGTGAATGGGTGGTGTATGTGTGATTAAAAACTACAGCTATGGCTACAATAGTTGTGCACCAAGAAGCAGCAGCTGGCCATTGTACATTTTTACCGGTATAGAAATGTCCATAAATGTTGAATGAAATATCCAGGTGCTGGATGAACTACTACAATTACGTAATCTCATCTTCATCGCATGTACAACTATTTTTTTTTTGTTCCTATGCAGCAGTGTGACTTCACGCGCAAGGACAAACACATTTAAAACCACAAAATGCCTAGACGACCCAAGTTTTCCAATCGCGATATTGAATCAGATGACGAGGACGACTACTCGCGTCAGCTTGATGCAGCACTGAGTCGGCAGAAGACACAGAAACACAGCAACGAGAGCGGAGACGACAACGATGAACTGTCAACGATATCCTTCGGCGCGCTGAGCTCAGCGCAGCGGCGGCTGGACGAAGAATCTGAGAACGAAGCATCTGGCTCCGACGACGGCGCGTTTTTCGAAGAGGACGACGACAACAGAGCGAGACAGGGCGGGCGCACGAACCCACACGCACACGCCCACGCACAGAGCAAGGGGAAACGCGGCAAGAACGCACCCGCGGAGGCATCGTCCAAACGGCGCGTCCCCTGGGTGCGTGAGATTCCCGGTTTGCCGCGTGCGCAGTCCTCCCGGGATAACGGCAGCGAGTCGCAGGGACTGCACCGGGACGTGAGGTTCGATACGGCATTCGGAAAGGCCGATGAGCGGGCTGCGCGTGAGAACTACAGGTTCCTGGACGAGTATCGTGCGAGGGAGCTGGCTGAGCTCGAGCGGGTGCTGAAGGATGATAAGCGCGCTAGGGTGCTGGGTGAGCGCGAGGTTGCGGAGCTTGAGACTCAGGCTCAGGCTCTGCGGTCCCGGTTGGACTCGTTGAAGAACAGGGATTTGGAGGAGAAGGTTGTGCGGGATTTCAAGAAGGAGCATGCGAAGGGTGATCAGCCCTTCTTTCTCAAGCGTGGGGATAAGCGGAGGCTGATACAGAAGGCCAAATTTGACTCGCTCAAGGGCCAACAGAGGGAGAAGGTTATGGAGAGGAAGCGCAAGAGAAGACTCGGGAAGGAGTTCAGACAGATGGAGTACAATCGGTAGGTGTAATGTTGTTTGCTTATAGTTATAAAGAGTAATAGTTCAAGTCTGATCGAAAATTTTGAAAAAAAAAGAATATCGGGCCCCCTCCAAACAACGAGTCAAAGAGAAAAAGAGACATGCAAGATCAACGCAAGCAAACAGCACAAATGATAACCAAACGGCAAAATATTTTTTATATTTTTTATGTGTAATGTATTTTTGTTTGTTTGTTTGTGTTGGTGTGTGTGTGTGAGTGTGTGTTTTGTTTTGTTTTGTGTATCAGTGCTCCAAAATTGTAAGGTTACCAGTGACAACAACATTCTCAAGAATCGATCCATTTGGAATATCGATCTTCTGGCCATCGGAACACACAATGATGACGGTTCCCTTCAGCTGGACACTCTTACCAAAAGTGACATTACCAGTGACAGTCAAATGGTCGAGCTCCAAGATCTTGGGCATGTGAGAGATCCTCTGCTGAAACCCGCTAACTTTCTTAAAGTGAGACCCAAGCTTGATCAGAGGAGCTCCGCCAAATCTGGCTGGGTCCAGCACCAGAGCGCCGTGCTCCAGATAAAACAGATCCGACTTCACCAGTAGCAGATCCGAGCACGTCTTGACTGGCAGGAAGCGCGACCTTGGCACGACGACACCGTGCGCACCCTTAAAGTGTCTAATGGCAGCACCAACAGCCGTCTCGAGCTGAATCACGTTGATCTCGCTCGAGCCAACGGTGATCGACTTCTGGTTGGGGATGATCTCAACCTGGATCCCATTGCTATCTATGAGTCTCTTGATAGCGCGGAGATTGATCCACAGGTTGTTGGTATTGAAGTTCTTGAACTTCTTGATAGACTTGAACTCCTCAACGTGCTCCTTTGGAACCTGTGCAATCTCCAAAAGTCTGACTTGGTTGTCGTACGAGATCAAAGTACCACCCTTCACATCCGCTCTGGTCTTGTCGGTCAACTCCATAATGTATTCCGCACCAGTCTCAATCATGTGGTTCAGAATCTTGGTGTCCACAGTAGCACCCAAGTTGTCTCCATTCGATACAAACAAAATCTCCTTGCCTTGCTCCAGCAACACCTCGAGCTCGCCAGAAGCAACGAGCGACTCAAACAAGTCACCGTGGCCAGGTGGGTACCACGCGTCGAGCGTGTCGTCAAAAGTCTGGGGGACAGGCAGCAGCGAATCCTTGAATATTCTTGGGTATCTCGACTGGTTGAAAGTTCTGATTCTAATTCTGTGGCCCTGGTACTTCTTGACGAGGTGCTGGGTGTCGTCGTCCGTGTTGAACGAGTTCATCAGCAGCAGTGGCACGTCGGCGTCAAAGGTTCTGTTGAGGTACTCAATCTGTCTGACGGACAAATCCAGAAACGACTGTCCGTCCCTAACCTCGATGACCGACTTGGGGCCAACACAACCCATTGAGGTTCCGAGCCCACCGTTCAGCTTCAGCACAGCAAGCTTGGAAAGGTTCGACGTATCCTCAGTCTTGCTGTCAATGCTCTTGTAGTCGACAACCTCATCCGAGGTGGGCGATCTGATCTTGTCCCAATCGAGCGTGGTGCCCGATGCCTTATCGGTGAGGTACCTCCTAAAGAGCCCAAAGAACGAATCCATCTCGTTTTCAAAGCGAGACTGCGTCTCGCGGTCCTCAACCTCGTCAATCATCTTGTTGAGCGCATTGCGCATCTGACTTGCGGCGACACTGGTGGTCGTGTTCTCAAACGCATAGGCAGATTGCGACTTGGTGTGCTTCTTGGGGGAGTAAGCGTTGCTCATTTTTCTTTGGTCTTGTTGTTGTTGTTGTCACAGCCGCGTGGTGTGTGTAGCAAAGCAAAAAAGGAATATCAGGAGAGACCGTGTTAAAGAAGAAGGGGGATAACCAACAAAAAAGAAGATTATAAAAGAAGGACAATGGAGGGAGAAGAAGGGAGAGGAGAAAGGGGAGTACAGCGCAAGGGGAAAGGAACGTGGAAGCAGTCAAGAACGGCACCACCACTCCGAGAGCGACCCACCTGACACTCGCCGATTTCTGTTTTGTGCTTCGTCGCTGTTTTTGTTTTGATTTTGGTGGGAGGGTCGCGGGCGGGTAACTGGTCACGTGGGTCTTTGTGGTTTGCTCTCTTTTGCTTGCCTTGCGCCTTTCTGTGGTCCCTGCGCTGTTGCTCAGAAGTGTATGTGTATGTGTGTATTATGTATATCGCAATGTTATAATGTCTATAAATAGTTCGCTCTCAACTCACTCTCTAAAGCTGTCCCACATTCATCCAAGGTCGTGCGCTGACCAGCAGCACCCACCCCACATTAAGCAGAAAGGGGCAGCACAATAGGGTAAAAGCACGGCGCCCCGTCCCGCTATTCTTGGCTCAATTTGTCTTGCTGCTGCACAATGTTCCTGATGCATGGTGCGAGGTTGCTTGTCTTGGAATCGCAGTAAAGAGCGTCCCCCTTTCTCATAGGGGAAAATGTCTCTGAGAACCTAAGTTTGGACGAGCCTTGCTCCTCGATCTCTTTGAGGAGCGGGGACTTTTTCAGCATGATGTCATCCGAGTTAACAAAAGTTATAATCTTTGCTGAAATTGTGGATGGTGCAAGATTAAGGCTGGGTTCCTTGAGCTCGGCCCTCTTGTCTTGCGGTACAATTCCCAGTTCTGTGTGCAAAAATGTAAACACGTTGATCAGGCAGGGATACGACTCGATTCGCTCCACCAATCCCAGCTGGGACATCAGATCGTACAAGGTGTCATAGTTCTCCGAAACTTTGTAGATCATCTCGACAACAATTGATTCGGGATCCGTTATCATGAACTCCTTCCCGAGCGTTTCTCTTTGCGAGAACCAAGCAAAAAGTACAAACTCAAATGTAACGAGCAGCTCCTCTATGCATGACCCCACAGCTGCAAACTTGGAGTCATCCTCTGGTAGGTCTCTGATCAAAAATTTGGCCACAAACGACACAACCATAAATTCGGTCTTCCAAAAATCTACCCAGTTGTAGTCATATCCTCCCTCATCATGGTTACCAAAGTTGAGCATCTTCATCCTGGTGAGTAGCTGTAACCCCATGAAAATCTGACCGTTGACGAGCTTGAGATTGGTGATGTCTATTTTCTTGCTGAGGTTGTACCTCATGGCTCGCTGGTGCACGTCGAAAATGTACAACACAGCCGTGCAAGAAGTGGATCCTTGACCAGTTACTGGTCTCACTATCGGCGCCCGCTGGTAGCTTGGCCTAATCTTGGAAAGGTCAATGAGGTAACTCGTGAGATTCTCGCAGCCGGGAGAGGAAAGAAGTTTGTTGCAGATTAGCAAATGCAGTCTGGTAATCATTGCCGCCGTCTCGTTTCCGTGCTGATGGTGCACCAAAAAAGACGAAAGTGACAGATACAGCTCCAGAAGACCAACTCCACCGCTTGGCTGCGACGTGACTGCCTCACGGTATCCGGCATCCCCGATAACGAGAGAAAAAAACACGACAACCACAGGCAAAAGCAGTTCAAATACAGCGGTATCTTTCTCTACTTGCTCGTTCACTCCTGCCACCGCTTTCCGAAAGTACTCAGCCATGTCCTCTTCGATTCGCTCCGTGAGGAAGGCTTCATAGTCATAATAGTTGAGCATTTTCCACAACGAGCCACCGGTCAGCCAAGTGATGAGCGGCACGCTGTCCTGCTCTTCCTCCAGAAGATCGGGAGACAAACCATGAAGGTGCTTGAGTGACACGAGCACAAACTGTTTTATGGTCTGATTCAGACCCTTCAGATAAGCCCCATCCTGGGAAACTGCATGTGCCGCCAATGTGCTCTTGTAAATATTCGAGCTGATCTGGGTATTATTCACCAGAATCGACAACAACTGGAAAACTTTCTGGACAACCTCGGGGCCCACTAGCTCTTTGAAGCTCTCATCGGGCTTATTTCTCAGAACGAAAAACGACAGAAGCTCACGCGTGAAATCGACACAAAAGAAAATCGAAAACACAACGGTCCCAGAAAACCCACGCACGCAGCCCAGCAGCACGTCAAGCGCAAGAACTTTGATCCTGAGCTGGTCCTCATGCTCAGCATTTTTCAAAACGGCATTATCGGACCCGTACACCATGCACCACCTGAGCGCAACGACCAATCTTCTGAACTTGTGCTCAATCGCACTGACACCTCCGAACAGACGCACGAGGTGCTCGCTCTTGAGTACGTCGTCGTTTTGAGTGCCCCATGGAGCCCGGGAACCGGTGAAGTGACCCACAACCACCCTGACAATAGCCAGCGTGTTGTACATCGCAAAGTAGTCCTCATGGGTCAGCTCGCACGCCGGCTCGCCTTCTCCCATGTCTGTATCCTCCACTATGTGCCTTCCCAGGATCTCAAGCGCATGCTCAAACAGCTCCCGTATGCTCTGCAGCCCCGTACCGTCCTCAAACTCGCTTGCTCCAAGCGTGCCCAGCGCGGCGTCCAGCGCGGCTGACTGACACGGCAGCAGGAAAAACCGCGCCCAGTACGTCTCGTCCCTCGTGTGCCGCGTGTTGAGCAGCAGCGCATACGTCTCTACTGTTCTTGTCTGCTGAGTGAACTCAGCCGCCGAGGATGCGTGCATGCTGGGGAGGTGATGCTGCTAATGCTGCGTCTGTGGGGCGTGTGAGAAAAAAAAATATGTATCAGAGGGCAATTGGAGGCATATATATGTCTGCCCTTATATGCGTAAGCCGCTTTGCTCCTGCCCGTGGCAATGTACACAAAGCAAGCGAGGGAAGGGAGAGAAGACAGATTGCGGCCTCAGCCTCAGCGTCTCCCATTTTTGATCCTATTGTAGCCTCAGGGCCCCCGTGCAGATCTACAGAGTATCAGAGGCATCTCGCCTCGCAGGCGACAGGTGTGCCACGCACGACGTTTGCGGATTATTGCTCTTCAAGAGAAGTTGGTGAATAAATATGAGAGAGAGATAGCGAGAGAAGTCGTGATATATGAATAATGTAAACTACCGATACTGCTACTGCGGCATCTCAAACACGTCTGCACGCTCAGCCTCAGCCACAAGACTGGAGCGCTTGATTGCCTTCTCGCTACTAGCGACAAAACTCAGCATGAGAGCACCAAAGAGAAACGTGAGCCCTACGAGTATACCATTCACCGGCGATGGGTTCATGTTAAACACGTGATGGGTCGCTCCGTCGAGCACCGCCTGCAGGAGGTTGCACAAACCGGAAAAGCAAATGATAGCACCGTACACTGTGCCGAACGTCTCAAAGCCAAACACCTTGGCGCAAAAGTCAGACACCGCCGTATAGTAAAACGGCCGGTACACCACCAGCAGTACGATGCCGGCGTAGGCTGCAGTCTGGATGGGCAGCAGTCCAGCAATGCCGATAAGCAGCGACACCACGAGCAGGATCGTGAGCACCGTGAGCATCTGGAAGTTGTCGAGAAGCACGCCGATGAATGGGATCGAGAGAATTCCACCTAGCGGCAGCGCAATATCAAAGAATTTGTTTATCTCAACTGCTGTCTCTGGGTTGAAGAGATACACCTCCTGTGACCTTATTGTCGCGACAAAATAGTTGATTCGCAGCATCTGGATCGTCGTAAACAGAGCCATAAGCCAAAACCACGGCGTGGACATCTGCTGTCTCACTGTCTTTCCGTGCAGCACTCCGAAGACTCCACTTTTCTTCAGTAGTCTCACTTCGGCCACCTCCTCGTACACCGAGCGCACCGAGTTTCTGCGTGATTGTGCGTCCGACCTCGGCTGCAGATACCTCTCGTCTGGGTTGATCGGAATGCCAGTCTCATCTATTCCCTCTTCGCCGATTTTTGCAAGAGTGCCAATGGTCTTGTAAGACTTGCTGGGCATCACTGTGAGCTGGCAAACCAGAATAAACACCGGCACAACGAGGTACACGGTGAAAAACTTCTTCACGGTGAGGTCTTTCACGTAATCGTTTTGGTAGATGACTCTGTAAAAGAGAAAGAGCGCCGACGACGAGTCGAATGCTCCAGTGAGCAAAGCCAAAATGGAGCCCGAGTTCCTGGGGAACGAGTTGGCAAGCTGAAAGCACGAGATGAACACAAACGGTCCACCAAACGCAAGCAGCGAGTATCCTGTGAGGAATGCGTCGATGAACTTGATATCCTGCCCGGACCGCAGCAGCAGCGCAGCTAGGAAGATGAAGCCGGATCCAATAATGCCTGTGATTCGCGGACCATACCTGTCGAGCACGGCGCCGACAACCAGCGCAGCTGCATTGGTCACCACGGCGGCAAGCGTGAACATAAAGTTGAGAGCAAGATCTTGCGCAACGCAGATCTGTGGCCCATCACCATCTTCCCCAGCCGCGGCGCCATGCAGGTCACACTTGTCGCTGTAGACATGCTGCGCTATCAGTACCGGTTTGAGTGCTGCAAACCCAAACACGGGGCCAGCAGCAACGAGACACCAGATGATGGCACATATGATCTGAATCACTCGCGTTGCAAGCGGGGTGTCGACTGCCTCTGGTTCTGTGCGGCCGAGCAGCGGCGTGGTGGACGAGGCCTCTTCGGGTTCAGTGCTGGTCTGGGTCATCGAAAGGCTATTTCAAGTGTATGCAGACAGGAGAATTGAACAGGCGCTCTTATTTGGTGACTGGAAAACACACTTCGTAAAAGACCAAAAACCGAAAAAGGAGAAAAAGCAAATGACGATAGATATAAATACAATGCTGATGGAAAGAGACAAAAGAGAGATTCTGTTCATGTTGTACCTTTTTGTTCTTGTCCCAAGGCGCGCAGCAACCAATTTTTTTTTCTTGCCTGTGCAGCTTATTCCTCCGCGTTGCGCGGGCGTCTCCGAGACCGACTTGCCGCCGCCGACTCGGTAACCACCAGACAACAGGATTTCTCTGGCAATGGCGAGATCAGCACGGAACTGTGCCTGAAGTGGGATATTTACTTTGTGGTATGTCGTAATGCGGGCTCGTCGCGCATGGCGTAGCAATTGCTCAAGAAAACATGTACAAATTATAGGACCCTTCTATCGAGAAAAAACTACCTAGGCCACGCCCAGCTTATCCACTTCTTCCGCCAACTTCTTCAGCTCCTCGGCCTCCTTCTGTGCCGTATCTTCAACCGTTGTCGTCGTCGTCGTCGTCGTCTCCTTCTCCTCTGGGGGGCTCAACACGCTCTGGACCCACGCAATCTCCTTTCTCACCAGATCCTTGGTGTTGGGAACATAGTGGCCACCGGGGTGCTTCATGACGGTAGCCGAGCCCTCGGCACACGCAGCGACGAGCGCCTCAGATCTGTCCGACGAAACCACCGTGTCGAGCTCGCCGTACAGATGCAGCGTGGGGATGCTCAGTTTGGGCTCGTAGTACTTTTGGTATTTCGCCGGCTTCACGACGAACCCGGAGTAGAATATGCCAAACTTGAGCGGGCCATGGCCTGGCACGATCTCCCCGAACTTGCTCGCCGCGATCGCCGCGAGCCCAGCGCCCTGCGAGAACCCAAGCACTCCGACGAATGGTCCCTGCTCCTTCGCGCATGTCCTCACCGCGTCGAGCGCCGGCTCGATGTCAAAGTCGTCCGTGGTGTACCACCAGCCCCTGAAGTTCGGGTCCTCCGCATCGGCGTCGAGACTGCCCGCGTTCCCGATCTCAAAGGGCAGATCTGCTGCCGCGAGCTTGATCGGGGCATCGAGGAACACGGTCTGGTAGCCGATTTTCTTCAGGGCCTTTCTCACGCCCGATGCTTTGGCGGCGAAGCCTGGCCCGTTCTGGGCAAAGCCATGCAGACACAGAATGGTCCCGTTCATTGCGTTTCTTGTGTACGTCAACACTGTGACTCTAGAACGACTTGCCTGAGAGGAACCGTGAAATTTCAGAAAGAGAAAAAGAAGAAAACGAAAGATATTGAGCTCGGTGTTTAGAGCGAGGCTACACTATCCCAATCCACGCGCCACATTGCGATGGGCTGCGCGGTTGTGGCTGGTGGATGTGCGCGGCCCAAATCGCAGGAGTGTGGATGGTGCGATGGCGAGCGGGTTTGGTTTTGGCTCTGTAATCATCAGGCTAAGGGGGGGCAGAGCATTGAGGACGAGCAAGAGCTGAAAAGATTTTTTTTTGACACGGAAGAAAACCTCAATTGGAGCTTTCTCAAATCAACATGTCCATGCAACAGAGACTTAGCCTGAGCAGGAGCTTGCTGAGGATTGGTGGCCTGCAGTCAGCCAGGTTTACCGCAGCCTCCGGTATTGTGAGACTCGCGCCCATCAGATCCCTGCACAAGCCATCCTCTAGACTTGTATTCGCACAGGCTCCACGTCTTGTACAGAGCCAGTTCCAGCCCCGCAGGCGTTACAGCGTGATTGAAGAAGAACCAAAGGCCAAAGTGATCAGCTACGACCAGATGAAGGACATTGCCGACAACAACGAGACGGAGGACGATGTTGTTATTGTCGACGTGAGAGAGCCCGACGAGTACAAGGAGGGATTTATTCCCGGGGCCGTGAACATTCCTTACAAGTCGTCACCTGGCGCGCTGGGGCTGTCGGACGACGACTTTGTCGACACCTTTGGGTTTGCTAAGCCAAAGGAGGACCAGGAGCTCGTGTTTTACTGTCTTGGCGGTGTGCGCTCTACTGCTGCTGAGGAGCTTGCAGGCACCTTTGGATATCATAAGAGGGCTAACTATGTTGGCTCGTGGGAGGACTGGATTGCCCATGAGCAGCCCGGTGAGACCAAGAAGGAGTAATTGAAAGAGGAAGAGAACTAACACTCCTGTATATTCTAATTCTACACGTTTTTCTAACTAATGGCAAAATAAAATGATTGAAAAGATCCGAATATAAATAAACTCCCTGGGTATATAGATATAAATATGTATGCATGTGAATGATTGAAGAAAAAGGAAAAGCTAAACCAGCGGCTTTCTGTTCTTACCTTTTTTCTTCAGTTCAAGCGCGCGTAAAAGGCCTCATCCAAAGAGATCAGATCCTCCTGCGAAAGCTGCAGCTTCACCACTTGCAAGAAAGCAGACACTCTCGAGTTTCCCCTCACTGGCGTCACTCTTCCGTTCGCCTTGACCCATGCAGCCGCCACGACAGTCATTGACGTCCTCAATCTCTTGGAAATGGCATCCAGTCTCTCCAGGAAAACCAAGTCCGATGCCTCCATCCGCTCTATATTCACAATCTCCATCAGAAAGTCCCCACCCCCGCTTCTGAATCTCTCAATCTTTGCAGCAGAAGGCTTGTACCTGTATGCGGACACAGCCGGTATCAGTCTCTGAGCCACAGGCGAAGTAGCTCTGTGCACACTCTTCTGACTGTGAAACCTCCTGACAAAATCCTCTGGCAAGTTGCTCTGGTTCTTCACACACGCATCCATGCCAACAGCTGGGGAGTCAAATACACTCAACCCGGTGTCGATATAACTGCACTTTTGCAACGTGCTGAAAACGTACTCCTCATCTATCGTGTTTGGAATCCGATCCTGGACCGACTTCGCACTCTGCGAAAACACGGTGCGACCCATTATCTCTGGGATAGTGCTGAAAGCTGATGATCTCAATGCCTGTGCCATTGTGTTATGTGTATGTATGAGTGTGTTGTGTTTGGGTAATGGATAGTAACTGCTAAAGGTAATATCCTTGATATGGACTGTTCAGAATGACTTCTCTTTGAACTCTGGAGATAAACTCAGGGGGCGGGACACGCGGTATTTATATCGAGTTGTCTGATGATGTCCTGGCGCGGTTACTAAACCCCACGTCAACCGGCATGCGCTGACAAAAAGCCGTTATAATCGCGAATTTGTCAGGCTCCACGTGACAGATGCTGTTAACTCCGGGCTTGGGGCGCAGGGTGGTTTCGGTGAAACTCTCGTCTTCGCTCTCTCTGGATAATTTGAACAGTCGCAACTCAATTCACCTGAATATATATAATAGGCGCAGTTGATAATAATGCGGCGATATTGTGTGTTCCCAGAACTGTTGCGCGCCCGCGCTCGTGGCGAGGTGTAGACGGCCCTTGTCCCATATCAGCCGTGTGATGGCGGCCCACGCTCGCGGTACCCGATGACAAAGCGGGAGCTGCGGAGCTGCAGCCGGGCCGTTTCTTTTGGACCCGCACCGGTCACTCCGGCCATGACACGTTGGATATCAGTAGTGCTATCTGATTTATAACCTCTATATATGTGGACATTGTGTTTACTCACAATTTATCCTTATTTGCGCACCTGTGTCTGAGACACTTGTTACTTCACCGCTTTGTGCACGGTGTTTACGCCACGTTGCACGCCTGAGCCGCAGCCCCGAAAGGTCGACTCAGCCCTGCGGCTTAACAGCGCAAAAACCCCGCTCGGTTCGCCCGAGGTGACGTGGAGGGTTCTAGAAAACTTCGGCGCTTGTTGCAGCTAACCCCGAGAATAGCGATCGAGATGATAAGAGCGGCTGGTTTTACAGAGAAGTAGGTGGCCAGTCTGTGAGTCAGAGGTGGCGCCGCTCGTACGGCAGGTGCACCATTGCGTGTCTTCGCATCAAGCTGGCACAGGCTGAGCGAGCTGGGCGGGCTGAGCGAGCTGAGCGAGCTGCTCACTCATTGACCTGCAAGCAGCCTCGGACATAAGTTACTCGTTTCCTCCAAAACTCCGCAAAGTTTTGCCGTCGTTTCACCATTACAGAAGGCTGGTATACTCCAAGCCACCAGTGGGCGGAGCATGTTCAATGGGAAGCTAATAACCAGTTCGCTGAAAATACTGGAGCTTACTCGCTGCGCCGACTCTTCAACACATCTTGCCCCCAATGAGAAATTCTATTCTGGTGTAGGAACTGTGCGGAGGGGAAAAAACTATAGATGAGTCCTGGCAGTGCGATTGAACAAGTCGTGCAGCAGCCGTTATCACAAGAACCTCAGGCGGCTGAGCGTGCACACATCCAAAAAGAAATGCCTCTTGCCAGAATTGAACTAGCGACCTTTGCATTACAAGTGCAACGCTCTACCACTAAGCTAAAGAGGCACTGTCAGATGTTAATTTTATCTCCACTTTGTCAGATCCTGGTGAACTCGATAAATTTATTGGAAAAGAGTACAACGCCGATCGAAAAGAAACAGTGCAAATATCTCTCTGATATGAAGTAAGAACAGTAGGAATGAAGGGGGATAACGCTTGCAAGAAAGTAACAAAATTAGCCGCTTATTTTGTTCAGTTTAATATTTGCAAATAAGAAGGTTTTTGTGGCTTTTACATAACTTTTCTACACCCAAAAAATATTTTGAAAGTTGGAAGTAAACACAGAATTTGCTAGCCTCTCCCTTACAGGTCAATTATTATCAAGCAAAAATGTGCTCACATTATTTACATTCATTCTTCAAGCTTCGCTCAGCAGCTAAACTACCAGCTGTTAAGCAACTCAAGTTACACGCCAGGAAGAACAAACGCGAAACTGTAGTCGTCCATAAGATTTTCTTCCTCTCCTTCATAAGAGTACTTCTTCAGCAGCGATATCTGATTTTTGTAGATGTCGAGCAAAAGTTGCTTCATGGCAGCAGAATTTTGCAGCTTGGAATCTCCCACAAACTCGTCAATGCATGCAAACACATTCGGCAGCTTTTGCAGTCTCATATTATCCAGCAAAGAAAAAGGGCTCTTGCCCTTAGTTTTCTTGTATTTCCTGTTTCGCAAAAAAGTTTCCATAATACCATGCTCTCTGAGTGCTCGTCTCAGAATGACCATTGATCTTTTCACTTCTCTGCGCTTCTCGGGATAAACCTGCCATTCTGCTTTTTCTTGATCCAGCTCCTCAAAAGTCAGCGGATTCTCAATAAAGCAAGACTCGTCAGGTAGAGCAATGCGAACACGACGTTTTCTCTTTGTCTGTGTAGCAAAGCAGCTTTTGTGTGTTGAGCAATTGATCACATGCTGAGGAGCAAATTTCAGAAAATCGTATTCTTTAACCAGTAATGGCCTAAGATGTTGATGATTGACTTCAATCACTTGTCTGCAGAGCTCGTCCGCACACTCAAAGATTGACAAATTAATGAGCAGCTGGCTGAGCATCGTTGCATGTCTCGTCTCCCAGAGATACATGAGCACCCCTTGCTGCGTGCTTTCGGGGATCTCCATTTCCGTTCGATAATACTTTTTTAGACAGCCCATGACTTCGGGATGGGGAATCTCGTATTGGAAACTGGTTGATCTGTAGTTGTTGTATATTTCATCCGGAGCCTTGAGGAATTCTGGCAATAAATCTTGGTTTATCGGGGTTTCAGCTCTTGCATGTGCTTTCCATACACTTCTAAGTCTGAAGAGAGCCAAGTTGGTTTTATTGCGGAGTAGGTGCGTTGTTCTCGACGTGGGGCTATGTGCCAGATATTTTGAAGACCTGAGGTAGTTCTTGTAGATATCCTTCAGCATCCAGTGTTGCTTGTATGAATTGATGTAGCTTTTTGTCTCGGGCTCTGCTTCATTAGAATAGCAAAGGAACACAAGACAAATCAGTCCCTCCAAGGGATCGATTTTCTTCTTGAGCTCTTCAGTATGGACTCTCCACAACTTGCAATCAAAACGAGCCATTCCCTTGCCTAGCTCGGCATTGACCATTTGAGTAATGCATCTCATACTTTTGTTTGTCTTGGGCTTGGTGAAGAAATACATCACAGGCTTGAGCCCCTCATGGTGGGCAAGGTACTTTTTCAGTCTGATGTAACTGTGATCAAGATAAACAGCCTGTGCCAAGTCGGCACAGTCCTCGGGGTACTCCCATTCAGGAGTGACAATTCTGCTTCCAGTTAGCTCTTGCTGGTTGACGGAATCCTCACGCTTGAGCCCATCTTCCGAGTTACATTCTGTGTTCTCGGCTATCTGCTGTTCTTCATGCTCTTCAGCTTTGTCCAGCTTTTCCTTGAGAAACAGTTGACTGGCAAGAGAGGAAGCGTAGAACGAGTTCATTTGCATTTCCTCTTCAAAGTCTTCGGTTTCGTCATTGATGAAGGTTGACGAACGCATTGCAGGTGTATTGTTTGGAGGATACAGGTGGTTGAGGTACTGAATCTGGAAAGAAAGCGAAACGGGAAGAAGAAAACATTTCAGGTCAAAGCGGGGACTCTTTAATATTCATTGTGATATTCATGTGCTGTTGTGAAAAAATTTCTTGCCATTTTATGAAACTTCCCTCTGCTCAACCTGAATAGAATATCACATCTCACGATACAGGTGGTTCGAGCCGCACGCGCGGTCGGCGTCCGTTTGTGTACCGAGCAGAATGCTTAAATTTTTATTTATGTACCTGAACCTACGACCACGGATTGACATCGTCCTGATTCTCCGCCTCCCACGTCTTGTGCACAAGCGACGTGGGCACCTGGAGCTCTTTGAACATTTCAGTTCCCCTGAAGCTGTCATCGTGTTGTGCTGTTCTTTTGTCCTCATCCTCTTGCTCGCTGTCGTCCTCGTCCTCGTCATCTTCCTCTTCGTCTCCATATGCATTGGAATACCCATACTCTAGCGCCTCGCGCTCCTTCTGGTCGTTTATATTATCAATCGCATCAATGACGTCAAGAGGCAGACTTGGCTGATACAGCAAAGCCTTTCTCTCGTCGTATCTGTCAACATCAGCGCCGTACTGGTGAAGCAGCTCACGCAAACTTGGAATCGCCACTGGGAAAATATTCCCAGCGCTTAAAAATAACTCATCGTCGCCGCTGTAGAAAAGTCTCTGGGAGACCCTCACCTGTCCATTTAAGTCCAATGTTTTCAGGTCGTTCTTGAGACTCTTTGGGAACTTGTCCTCTCCAACTTCGTATCTGTAATTTTTCACAGTTTTCAAAAGCTGATTGGGTTTCAAAGTTATGAAACTGAGCATCGTGCTGTTGAGGGACTCAAGGTCTCCCAGGCACGTCATGACCTGCAGCCACTGCAGGAGCTCAACGACCGGCATCAAATGGTGCCTCCCTATCTTGAACAGCGAGTTATAGTAAAAGGTAGAGTCCAGCGGATCGTTAATGTTATCGCCAAACCGCGTCACATTGTGCAGCCGTATTTGATTGTTTACAATGATCTCAGGGAAATTTTCGTCTTTGAAATCAATGTTTGAGGGTCTGTAAGGCTTGTAATTATTTGATCTTAGCCAGTCCTCTATGGTTGACAGATTCAGTCGGATTTGCATTGCCTTTGCTCGTGAGGCATAGCTTTTATTTGCCAGAACCCTGTTGAAAAGAGTTGCACCCAACCAGTAGAGAACGGCGGATAGAGTCTGCTGTTTTATCAGGTCGTTCACAGAGTGCAACTCCAGAACGTACATCAAAGCGCCAAGAGTCTGCACAACCTTCAATGGCGATGGTTTCATCTGTTCTTTTGGAGCTGGAGGATAGAGCATATCTATGATGTCCTCATAGCTCGTCTTGACGAGTTTCTTGTGCTTGAAAATCTTCCAGTCGCTCTTGTATATGACATCCTTCACATCTGGAACACTGTCGTGGTCAAGGATGCATGAGTCGAGCAATGGGTCGAGCTTGTTGTTCAATGCAAAGGCGAGCTGGGCAATCAACGGCTGAAGAGTAGACGCTATCTCTTGGAGGAACTTCGGATATTTGGTGAAAAACTGGCACACGCCGTCTCGGTAAAGGTAATAGTACAGCGAATTCAGCGAAGAAAGCCAGTAACTCAGCATCACAATATCCAGATTCGCGTTTTCAAGCGACACGTATCCACCTTTCGTCCCGGTAACGGTCCTGACCCGGGTGAGAAAAAGATCCAAGAAGGATGTCACCAGTTCCGGGCTATCCAGCTCGGCGTGTGCATACCGCAAAATCTGGTAGACGACCGCTGCCGGAAGAAGGGCTTTGTGTTGATGGGTGCCGTATAGGGAGAAAATGTAGTTCATCACTTCGGACAGGCTCCCGTCATACACCTTGATATACTGCTTGCGTAAAATCTTATTGAAGTCAAAGCTCTCCATGTCAACGATCTCGTTGTCAGCATAATCCAAAAAGTTCGCTCTTTTGTAAAGATTATCCTCGTTTTGGTCGCTGAGACCCATGGTTGACACTCCAGCTGTTTGAAGCTTGATTTGTGTGCTGAGGTCCTCGTCATCGTCTTCGGGTAGCACTGTATTCTTGTAAAACTGAGAGTTTTCTGCTTCACCAGCCGTCGGACTACTTGGCTTGTCGACGTAGTTATGTTCAGTGTAGTACTCATACATCTCAGACCCCGGTATAGCGAGATCCAAAGCGTTTTTGTCGCCCTTGGATGATTTGAGATGAGGATCTGCATCGGCATTCAGCAACTGCGTGACAATCTGTTTGTAATTGAGATACGTCGCCCACATCAAAGGTGTCCAGCCCACGATCCTGTCATGCAGATTGCAGTCAGCATTGAAGTTGATGAGCATATCAACGCACTCGGGCTTGTTGAAGCATATGGAGTATATCAGGGGAGTAAGGCCACTCGTGTCAAGCGCATTCAAAATTGATGAGTCTTTAGAGAGCAAGTCCTTGACGAGGAAGTTATCGCCGTCCGCTGCAGCCAGACATAACCGCACAAATGTGTCTTGATTACCTCCCAAAAGCGTTAGTGCCTTCTTAGCTGCAAGGATCTTGGAGTAGTTCAAGTCGTTGTTTAGCAGTAGCGAGGAAGCACCGCTTAGCGCCTTCCACGGATCTAAATCCATGACTCTGAGTAAGCTCTGCCGTATCCAAGCAGTCCAATTTCAAGCCACTCCTAGTGAAAAAGCGCGTTCTCCGCTAAGCAACTACTTCTCAAGCCGAGTTTCTGCCTCTGATTGCCTGGTCTCTCCTATTGTACATCTCTACACTTAGCGGAGTTCATCGGCGAAGGTTATGAGTGATGGGCTCTCGGTTTGGTCGTACGTACACCCAGGCACACGCCTCAACCTGCCTTACTGGAAGTTGATTGAACTATCTACAAGAAGTTAAGGAAAACTAGCAAAGGTTCATAATGGTAGCATTTGAATGATATGACTTTTTAGGCTTGTTCTCAACCTCTGCGGAATCTGATATTGAAAGTAGTGCATCACCCGATCGGTTATCACAATGTGGAAGACGATAGGTGAGACAAGAAAACTCAGATCTTCTTCTGCTCTGTCTTTTTCTATGTCTGTTGATGGATGGAATAAGAACTCAGGTCTGCATTATTGGTGCAGGCATAGCTGGTCTCAAGGCAGCTGAGGTGCTTGAAGCTTCTAATGTGGACTATCTGGTGCTCGAGGCCAGAGATCGACTCGGCGGTCGCATCTTGACGGACCGGAGTGGTCTCGCACCATATGACCTTGGCGCGTCCTGGTTCCACGACACTCTCACCAATAAGTTATTTGACGAGGTTGCCGCGAGTGCCGCTGACTATGGCCTGGTGTATGACGACGGTAAACCTCTCTTTTTCACAGAAAATCCCAATGTTGACTTGGTGGAAGCCAAGGTTGATCAAGTTCGGGCGGAAATGGTCAAATATGTTGAGCTCAGGTACTTTGAAGATCTGGAACTTCCCGACGTTTCTTTGCATGAGATGGTTATGGAGTATTTGTGGAAGCAGAGAAAGCTCCTGACACGGACCCAACTTGAGTACGCACCTGAGCTCATGAGGGATCTTGAGCTTTGGCACGGGCTCTCCTGGGATTCAATGAGCAGCAAGTTTGCCTTGGTGGATAATGTTGGTAGAAACTGTTTGGTGAAGGGAGGATATGACAAGATTCTCGAAGGGATAATACAAAAGATACCAGCGCAGAAAATCAAAAAGACGGCTGTCGTGAACCAGATTGACAGATCGCATCGTGAAAATGTCATTCACTTGACTGACGGCTCCTGCATAACTTGCGATTACCTCATTGTAACCGTTCCCCAGAGTATTTTGAAGCTCGCTCCAGATGAGGTGGGAGGCATTCTGTGGCAGCCACCTCTGCCACCACGCATCACTGACCCTCTTCAGAAAATGAGTTTTGGGTCCCTAGGAAAGATAGTATTCGAGTTTGACGAAGCATTTTGGTCTCACCTCAATGCGGACCGGTTTGTCGCTGTTGGTAATCCTGCACCAGGGTTATATGAAGAAATCTCTGATGGCAGAAAACCCACCGTCAGAACCCCAACGTCAGAGCAACTCCCAGTACCCTGGGAGTTTCCTGTACTGATTCTAAACATGCATAAAATAGCCGGGGTGCCTGCTCTTTTGGCATTTACCCAGGGTGACCTCACTGAGTATCTTGAGCAAGATCCATCGAGAGCCTGGAATTACATGAAGCCAATTTTTAGCAAACTGGCTCATGGAGAACGGGATCTGCCCGAGCCCAAGCGCGTCATCAGCAGTGGCTGGTCGACCGACCCCTTTTCGCGAGGCTCATATGCGGCATGCGCACCTGGAGATGACCCTACAGATGTTGTTATCAGTCTGAGTAGAGGTCTCGGTGCAGTGAGATTTGCCGGTGAACACACTATTCTGGACGGAGCCGGTGCGGTGCATGGCGCCTGGGCTAGTGGAGAGAGAGAGGCGCGCCATATTCTGGTGAAAATGGGCTTAGCCGAAGCGGAACTGGAGGAGTGGTGAAATCGTATTCATAATTCATTGAAAATATATAACAAGTCTTGGAACTTTTTGAAAGAATATTAGATTACTTGCTCGCTCATGTTGAGAACATCGATATCGCCAAACTTGCCGTGCTTGAAGCAGTTCAAGCAATTGCAGTCATCGTCCGCGCATGTGCAGTCGTCTTCAAATTCGTCAAGATCAAGGCTGCCAAAAAATGCTTGTGGGGCCTGCCCGGTAGCGGGGGAACTGGACGACGGAGTGGACTTGCTGCTATTCAGAAGCGCGTTGATCATCAGTCTTGCATCCACACCGTCTTCTTGTTTCCCAATCTGGTTGTAGATAGGGTCAGCATCTTCAGAATATGCCACCCTGAGCCCATCAGCCAACCTTATGCCTTTGACAATTCCGTGCTTGTCGCAGTCATAGCACCCACATTCATCAGTCGGACAGCAACAGTCAGACATCGCGGGAGACAGGGACCCTGAATCTGGAGCGGATGCCCTCCCCTGTTGGGAACCTTCATTGTTTGCGTAGCCGGCCCCGTTTGTGGGATAGCCATTAAGACCGCTCTCCTGTAAATTTTGGTTATGAAACTGTGGCGGTATGAGCTGGTGTATCTGATCTGTGTCTTGCGCCTGTGAGCCATAGTGAGATATAAGGTGCTGTAGCTGAATCTGTCCAAGAGAAAAAACTCGGCTATCTCCGCTTTGGGCTGCTTGGAAATCATAGGGACTTGTTTTTTCGCTGGATTGAGGGGGCTTGGTATGGACGAGACATCCCTCGCATGAGCATTCGTCATCTTTGCAGCAGCAGGATCCTGGAACTGTACAGGAGTCGGCTAAAAACATGTCATATAAAATCGGCTCTTGAGTGGCACCCTGGGCATACGTGGGGAAATTCACCGTGGCGAAATATCCCGGTGAACCATTTGTCTGCGTGCCAGCTAACTGGTGATTTAGCTGTGAATTCGCTATGTGAAGCTTGGTTAAGCTTTGATCGACCGAGGACAGACTCGTTGCAGAACTGGCGGTACTCAACCTTGGCCGTTCCGTTTTCCTTGCGCCAGGCTTACAGCAGGAGCAGTTAGTGTGTCTGGGTTTCGACACTTTACCAGAAGTAAAATCACCCCCTGCTCGCTGCTGCTGTATGTCACTGACAGGGCCGAGAAGTTTAAGCGAGCCCTTCGAAACATTGTATAACTGTTTCTTCGAGGCCTTGAGCACTATGACAGATTGCGCACGTTCCTTCGTGGAGCATCCATGGGACTTGGTATCTCCTCGTACTGTTTCTCCACCGCAACAGCTGCTCTGAGGAGCGCTCTCTTGCACCTTCTTGGGACTGCCTGAACAGCAGGACTTTTCAGGTGCTTCGGCCTTGACCGTGCTGCTACCCGAGCAGCAGGACTTTACACTCTCCCTGGGCGCGCTTGGAGCTAACTTTGGTGTGTCGTCTGCCACCTCTTCCGCGAATATGGCTACCCTGTGCGAACAGGTTGATATCGGCCGGCCTCGAGAGCGTACCAGGACCAAGGGTCTCTTTGTGTGCTGACATGTCGAAGACCTGTGCCCTCTGATGCACTGGACACAGGCATATTTCTCTCCCTCCACGATGATCATGGTGCGTTTCTATTGTCTTTCAGCTCTCTATATCTTTTTCCAGAGACCCCCTGCACCGCTATAAGATCAGGAACCTTTCTGTGGTAGAGCTTACCGGCAAAACCTCACAACGGGGTCGTCGTGGGATGCTCAAATATTACGTAATTTGCTCGTTCCCCTTTTGGCCCCGGAGCACGACTCGAGCCATCGGATCTCACACGCGATCAGCTTCTACACCTGGCTCCTATTGTCCAGTGCGCGCACGAAGTGAAAAAAAAAGGCAGCAATACCTGGAAGAGACATGGCTCCCAAGGTGTCAACTGCACAGCGTCGTCTGCTGAAGGAATACCAGGAACTCACGCGGGATCCGCCCGACGGAATAGTCGCGGGCCCCGTCGATGAGGACAACCTGTTCCTCTGGGAGTGTCTGCTGGAAGGCCCTCCTGACACGCCATACGAGAACGGGGTCTTTCAGGCCAAGCTGACATTCCCCAAAGATTATCCACTCTCCCCTCCCACACTTAAGTTTACGCCGCCGATACTCCATCCGAATATTTACGCAGATGGCACTGTGTGCATATCCATCCTGCACCCGCCGGGAGATGACCCGCATCAATACGAGCGGCCCGAGGAGAGATGGGCACCTCTTCAGAGCATTGAGAAGATATTACTGAGTGTTTCGAGTATGCTTGCAGAGCCGAATCCGGAAAGTGGCGCCAACATAGACGCCTGTAAGCTTTGGAGAGACGATAGGACGACTTTTGACAAGCTGGTAAGGGAGCAAGTCCTCAGATCGCTGGGACTCTGAGCTTGCAATCGGTGGCTCTTTCCGTGCAACGAGTCATGTTTTTATATACCCAGTTCGGTGTCCCTGTTGTGATCTATGTATCTGACGGGTGGGGCTTTGCACAATGGATGCTGCCCGCTCACCATTTCAGGTCTGAATTTTTGAGATCACAAGGGCACTTCACAAAGCATATTTAGCATATTTGGAGGTTTATGGTGTTTCATTTTTATTCGACTTGGCCGTGAGTAGTGCAGTAGATTCTACCCGATGTAGTTGTAGAAATTTCGAGCCCTCTACCCCGGACTCACCAAATGCCGATGCGTTTCCGGGAACGGCGGCGCATCGCGGGTCGTCGACAAGGTGAAATATTTTGTGCATGAATTTGACATCTTGGGTCAACGCACCAACCACGCTACACCACAAGTTTCTCTAAAAGACTTCTTCCATCATGACTGAGGAGGTTGCCGCAGAGGAGGCACCCGCTCCTAGTAAGTTCTTGCTCTCTTCTCTGGTATTGCTCTAGACTTGAGGGAACGCCGACTAACTCTCAGTCCCAACAGAACTCATCCAGTTGACCGTTCAACTGCCAGACGCCCCAGGAAAGGTTGAGTTTCCTATAACTTCTGCCGCAACTATTGGTGATATTACCCAGACTTTAGCTGTTTTGACGCAGACTCAGCATTACACTTCCAATGCTGTTGCTCTGGGACAGTCCATTCTCGACGAGTCGCTAACTCTTGAAGAGCTGATTGGTGATCAGGACATCGACAGCTGTACTTTGACACTGAAGGAGATTCCTTACAATGAAAAGTCAGCTCGTGAGCACCTTGCAAAGATTAGGGAGATTGCTAGTCTCTCGACTCCTTTTAACAGCTCTATGAACGACATCAGCGGTGTCTCCGCTGGGGCTTCCAAATTCACCGACCTGCAACTCGATGAAGTTAAGCAGGTCACAGAGGAGAGCGCCGAAGCCTCAAATACAGAGACTTCAGATGCTCCCAGTGAAGAGAAAACACCCGAGAAATCAAGTTTTATTGAGCTGAGCGCCGAAGAAAAGGAGAAGCTTACGCAGGCTGCCGAGGGATTCTCGGGTACAGTCAAGGTACAAGACTTTATTGGTGCCACTATTGGAAAAGTTGCTCCTGCTTTGCGCTCTCTTCATATTTCCTCATGGTCTCCTCCTTCCCCACAGATGAAGCTGAGGGGTGACCTTTTGTACCTGCAAGCCCAGGTTCTGGAGGGTGAGATTTACAACATCACTTCTCATGTGTCTGGTTTCTTTGTCAATGGTTCTTCCACCACCAGATTTGATGGCACACTGAAGCGTGTCTCTGCTGCAAATGGCAAAACTCTGCTCAACAGATGCCATTCCCTACTGACTCTTTTGACTCACCTGTCCCCCAAATTCAGCGAGCAACTCACAGCAAACGCTGAGTTCTTGGGTTCTAAAATCCCTGAAAGCTTTTCCCTGCCAACAAACGGATTCTTGGCCAACCCATGGCTGGTTTCAGAGCCTGCCGCCCAGCTCCCTGATCTAGCTAGGTCACAGGCGAACTATATCATCGGCGGCTTAGATGGAGCAGAACTTCAGAAGGAGTGGAACGATGAGTACCAGAGGATTAGAGAACTCCCCAAGAGCAGTCTTCAGGATCGTATAATAAGAGAGAGGTTGCTGAACAAGACCGCTTTTGACTTTACCACGGCCGCTACCAAAGGTGCTATGGCCATCATCAGAGACGAACTTGCGCCAATGAATCCAGCTGATGATCCCTCTCAGTTCATTTACCTTTGCAATGGTATTTTCTACTCCTTGGGAATTGATGCCACCGGCCAGTTTGCCGAGACTGGGGGCAATGAGGCTGCTAGAGCCTCCGTTTCCCGGGACCTTGTTGGAGTTCGCTGCCTCAACAGATTGGACGCCAAGGGAGTCCACCACTTGTGTACTGCCATTGTCGACTACTGCGGCCGCAGAGTTGTCTGTCAAACTCCTGTTCCTGGAATCTTCAACGAGCCTCTCATTGAGGAGGATGCTACTGACGACGATGGCAAAATCATTGAGGTCCCACCTGCGCCCTCCAAGGTGTCATATGGCCTGTACGACGACGGTGCGTCTCTGGGATCTGACGAGGAGTTTGCGAGCAAGTTCCAGAAGATTGCTGAGGCGTTCCACCTCAAGCCACATACCGCGTGGATTAAGGATGGATCCGCATCCGCTGAACTCGTCACCTCCATGGAAACCAAGGGGATGAAGGGCAATGACGGCCGCGACTATATTCTTGACCTGTACCGTACCACGCCTCTTGATATTGAGTTCATCGACAGACACTTTGACCTCAGCACGGAGGGCTCTTACCCACACCGTGAGACCACTATCAGGCATGAGGCGGTTGAGGAGTGGTGGAGACGTCAAGTCAGTCTTGCTGTGAAGGATGAGACCGAGCGCATCGAGCGGGAGAAGAAGACTGATGCACCGGAATCAGAAGAGAAGCCATCCATCATGATCGAGCCTACCCGGTTTTCGCTCAACCCCGATGCGTTTTCCTTGAGTGCCAATGCCCCATCCAAGGAGGTTGCTCAGCAACTCGAGACCGACGAGGAGAAGGTTCGCGAAGTGTCCAAGTTCATCTCCCTGATCTTGCTTCCTGAATTTGTCCAGGAAGTTGAGGAGTCTGAGACCATGGCTCCCCTGGATGGTACCCATCTTACCTCTCTGCTCCACAAGGCCGGTATCAACATGCGTTATCTCGGTGCTCTAGCAGAGCATGCCTTGAAGCGCAAAGCTGATGCTACTGAAAAGGAGCTCAGCGCAAGAGAGAAGGCCAAGGTTATCAATGAGGCTGCTGAGGCCAAGAAAGAGGAGCAACCCGAAGAGGCCAAGGAGGAGCAAGACAAGGAGGAATCTGAGCAGCCCGAGGCGACCACAACTGCCGATTTCAGTCCGGTCATATCCTCATTGAACGCTCTCTATAGGATTTCCGTTCAGGAGATGATTTCGCGTGGGTCCAAACACGTTCTGCGCAAACTCCTGGCGTCTTTACCCTTGCCTCTTGCACCACACGTTATTTCGCACTTCCACAACTGTCTCCTTGGTGCCGATGTGAACCCAGCCCCTGGTGTCCAGTTGGAAGACATTCTCAAGGATACTTACACCGGGACGGATCTGTCTACGCTGGAACTGACTCCAGCCGCTGTTGTTGCCCTCGTCGAGAAGGAAGTGTTTGCTCGTTTCCGCTACAAGCTTCCTCCTTCCTGGGAGACGGAACTAGTGAGACCTACACCGCTTCTGCGCGAAATCGCTCTGAAGTTCGGCATTCAGTGGCTTGCTCGTGACTACGCTTTTTCCAAAGAGACATTTACCACGACGCAGAAGTCGAGGTCTCCCACTCCCGCTGCAGCAGTTGAGATCTCTTCCAAGAAGAAGGGCAAGAAGTCAAAGAAGACAAGCGAGAAATCCGGCAGCGCTCCAGTCGAGCAAACCACGACTTTTGTTCCTGAAGACGTTGTGGCTCTTGTTCCGAACATCAAGGATTCGATTTTCCGCTCTTCGGTGGTGGAGGAGGTTTGGGAAGCAGGCCGTGCCCGCGTCAATGGTGAGGAACGTGATGATGGTCTTGCGTTGCTCCGCGAGGCTATCTCCATCTACGAACAAGTGTACGGATTCATTCACTCAGAGGTGGCCAAGGCATATGGCCTTCTTGCAAAGACGTATTCAGACTTGGAAATGAACGCTGAAGCGTGCTCGCTTGCGCGCAAGTCGGTGTATGTGCTGGAGCGCACGCTGGGTGTCGACTCGTATGAAACCATTCTCGGGCTGATTAACGCGGCGTACTACGAGAACTCTAACGCCAGCAACGCCAACGCGTTCCTCATTTACAGGTATGCGCTTGAGCGCTGGTCTATCGTCTATGGCGATGACCATCCATCGGCGGTGACAACGCTCACGAACATCGCGATTATGCTACAGTCGGTGCAGCTGTTTCCGCAGTCGGTTGCCATTCTCACGAGGGCTCTGGAACTCAGTGACAAGATCAACGGGATCGAGAGCCTTGTGTCCGGAATGATTCACTTTCAGCGTGCTCAGGCACTCACCGTCTCCAAAGAGATCTCCGAGGCTTCTGCCGAGATGGAACGTGCGCATGGAATCTTCAATAGTGCGCTTGGCTGCGAGGACAAAACAACCTTGGATGCCAGTAAGTGGGCCGAGCAGCTGAAAAAGTACTTGGCAGTTTCCCAACAGCGCGAGAAGCAAATCAAAGAGGCTGATGCTGCCAATTTGAAGAAGCTCAGAAAGGCTGCGGCTCAGCAGCAGCAAATTACTGCGGCAAAGGCCAAGAAGTCGAAGAAGCCGGTTCCCAACCCTGAGATCGCTCAGCAATCCGTTGAGGATATTATGAACTTCATTGATGGCAAGGGTCCTTCCAAGAACAAAAAGAAGAAGAAGGGTGGTAAATAAACCAAAAAGTTAACTGTAAATAGTAACGTGCATTTGTACTTTTCTTTCAATTTTACTGACCGTACAAAAAACGTTTTTTTTACTCTTCGTCGTCCTCCACATCCCCGTATTCCCAGCATCCCTTGTGGGCCGCTCTCGCCTTCTTCTCAAGCTCCATCAGCTCCAGCCATTCGGACCTCATAGCTGTTTCGTATCCCTGAAGCTTCTTCTTTACGATGCCCCACCCATTAAGAACTATCTCCTTGTTGATCGAAAAGGTTGGGTCGGAGGTGACTTTGGCTGGGTCATACAGTGTGACATCCATCTCTACCCCAGGAGCAGGATTCTTGAAATTCTCGCAGGCAACGAGCTCCTGCTCTCCAGTGAGGTCCTCGATGAAGTAGCTTGCTTGCGTGAGGTAGTCCACCGGTTTGGAAGGAGGCAGCGTGATCAGTGAGAGCTGGGCAATATGGGCCTGAGCAGGCAGGCTCTGCACTGAGAACTGAGGAGGGAGAGCGCGCAGGGACGAGTAGGGAACCGAATCGCTGTTACCATAGTCGATGTGCTGCACCTTGAACTCTCTGGTGGTTCTGTCAATGGAAACAACCTTGGCACGGTAGAACTTGCCGTTCTCTGAGAACTGCGCAGAGACAAGCTCGCCAGCCCGAGGGGGTTTGGAAAGCGGAGCCTGGTTGGAGGCATGGAACTCGTGGAACGCCTTCATCATCTGACTCAGTTTTTGTCTCTGTGGGCCCAAAATGAGGAAGGAAATCAGACCCTCCTTGGAGATGTCAGTAAGCTCAATGTTGTGGTACTTTTTCTCAATGGTGAGGTTTGCGGTATTCTTTGCTAGTTCGTCAACCTCAGCCTGCTTGTCTGCTTCAGTGCTAGGCTCATAGTTGGCCCACACACCAGCCTTTTCGGCCTGAGCCGTTTCCTGAGCCTCCAAGAGCTGCGGGCCAAACTTGGTCTGGTTGAGCGATCTCTCGTGGACCTCAGCAAACCCCTGAGACACAAGAGCAACCTGAACAGGGAGATTCTGGCTTGGAAGATACAAGTTTCCGATGAATCCACCGACCCTATCAGCACCGTAAATGTCAATGTGAACGTCTCTTTGCGTCGCTCTCTTGGCAACGTATGCCAGAGCAGCCTTGCTTGCTTCAGACTCTCTAGAAGAGTTTGCCAAACCTCCCAGGACGAGAGTCAGCTTGACACCCTCACGAGGCAGCAGAAGCCTAAACCGGGTAGCGCTCGAGACATGGTCAACCACTGCCGGGATCCTGGATCTGTTCTGGAAAGTGTTCAGGTAAGGCTTCGCCCGCGCAGCGTTCTCGCTTGCGTCGACCGTCCTTTCCGCGGCGGGCGGTTTACCATGGATGCCCTTCTTCGACTTGATGGAGGCTTGTTCCGTCTCAATCAGCGAGTCCCAGTCGGGAGACCTGTCGTCGTCGCCACGTCTGTGTCTGATGACAGTGGCGTACCCAGCGGCAACAATGGCATCCGCCACATTCTTGCCATCGGAGAGATGGATGGTGACCAGCGGACGTTCCTCAAACTGTTCTGATTTTGGTCTGATGGCGTCGATTGTCGCCTTGACTTGCTTCCCGATCAGGCGGCGACGCACAAACTCCTTAGCCTCTGCCACGAATGGACCAGAGCTTGCATCGTTCTGACGAGGAGCACGCAGCGAAGACAGCTGCGTGGTGATCTCCGTGTCGTTTTTGAGACGGAGCACAATGGTGTCTGAACTGACAATTCTCGCAACGGTCGCTTGCAGCTGAGCGCCAACTGCAACTGTTGAGCTCCCAGAAGAGGTCGTTGGAGCACTCACTACCGGCGAAGACGATTTCCAAAGGCCCTTCCCGGCGGTCTTTGCAGACTTTTCAAGACGACGGAGCACAGACATGCCAGCCGAGCCCACGATGTTAGACTGCCAGTCAACCACCTCAGCGAGACCATCCTCAAGGATTTTCTCAGAGATATTGCCTGCTGGATGCAAGATTTTGGCAATTGCGACACCATTGGCCGATTCACCGAGGAAGGACGCCTTGACGCTTCTTGCCAAAAGACGGGCCTCGACATATTTCTGAGCCTGCTCGCCCAGTGGCTCGGCTGGCTGATCATTGCCGGCAGTCTTTGGAGCACGCACACCTGCCAAAAGAGCTGGGAGGACGATTTGGGTCTTCTTGTTCAGGATAACACGCAGCATGAGTCTGTCGCCAGAGATCACACGCTCGACGATAGTCTGCACGGGGGTGGTTTTGGACTTTTCAATCTCTTCGTCGGTGAGGCTGTTCCTCACTTCGATGGCCTTGACTTTAGGGTCCCACAGTCCGACCCCGTCACTCTGCGCCTTCGACTCAGCGGCTTTGAGATCAATGGTCTCCTCCTCGTCGGCCCCATCGCGCACTCTCGCGGCGCCTTTGGAGACAACGTACTCGGCAAGACTCTGGAAAAGTGGGGTCGAAATGTCACCGAACTCCCTGTCGTTGTTGGTCTTGTACGTGACGGAGAACTTAACTTCCTTACCAATCAGAAGAGTGCGCAGCAGCTCCCTCGACTCAAAAGCATACGTCTCATTCGAGCTCAGTCTGGGGGCCTGGATGTATGCAAGAGACAATGATCTCTCCTGCGATGGGTTCGAGATCGGGGTCAGGATCAATGTGTCTCCGGAGAGAACACTCTTTACTTTTGCACCGTAAACCTTCGACATGTCGCGATGTGTTTCTAACCTCTGGTGGAGATATTTCTTTAGGTGCCGTGGGTGTTGCTGTGCAGGCGATTCGTCGCTGAGTGTTTCCCCGTGGTGAGATCAATACCGCGAACGTCGGGCGTCGTCGAGCGTCGAGCGCCACGCCCTCGCATCCATCGCGCGATGGGCACCGCCGCAGGGTTCGAGATGTGTCCACAGTGCAAACACAAAAAACAAAAAAAATTACAACAGTGTTTGAAATGGAAATATGGTTGCACGTTATTGAGCAACAGTATACACACAGAATATTGAATTAGATGGACAGTTTCTCGCTCAGGAGTTTCTCCACGGCAGAGACAGCCTCGTCGATACCCTTCGAGTCATCTCCCATACCCTGGCACACGTTGCCCTTACCACCAGCTCTGCCACCGATGAACTTGGACGCGAGCTGCGCAACCTCGGTAGCGTTCACACCCTTCTTGAGGGCTGCATCCGAGACGTAGATACCCTGTGCCACCTTTGTGTCGGCGGTGCTTCCCGTGATGAGGTAAAGAGTCTTATCCTTGTCCTCTTTCTTGATGTAGTTGATGGCCTCGGTAATCACCTTGGCATTGGGGGAGATGTCGACGTGGGCAACAAGGAAGGGCGACTCCTTGTTTTCCGCGAAAAAGTTCTTGACCGTGTCGAGAGTCTTCTTGCTATCGGCCTTCTGTCTCGCCTTGAGCTCGTCCTTCACTGTCTTGTCAATCTTGGCAAACTTCTCCTTCAGAGAGTTCTTGGCCAATACAGAAATGGAAAGCTGACCCAGCTTGACGTTAGTCTCCTTCAGCTTCTTCTCCTTCTCTTCGCCAAAGGCCATCTTGTCAATGGACTCCAGCAGATCGTCAAACTCCCTTGCAACACGCTGCACCTCATGCGCATCTGTACCCGAGACAGCAACGATACGGCGAATGCCCTTGGCAATACCGCTTTCCTCGATGATCACAAACTCCTTGATGTCACCAGTCTTGGCAACGTGAGTACCGCCGCAGAACTCAATGGAGATGTGGATCCACTCCGGGTTACTAGGGTCGGCAAGCAGTTCCTTGACGGGTACACCAACGGAGACAACACGCACGGGGTCAGGATACGTCTCTCCGAAAACGGCTCTCAAGCCATTAATCTGCTTGGCCACAGAGAGATCAACTGGCTGCGAGTAGACAGCCTTGTTTTCCTTGATTATCCTGCTGCAAATGTTCTCAACCTTCTCAATCTCGGATAATGTGACGGCAGCCTTGTGGGAGAAGTCAAATCTCAGCTTCTCGGCAGCAACGAGCGAGCCCTTTTGGTCAACCCCGTTACCCAGCACCTCTCTCAAAGCAAGATTGAGCACATGGGTACCTGTGTGGTTGTTTCTGATTGGCCAGCGGCGCAGCTCCTCATATCCCGCAATCACAGAGTCGTTGACAGAAAGAGTACCTTCGATCATGTAACCTGTATGCAAAACGTAGCCTGCATACTGCTGAACGTTTTCGACATTGAACTCGGCAACTCCGTCAATCACAATCCTACCAGTGTCGAATTCTTGGCCACCCTGCTCGGCGTAGAACGGCGTACGGTCTAGCAGTATTCCGATTTGTTCGCCCTCAGAAATACCTTCGGTAGAGCTGGCAAACTCGCTGCTCTTGTATATCGCGACAATCTGAGCCTTGACGTTGTCCGTTCCGTACTTGAACGAGTCGTCAGTCTTGGGAACCGTGCCCTCGGCATCGAGTTTACCCAAAGCGTGAACATCAAGCTTCAGCAACTCCTTGCCTGCAGACTTGCCAGCACCCTTAGAAGCCTCTCTAGACTGGATTCTGGCCTTCTCAAAACCTTCCTCGTCAATCTTCAGGCCAGCCTCTTCAGCCATCAGTCTTGTAAGGTCAACAGGGAACCCATAGGTGTCATACAATCTCCAGACGTCTCTGCCGGAAAGTGTCTGCTCGGGTGTCTTCGAAGCGATAATGGCATACTGCTCGAAGAGCTTCTCACCACGGTCCAAAGTTCTCGAAAAGGAAGCCTCCTCTTCGTCCAGAATCTCAAAAATTGTAGAGGTGTCCTTTGCAATCTCGGGAAAGGTCTCCTTCACCTGCTCAATGAGAGTTGGAGCAAGCTGAGAGAAGAACTTACCAATGGGGTAGTTCATGTACTTTCTAGCGTAACGTGCACCACGGCGCAGAATACGACGCAGGACATAACCTCTGCCTTCGTTGTTGGGGACACCACCATCAGCGAGGGCAAAAGTCAAAGTACGCACGTGGTCAGCGAGGACACGGTACGCAGTGTCGATACCATCTAAGTCAGCCTTGCCAAAACGCCCAGCGTATGGCCTGACGCCCGTGATCTCGTGGATCTTTATAAACAGGGGCTGGAACACGTCGGTATCATAGTTCGATCTGACATCCTGCAGAATCGACACAAGACGCTCAAAACCCATACCTGTGTCGACATGCTTGGCTGGAAGAGGCTTGAGAGATCCGTCGGCTTCGCGGTTGAACTGGATGAAAACGTTGTTCCAGATCTCAAGAACGTCTGGGTCATCCTCATTCACGAGGCTGGCTGCGTTTCTGCCTCCGATTCTATCATAATGGACTTCGGAACATGGTCCGCATGGGCCCTGGTCTCCCATTTCCCAAAAGTTGTCCTTGGCAGATCCTGGGAGAATGTGGTCGTCAGCGACACCAACATCGCTCCAGTACTGCTTGGCCTCCAAATCAGGCTCGAGGCCCAACTTCTCATCGCCGCCGAAATAAGTGACGTACAAGCGTGAAGGCTCCAGTCCATAGACCTGTGTGAGCAGCTCCCACGACCACTCAATGGCCTCTTTCTTGAAATAGTCACCAAAAGACCAGTTACCCAGCATCTCAAAGAACGTGTGGTGGTAAGAGTCTCTTCCAACATCTTCAAGATCATTGTGCTTGCCACCTGCTCTGATGCACTTTTGACTGTTCACTGCACGCTTCAGCGATGCAAAGTCAGAGGACGGATCAACGGTACCGAGGAATATGGGCTTATACTGGTTCATACCAGCATTGGCAAAGAGAAGCGTAGGGTCATCATAGGGGATGACGGACGAAGAGGGCACATACGTGTGATCCCTCTGCTTCATGAAGTAGTCAAAGAAGGTCTTGCGCACATTGGTGGCAGACCATGTTTCTGACTTGGATAGCGCGCTCATTTTTCTCGAAACGATGCTGCGATGTGTGACTGATTGGAAGGCGGAGATAGAACGTGCGGATGTACTGGCAATCTTGTACATACAACAGTTGCTGATGGGGTTGCTAGCAATATCAAACGAGGCGGATCTCCTTGAACTGCTGGGCCACTCAGTTAGCTGAAAAGAGACAGAGGTATAATGTTCCCCCGCGTACTTGTTCAGACGTGTATCTGGAGAGCCTCTTCGCCCTCGTTCAGCGAATTTTTGGTGGTTTTTGGAGAAGGCGATGATTAGGGCAGTGGTTATGTCATCTCTGCGGTTACCCGGATGCTACACCCAGGTGCCAGAATCGCGACAGAGTAACTGGCACGCCATGCCACTGAACATATATCTGGCTGGTTTGGATCCTCTCGAGCGTGGGAAGGATATTCTAACGGCAAGAAATATGGATTTGGAGAGTTGAAACAGGCTCTGTGGCTCGTAATGTACATTTGATTATGCTTTTTTGCAGAAAACTCCGAGAGAAGGCTGTGAGTCCTCTCAAATACACAATAGAGATCAACTCTCCCAGCCAATGACCTACACAGTACTCAGTACCCGGCATGGAGTATTTGAGAACAAGCGGGGCCGTATATTCTCAACATTAATCATTGCTTATCTTTTGCTCTGAATTCCGGAGCCATAGAAGACTAAGAGGTGAAACGGATGTCGGGAATAGTAAACGGCACTAGGCTGATAGCGTGGGATAAACCCCTTCAGAGCTGCTCTTCAGAATGGATCGGACGGCTGCAAAACACGCCACCGGGGCTTAGGCCAATTTCATTATGAAGCCCAAGGCAAGCGATTAGTCGCGAATCACCGAGAAAGTCTCGGACGATAAACAAAAGCGAGAAGGCACAGAATATTACGGGTGGCTCTCACAAAATTGTATGGTAGCTCCATAATCAGTTTTGGCCCTGCGTAATATTTTCTGCTCAAAGCACTAGAATTGGCCGCCAACGGATCGGTTGACTTGGACTAAATATACAGCGGAGACCAGCTTGGGTTTCCGCAACTGTTCTTGTATGCGTTCGGGTTACTTTGCAGGACTGTGATTTCTGAAATACATGTTTGTGCGAAATAATTGTAGATTCTTCGCTTTTTATCCTGGTGGGCTGAGGGGCACATGTATATATACGTGGGATGATACGGGCAGGAGCACTCGAACGAGAAAAAGGCTCTTTGTGTGAGTTTGTGCAAAGTGGTCTAGATTCCAGCTCCTGCTGGGCAGTCTTGTGACGTTAATTTTAAGCGAGGGCCGCTTACCCCTGAGAACGGAAAGCAGACCAGGTTGTGGATAGATAAACAGTTGGATCTGAGCCGGAGCACTCGCTCGGTGCAACACTTACGTAATGTGTTGTGCACCATTCAGATATAGGCGAACGTCTAATTACTTAGGTCAACTTCGATTATTGTAAGCCGCGAGACTTGTTTGAGGAGCACGGGGCGAATTGAGTGACATTGGAGCTGCACACCAATTTCCGCGCTGGTTAGTCTGGTGTTCCACCATCCCAAAGTGGTGGCACAGGTACTCCGGTGTTCTACCAGCACGGATGCAGATGCACTAGTGAAAGCTGCTAGGCAGCTTAAATCCGAGTTGGCAAGTCGGTTGAAGGCGCAAATTCCATGCCCCTCTTATATAATATCTATTTCCGGCATGATCTTCTAATTAAACCTCGTGGAAATTGAGCTCTTTATCCCTGTGGCAAGAAAAAGCAGCCCCTGACTTTTGAATTTGGCGGTTAGGAAGAGGCGAATGCTGGCAGTATTATGTATTATCATGCACTATTATATTCAAGATAGCGAGGTTATTTTGTTCTCTTCTGCTGTGCTGCACCGGCGAAAGACTTGGCAGAAAAGTAGCCCGCCTCAGATGAGGTGCGGATCTGTGCGTGGCTGTGCCACCAGCACATGGGTGCTTTTTTGTCTAAGCTGAGCGTCACCTAGAGAAGCGCTCTGATGTGAGAAAAATACGACAATCCGCAACGATATTTGCTACAACTTCTTAGAGTAAACAATGTGTAATAGTACTCATTTCGAATATGGGCACACATCCAGCGAGACAGTTAAGCAAACGGATCAGCGAAAGCAAAACTACAAGCAGGTGCTAATTTTGCGAAAGAAAACAGGAACATAGCAGCTTCTGTATATACTCTATGATCCCTGTAAGGCACCACAAAAGGAAAGAAATTCACGGGGTATGGGAAATCGACAGATCACAAAGTCTTACTGGGGCCGTCGCTGGTGTAGAGATCTGTAACAATTGAATCTGTCCATGAAAATCAGGTCCATACAATTTTGCTAGGCCGATCCCCAATTCCTCACCACTTCTTTTTAGCCAGCTCAGAACATTAAAATTGAACTTCACTAGACTTGTGCAGACTATTCTGGGCGGCCGTAGTCATTTCGGGTCATTGACAATTCCTCTAAACAACACTATGGTTAGACTCCCACACATAGTCTCCTGTAGGCTATGCTCAAAAGGGATAGTAAAGATGGAAAAGGGTTCCTATTGATATAGTCTGAAACTAACAAGGTTCTCCCTATTCCCTATCGCCTCCCTGCCTTGGAAGTGTGCTTGCAAAACAAAAAAACGACTTTTAGAACTTAACCTTCGACTGCTTGCACCATCTGCACTGACGCTTAAACTCCAGACCCAACTGTGAGCCTGATGATTAGCCTCGGGTTCGAAGAATAGAAAAGCGAAACCTCTCTTGTGGTTGACGCTCAACGTCTAATCCAGGTTAACCCTCTGTGCAGCAGGTAGATCGATTTCATCATCTGGGCCGGAGAGCAACAGAGATACCCCCAAACAGCCTGATGGTTTCCCGCTGCCTTACACTCAGGTAGTAAGGGTAGGCCCATTCTTGTAAATCGGAAACTCCGCTTGAGTTGCATTTAGCGTTTGAAGATTTTCTAAGTTGAGAAAGCATGCGAAGATCTACTGCATAGCCCAGTAGAAAAGTAATTTTCTTGAGTGACCAAGCCCCTATTCTATCTTTTTATGCCTTCTTGCTTCAATTGAGCAAGCAGTGTGGTTCATTGCTGTAGCTGAAGACTGAAGACTGGGCCAACAAACGCGACGAATTCGGCGAATTCGTCGAAAGGTAGATCCAACAAGTCTTTGAAATGATGAGTTGAGTCTGCTGACGCTAGTCATTGCACTCAGATCACCATAAATCTCATCGGGATCTGATTTGGACAAAGTTTTGTGAAGAAAAGGTTCCCGTTTGCTTGCGGCAGGTCAACCTTATGGTGTATACACGGCAACGTTTAGCTGGTGAGCTCCCATGAGCTAGACAGCTTGCCAAATTGGCTCTGCGCATTCTAGAAAAAAAGAAAAGATTGCTTTTTAGAAGCTTTGGGCATCTGCCGCTGCTGGATAATCTCTTTGAATAGGGAGCTCTCTCGCTTGCGCGCGAGCCGGGACTGCAGCGCGCCGTGTGCGAAACGGGAGATTGTAACTCCGCGTGCGGCGCGTGCGTCTGACTGCATCGCGGTTTTATGACCTGGGACGAGAGACTGGCATTATGGTTACGATGTGTAGCATTTCATCGCCATCTGTTCTCGGAATATACATTGTTTTGGTGTCAGAGGAGCACCATTCACAAAGGATCGGCATGCTTCCAAGTCTGGAAGGGCCCATGACCTCACTGGGAGACTAGCTACTGCAGCCGTATGGAAGGTGTCTGTCTGCCTGCAGCGGTGCGGAATACAAAATGAGAGTAGTCGTATATCTTTCTTATAAAAAAGAGCGCAGATCCCTCTATGTTTTGTGTAAAAGGAACGATATATCTGTTTGCTTGCCTCTTTTCCTCAACTTCCCCCTTCCACTCGCTCAAACACCAAGTTCGCACAACAGAAGTCATGAGGTTTGCAACAGTATTTGCACTCCTAGCTGTCTTGGCATGTGCGCAAGCAGGGTACACAAACTCGTCGCTTTCGACTGTTGAGGCCACAAGCAGCGGGGGCGGCCTGATCACTATCACCACCACCTATTGCCCAGCTACTACCACCGTGACTGTCACCTCGTGCTCTGATCACAAGTGCAGCGTGTCTGAAATCACAACTGGTGTTACCACCCAAACGGTTACAATTGGCTCAACGATTACTGAGTACACAACGTGGTGCCCATTGACCACTTCGACCTACGTGACGGTTATTACGCCTTCGTCAGCCACGAGTGGTGAAGAGGCAGAAGCTACCTCAACTGTGACCACGACCCCAGGTTCTCCGGCCGGCACGCCAACAACGATCACCACCACTACTTACGCGGCTTCCACGACGACTGCAACCGTGACATCGTGCTCAAACGAGAAGTGCGAGACATCGACAGTGACTACTGGTATCGTTACAATCACCACAACCTCAGAGAATGTGGTCATTGTTTACTCAACGTATTGTCCTCTATCTTCAACGATTACCACGGTGGTGACGCCTACTGAGACGACTGCAACTCCAGTTGCACCAACCACCACGACGACTGAGGAGGCCTCGTTTATATACTCTCGTGGTGTTCCCGGTACACCTGCCACCGCTGCCACTCCAGCGACACCAGCTACTGCGGCTACTCCTGCCACTCCAGCGACTGCTGCTACACCTGCGACTCCAGCGACTGCTGCCACCCCAGCAACTGCCGCAGCAGAAGAGACTACAACCGCACCCGCAGGCACAAGTCCAGTCTACATCGTCACTCCAAGTGCCGAAGGAGTTACCACTGCTGCTCCTACTGTTTCTGTTCTCGAGGGAGGTGCTCGCGCCATTAAGGCGCCTACAGCGGCCGTTGGTGGTCTTCTCTTCTTCTTTGCGCTCTTTGCTTAAGAGCCTGCACTTTGCTGATACCCTTCTGGAGCACTTGTTTGTTCCCGCTGTACTCAATCTGGACATTGGGTTACTTTTTTTCCAATCCGGTTCCTAGAAGTCGACTTCGTTTCTCCCGGACTCTTTCCAAAATGTACTTCTCACATACTTACCTCACTACTTCTTGAGGTTTGTTATTTCTGCATGGGGTCCACAATTTGGGGTGGGCCCTCCCTTGCATTTTTTTTCAACTTTTTCTTTGGACTCTACATTCACGATTCGCATCTTTCTGTTATATGATCTTTCCGGGGAAGATTAGCTACTACGCTACCGACCTGAATGTGTTTTTTTTTAGCTGGCTAGCTCAAATTCGAGCTGCATGCCAAAATCACTCTTGTTTCTTTCGTTATTCCAGCATTTATTTCCGTTGTACTGGATACGGTTGCTCCTCTGAGCTGTCTGACGGACTTGCGACTCTTCTTGCATGCGCCGTATGTTTGTTCTTCTACCGTTTGGGAGAATCTCAAACTTAATACTACACTTAATAAACTTGATATCACATTATTTATTACGTCGTACTTCATCGCACATTAAAAGAAAAAACAGCTACTTTTTGCCCCGCTCGGGAAACCTCCATCATGGAGTCGGCGAAATATCGATGGCTCTGCATCTCTGGTCGCATGCGTACAATAGCGGGATTTGGCGCTGTTTCATGTTCACAGTGAAGATCGTCGCTAGCACGGTTCCAGCGCAAGACAATAAACGAGATCAGAACATTTCGCGAGAAACAAGTCAACCGCTGTTTCCCCGCGACCAGCAACCAGTCCCGGTCATCGTAAAACTCTGACGGCGACAAAAATGCAAATGCATGTAACGTAGATCTCAGCGGGCTCGTCACGAGACCCAGAAAAATAAAATAAAATAGTGGAAGCCCTCCACAGGAGACAGGACAGACCAAGGGCATTTGCTCGCGGCCGCTATGCAAGTTTCAGGGGGATCGCCGGAGCCGCGTTATGCGGGCGTGTGCCGCTCAATTAAAATTTCAGAATTCCATTTCCAGAAGCAGCATCTGTGTAATTAAAGGCTCTCGGGACGGCGTCTTTGTCTCGGCGAGATAGGTTCAAACATCCAACTGGAACCGAAGATGGTGAGACTGAAAACAAGGTACATACTATTTGATATAGTGTACCCTTCATCTGATGAAACCCCCGCTGCTGCCTACTACAAGACACGAGCTGATGCTCTCCTGTCGGTGCATCAACCAACCTCTCCCACTATAACTACAAAATACCTGCTTCAGACTATACGACGAGTCATACAGGTAAACTTCGGCGAGTATGGAGCAGGCACCGCTGGCATCACTCTCAGCGTGAAATACTTCTCCCCGCGTACATCGACGGGGATACTCCGTGTGTCGAGGAACTATTATCGACTGATGTGCGCAGCCCTCACACTCATAAACCGGCTGCAGGACAAGGCTGCCGTGTTCCGCGTTGTGAGCGTCAGTGGCTCGATTAAGAAGTGCGAGGAGAGAGCGATCGAGAGAAACAGGCAGCTGATGTCTATCTTGAGCTCGAATGATCTGGCTGTGCTGGATGAGAGATTCAGCGAGAAGCCCGACGAGGTTTTGGCCATCACTGACGACGACGACGACGAAATGAAGCAAGAGTAGTTTGACGAACACTGCATTCACCAATTATGATACAAGCTAATATATACTTTCTTACGACACAATTTCTTATATTCTGCGTCTCTTTTTGTCCTGATCACTCAGGCCGTACTCCGTATCATCCCGAGCCACAACATCTGTATCCTTCTCAAACACAACGGGCCCAGAGCTCGACGCCTTGTCCTCCGCACCATTGAACCCCTTGCCTGCTTTGTTCAAACTCTCGAATCTACCCTCTTTGCCGAACTTCCTAAGCTGATCCTCGGCATACCCATCATCATCAGCGCTGCTTGCCGCGGGTCCTCCCCTTGTTCTGTATATGCTTTGCACGGCTTCCTGTGCGCTGAACAGCGGTTTATCGTACAACTGATCTTCGCTTGACCTGGCATTGACACCCGCCGCATTCAAGTAGAGCCTCGAGTCATACCGCGACTCAGTCGTGGTTCCCTGAGCAGGTTGCGCAACCCCCAACGCAACTCTTTCGGATATGTCCCTGTTCGAATCACGCGCCAGCGCCTTTACTCTCTGCTCGCTACCCATGTTGGATAACCGTAGCTCTTTCTCGGCCTTTCTGCGCCTTTCAGCTCTGAGTGCTTCGCGCTTGCCTGCAGCCTCCGTCTTACCTGAGTCTTCTCCCGCATCGCTGTCCTCGTCATCATCTCCCCACCTACTCGTCCTGGTATCCTTACCTCGCCTGGCTTCTTGAGCTATATCCCGCAATCTCTGCTCCTTCTCCTGCGCCTGCTGCTCCGCAATCTTCTTCTGCACAGACGCACGCAGCTTGATCTCTTCACGTGCCTCTTTGTCCGCAATCTCAAGCGCCTCAGCCAGATTGGAGAAATTGTCATTCACCCCCTTGTCCTCGAGGTCCTTACCTATACCCGCCATCCGTTTATCTATAGCAACCGTGAAGCCCTTGGGGTTCTTCCAGTTGGATATAGCCGGTGGGATATACCAGTTTTTCTGATCCTCCGCCGTCAGCTTCTCAGCTGGCGCATGAAGCACGGGTGCGGGTGGCGATGGAGGGCCCGCAGGCACTTTTTTATGCTTGAACCTCGGCGGCAGCATCGGATCAATCTTCTTATCCACGATCTTGATGATTCTCTGCTGTTGGCCTTCTGGTTTTGTGAGCACAGAGCTCGGGGTGTACCTCACATATGTGGCACCAGACGATGAGGACGAGTCGGCAATTGTCGTTGGCTTGCTACCTTGCACCTTGGCATCTATTATCTTTGCCAGCGCCTGCCTCGTCCGCTCTGCTGTAGCATCAGAGTCATCTTCGCCGTTGGTCTGGTCGCGTAGTGTTTCGAGCCGTTGCTCTGTCGGGGTCACCGTGAGGGCGTTTGGGTAGTTTATCACCTCGGGGCTCGCTTCAGCAAGGAGCGGTTTCGGACTGGCTTCCTTCCTTGGGCGAGCATGTTGCTCTTTGTTTTTCGGCTTCGGTAAAAATGCACTGACTGAGCTCATGCTGGAGTGGCTTCGGTTTTATGTTCTTTACATTAAAATGACATACTAGCCACAGGATAACTAACACCTACATACTGGCTTTGGCTCATGCAAACAGAGATTTTATTTCTGTGTCATGCACGCCGTGGTGTACGGATGCTCGTTCAGCCGCTCGCTTGCATCTGCTCGTAATCCGAGTCAGCCTTATCGGAGCTTGGAATCTGGTACTCCTCCTCGATCACTTTCATTAGTGCTGTGTCCTCCTCGCTCAGTTCGTTCAAAAACTTGAAGATCTCACCCCTCGAGAAGTACTTTGCTCTGACATCTTTCTCAGAATTCTTGCCTGAGAAGGGGCTCTTTTTCATGCCGTTAAAGGAGTTGATAACTTCCTCATCAATCAGTACGAACGAGACCCCACTCCCAGGGCAGTCATAGTTCACCGTCAACAGTACTTTTTCAAGAATCGATCGTAGACCTCTGGCACCAGTGCCGTTCTTGATTGAGAGATTTGCAATCTGCTTTATTGCCTTCGACGTGATCGCGAGCCTTACGCCAATCTTTGAGAAGAAATACTCATATTGCCTGACTATCGAGTTCTTGGGCTCAGTCAGTATGGCAATCAAGTCTGCAGACGTCAGAGGCGATAAAGAGGTGACTATGGGTATCCTCCCAATGAGCTCAGGTATCAGTCCGTAGTCATGCAGATCTTCCGATGAGACAACATCAAGGGCGGATGCGATGGTGCCGTCCTCGAGCCTGATCTTTTCAATTTGATTGACCTGTGACCCTTCGCTTTGATTCTCGAAATCATTCATCCCTTCTATCTCCTCTCCAAACCCTATGGATGAGGTGGATAGCCGGTGTGCTATTATCTTGTCCAGGCCGATGAACGCACCCATGGAGACAAACAGGATATTGGTAGTATCAACATCGAACGTCTCCCCGCCGGCTCTCGGGTTACCCATTGATCGGTTACCACTTCCACTTCCAAAGTCGCGACTCGCCTGTTTTTTCGCCTGTATGGAAACATTGCTGCCTTCAATCAGCTTGAGCAGCCCCTGTTGAACTCCTTCTCCAGCAATGTCTTTTGTACCCGTGTACAAAGATGGCTTGGCCAGCTTGTCAATCTCGTCAAGCACAACAATACCTCGCTCGCACATATCAACATCGTAGTTTGACTTGATGAGCAGCTTTTCGATGCACCCCTCGATGTCTTCCCCAACATAGCCAGACTGGGTTAAAGAAGTGCAATCTTGAATCACTATGGGCACGTTGAGGGTCTTGGCGAGCGTTTTGGCAATTAGCGTTTTACCAGATCCTGAGGGTCCCAGTAATAAAATGTTCGATTTCTCAAGCTCGGGTAACTCACTGTTGTCTTCGAGTAACTTCTCGTCTACCGATATCTGGCCGCTGGCAGAGGCGAATGATGTTCCGAGCTCCTCTTTCAGCTGCGATCTCACTTCTTCGCGTATAGCCGACTGTTTTTCAAACCTGCGTGCAATCGCATCGTTGATCCTAATGTAATGATTGTAGACAGCAACCGACATCACCTTCTTGCATGTGTCCTGGCCAATAATGAACCTGTCAAGGTAGTTTTTGAGTTGACGAGGTGTGGGAACTTTCACTGATTCAGCTTCAAACGAATCCCCGAAAAAGTCATTCATGTGATCTTTCGGTGCATGCTGATGCGGTGTCTCAGGAGTGGTGTCCTCCTCGGACCCTTGTTCTTTCTCCGAGAATCCATGCTTTTTAGAAAACTTCCCCGGGCCGCCCGCATCTTTCTGTCTTGTCTGAAGTGCCGCCTCGCTCTCTAGAAACTCAAGACTAAGAGCCTGTCTGTCCATCTCAGGCTTGCCGTGACTCAACGGAGACCAATCCTGATCACTGATGCTTGAGCGCAATCTCGAGCCACGGAGCCGTTGTATTGAGTCCAGGGGGTAGGTGTTGCCATGTGTGGGGAACAGCACCCGCGCAGTAGCACCAATCCCTAGGTCCCGAAAAGTTCGCAACCTAGTCCTTACGCACAGCACTAATGTCATGTGAAAAATCTGTTGTGTGTCGTCAAAATTGCCTCGGGGGGAGCGAGAGATGTAATGCAGTAAACGGTGCTCTTCGTGGCGGCGCGCTTCTACAGATCGAGTTACAGGGCCCCCATCTGATAACGTCAGTCGGTTTTCACACGACCGCAGGTGTCATGAGGTGAAGATGGGCACCTTTGGCACAAAGAACTGCCGGCTATATCGATCCCGAGGACTACTGAAAAAAATCACAATATTTTCAATGCCAAAGGGTGGATGGAGTCTATGGTGTATCCTGCTTGCTGAGCTGTTATCGGCTGTGCTAGTTGTGTGCAGCTTGGAGGACCATACAGTCGACATAAGCCTCGTGGCCAACTGGGGTAAAACACCATTTGTGCTGAACGTACTGTAAGTGTGAAAAGTTTTTTTTCGAGTACAATTGCGAAGCTAACAGTTGTTGTCCATACAGGGAGGCAGTATCCGCTCAAGATGAATCTCTTTACCTTCGTTTGATATCGAAGCTGACGGGTGTTTCTCTGAACGACGACGATGACGATGACGATGACTTGGAAGATGTAACTGTAGTATCGGATCGAGACTTTTACGCTTCTTCGCTAGATCTGCTGGAGACAGTATACGAAAGACCGGTTGCTGAGCTTGCTATTGTGAATAAGTTATTTTCACCAAGGATCCACTCTCATTACCAGTACTACAACCAGACGGTTCTACCATTCTTCGGAAAGAGTCTGGAAGCATGTCCGGATGGAGACGCATCTTCGTGGTTGTTACTAGACAATGAGGTTTACTGCACGCATGATGCTGTTTTCATTTTGAAGACTGCCGGAAAGCTTGCTCACGACAACTTACTTCCATTCGACAGGGTGATTGGCGAAGGCGAAGCTCCTCTGCTTATCGTCTACGGAGACTATCAATCGCCGAAGTTCCGAAAGTACTTCAAGGACTTGTATCGGTCAGTCAGGGCCGGCAAGCTTAGGTTTGTGTGGAGGTACGTTCCAGGTGAGGTATCTGAACCCGAAGTCTTGGCAGGATATGGCGTTGACCTAACGCTCAAGCGCACAGACTATATTGTTATTGACGATCGTGATCTGGATGTGAACAGGCCTAAGCTTGTTCCTGGTTCTGGGAGTGTGAGCAATGAGGACGCTCCTTTTTGGAAGAAATACTCGGATGATATTCAAGCGGTCAGCAAGCAAGGCGTGAAACAACTGGGTTTGAAACTCGTGGATTTTGTTTTGTCCTACTCCCATGTTGCCGCAGAAAATCTGCAACTGCTGAATACTCTCCTGGGTGACTTGCCCAAGTTTGCAGCATATCTTGCCGCGACTGAGGGGGATCCTGAAGCCTACCAAAAGTACACGGATGCCATACTGGAACACTCAAGAAGCAATATACCTGTTGGAGTCTACGTGAACGGCGCTCCAGTCTCAGAAAAGAAACTTGGGCCATTCGAGATCTTGAAGACTTTAAAACGTGAGATAGGCTTTGTCAAATCACTCACGTCTCTCGGACTTGAACCTGATGCTGCAAAGCGTGCGATTATCGAGTTTGCCTCTCATATCAAGTCAAATGGTGGTGAGACTAACGTGAGGTATGACCTTTCAGAGGTCAGGGAAGCAGTTGTTTACCTGAATGACCTGGAGAAGCATGAGCAATATGCACGCTTCAAGCCTGCACGCAAGCTTTACAGAGAGCCTCCTCAGCCGGGGAAGATCCCACAGGCACGGGAAAACATCCATGAGACGATCTTTGCGATTAGTTTCTCAGACCCGGCACAACTGTACTATTTCCTACAGATAGCCATGTCCATTTTAAATCACAACATGCCTCAGCAGATTGGAATCGTTCCTTTAGTTACAAATGAGATTGACAGGACAGTCGCAGAGCAGTTCTTCTATGCTAGCAGCACTTTCGGAATCAAAGAGGGACTGAGGTATCTTGTTGGTGTGAACGATAAATTTCTGGAAAATAGACAGAGTGGAGGCGAAAGCCTGACTGTGGAAGGCCTCAAGTCCTTTGATATCAGTGAAGCGGACGAATTGGAGATTCTCTTTGACCTGAATAGGCGGTTCATTGAGCGATTCACGATCAGCCGGCCCCAGATAATCGTTAACGGCATTTTCTATGAGTTCGACGAGCAGTGGCAGTACATTATTGGGAAGCAAATCTTTGAAGACATTGCTCTTTTACATGAGGCCCTTGTCGAGCGCAAACTGCCGAAAACCATGAAGCTGCGTGACTACCTATTGACCAATACGCCCAAGCAGAGGAACCTTTTCATAGCTCCAGACAGGAATGATGCTGCAGAACTCTCGTACACCTACATTGACGGCGAGTCTTCTGCCAAGCGCATTCTGAAGGCAGAGTTAGCTGGCGATATAATCGTTGTCACTAAAGGCTGCCTGGATTTGGAATCCTGTCCGCCAAAAAAGACTCTATGGTTGATTGGGAGTTTCAGCAACTCCGATTTCCTGAGGCAGCTCTCCGCCACATTCCATTTTCTGGACCATGCAGACACCAACAACGTTAAGCTCAAGATTGTCAACACAGATTTGGACAAGTCCTTGTCTGATAGACTAAGAACGCTGCTCTTCTCCGTGGGAGAAGGGGCATATGCGGATATGTTGTCCTATCTGGAGCTTGAGACTTTTGCTCCTGAGCCTGAGTCGACCACGGTAGACTCCAAGGTCTCAGATCTGATCAACTCCACGCTTGAGTTGCCTATCTCCCACTCAAGACCTCACGTGTTTTACTTGGTCCTGAACGGAAGGGTCTTAGAGTTTGATCGCACGGTCCGGCCACTTACCGTTGGCCAACTCAGCTTCCTTGTTGACTATGAGACTACAAAGAGGCTGACGTTCATAAGAAAGCTTTTGGAAAGCAACGCTGCCGGTTTTGCACAGGAATTGGGCCATTTTATTGATGAGTACGACTGGTTTGAGTATGCCTCGATGGCAATAACCAGAACGTATTATTTTGATTCTGGGGAATTTCTCGTCGAGTCCTTGGTTCCACGAGTCGATCTCACCAAACTCAACCCAGCAACCGCAATTGAGGTTGCAGCGGAGGGAACATCCACGATCGATGTGAGCGTGATCATTGATCCACTGGATGAGTTTTCTCAAAAAGCCATTTCGATCCTCTCTGTGTTTGAAAGTATGAAGTTTGTCTCTATCAAAGTTGTGATGCAACCTGCACTGGCCATTGAAAGTCTGCCAGTCAAACGATTCTTCCGCGGTGTGTACCCTGCCCGTGTTACCTTTGACGAATCAGGATCACATAATGAGGCCTCCAACAAGGCATTGTTTGACTATGTCCCTGACAGTACGTTGTTCACCTTGGACATGGACGTGCCTGCAGCATGGATTGTCATGATCAAAGAGGCGGTTACTGACCTGGATAATGTCAAGCTGGAAAACACGGGACCGGTAAAGGGGGTGTACGAACTCAAGAACATCCTGATCGAGGGATATGCGAGGAATTTGAACGACAAGCTGCCTCCTATGGGTCTTGCGCTTGATCTCCATGAGAGCGGAAACAAGCATGCCGTATACTCTGACACCAACGTCATGGCCAATCTTGGATATTTTCAGTTGAAAGCCAATCCTGGCATCTGGGACTTTCAAGTGAAGCCTGACTCACCCAGTTCCAGTCTGTTCAGCCTTGTCGAAGTCGCGGATCACTTCACTGTACTGGACTCGGACAGGGCAGTCGAGACTGAAGACTCCGCGCAGCTACATGTTATGGATCTGAATGGCCTTGTCATATTCCCGCTGTATGTCAAGAAGGCCGGCCATGAGTCATCGTCTTTGATCAACCCCAATGCTGACGAAGGGGAAGGTTCTGGCTTGCTGAAGACCGGTTTGTCTCTGTTGCGTGGCTTGATTCCCTCTTCCAGGCCCAAGCAGGCAACGATAAACATCTTCACTGTTGCCTCGGGTCATCTGTATGAAAGATTTTTGGGGATTATGACAGCCTCTGTTATGCGCCATACGTCGCACACGGTCAAGTTCTGGTTGATCGAGAATTACATGTCACCAACGTTCAAAAAGGATCTGCCGGTTCTTGCCGAGAAATATGGATTTGAGTACGAACTCATCACTTATAAATGGCCCATGTGGCTGAAATCACAGAGAGAGAAGCAGAGAACAATCTGGGGCTACAAGATCCTCTTTTTGGACGTGCTGTTCCCACAGGATCTTGACAAAGTCATTTTTGTGGACTCCGACCAGATCGTAAGAACCGACTTAAAGGAACTTGTCGATATTGACCTGCACGGCGCACCGTACGGATACACACCAATGTGCGATTCGCGAGACGAGATGGAAGGTTTCAGATTTTGGAAGCAGGGCTACTGGGCGAACCTACTGGGAGATGAGTTCAAGTATCACATCAGTGCCCTGTACGTCATCGATCTCAAGCGGTTCAGAAACATAGCCGCAGGGGACAGACTGAGACAGCACTACCAGGGTTTGTCCGCTGATCCCAACTCCCTCTCAAACCTTGACCAGGACCTTCCGAACAATCTGCAGCATAGTATTCCGATATTCTCTCTACCACAGGAGTGGCTTTGGTGTGAGACGTGGTGCAGCGATCAGTCTTTGAAGACTGCAAAGACGATTGATCTTTGTAACAACCCGCTCACTAAGGAGCCCAAGCTGGATAGAGCTAGGAGGCAGATCCCTGAATGGACCGGGTATGATGAAGAGATCACTGCGTTGCTGAGGGGTGACCAGGGCAATGAGTCCAGTTCAAAACATGATGAGCTCTAGAATGAAGAGACATGTAAATAGGATATCTATGAACCGATGCACATTCATTAAATGAATCGCACAAAGTCTAATAAACTACAGGTAAATTTAAAAAAGAGAGCGATCGTATTTTCGAACCAACTTTTCAAACTGATGGCGACATACTTATCAGAACTAAAAAAAGAGGGGGGGTTGGTGGAGTGGCGGAGGATGCCAGACTGCGTCAACACAAAGGTCCACTTACAACGAGACACCCGAGGAAACCTCAAGCTGCTCAATTACAGGGTTGAGAGTGTTGGGGTTGAGGTCCTTGTTGGTAAGCTGCAAGAACTCGTCAGTCCACAAGTTCTCAAACTTCGCAGGGTTAGCTTCTCCAACGCCGCACAAACCGCCCTGAGCCTCCCATTCAGAGACTCTCTTGAGCGAAAGAGTGGTGAAAACGTCATCGACCGCCTCGACGAGTCTGTCAGCGATGTCCTGTCCGTGGTGTGGGGATGGGGTAATGCGTAGTCTCTCCTCGCCGCGGGGAACGGTAGGAAAGTTGATGGCCTGAACGTAGATCTGGTGCTTCTCCAAAAGCATATCGGACGCTTTCTTTGCGTCGGCAGCGTTGCCAACAAGGAGAGGGACAATGTGAGACGGATTAGGCATGACGGGGATTCCAAGACCAGTCATGCTGTTCTTGACGTATCCGACATTCAGCTGCTGCTTGACACGGTCCTCAATGTTGGATCTGACGATACGAATGGAGGCGGCGGTACCAGCCATGACGGCAGGTGGCAGGGTCGTGGTGAAGATGAAACCAGGGGTGAAAGATCTGATCCAGTCGATCATGTTGGCAGAACCGGCAATGTAACCACCTACGGTACCAAAGGACTTACCCAGAGTACCGGTAATCATGTCAACACGGTCCATGGCGGTCTTGTAGTTGGGCGATGCAATTCCGCTGGCGAGGTGGGCTTTGAAGTCCAGGTGTTCAGCAACACCAGCGCCATGAGGGCCGTACATTCCGACAGCGTGAACCTCATCGAGGAAAGTAAGTGCGCCATACTTATCGGCAAGATCACAGATCTTTTCAATCGGCGCAACGGAGCCACACATGGAATAAACAGATTCGAACGCAATCATTTTCGGAGTGGACTTCGGGTACATGGCCAATTGCGCCTCGAGGTCCTCCAAGTTGTTATGCTTGAAAATATGCTTCCTAGCTCTGGAGTTACGAATACCAACAATCATGGAAGCATGGTTGAGCTCATCGCTGAAGATGACGAGGTCCTTGATCTTCTGACCAAACAAAGACAGGACCGCGTCATTGGCGATAAAGCAGGAGGAAAAGACCAACGCGCCCTCCTTCTTATGAAGAGCTGCAACCTCAGATTCGAGGTTGATGGCGGCTTTATTGTGACCAGCAATGTTTCGGGTACCTCCGGCACCAGCTCCATACTTATCCATGGTGTCCTTCATGGCCTGCAGAACCTTTTCATTCTTACCCATGCCAAGGTAGTCGTTGGAGCACCAAACGGTGACTTTGTCCTCCTCACTTTGGCGGTGGGCCTTTGGGAAGTCTTGGGCCAAACGATTGATGTTGTTGAAGAAACGGTAGGACTTGTCCTGACGCTTCTTAGACAGCTCATCCTGGTAGAGCCCGTCGTAGTCAAACGAGTTCTCCTTGGTCGACTTATCCGCTGGAAAGGCAACATCCGCAGCGGGGGAAGGCTGAGGAATGGTCTCGGTCGCCTGCGCCTGGTTGACCTTGGATGGGGTCGAGTAAGCTCTGACCTGCTCGGCCTGCATGGCCGCACCCATGACTGGGCAAAAGGCAGCCTTCTGAGCAAGGGCGGAGTTTCTCGCCAACTGCCTCATGGCAGAAGCGGAGTTGGAGCTGACGAATGGACAGACGCTCATTGACTGGCGAGTGAGGGTCTCCATTGCGGCGCTGTTCGGTTTCAAAAGAATAAACTGGCAGGTGGTATCTTCGAATGACTAACTAACACAGATGCTTGCTAGAATGAAAGATATTGGGGGAAGAGAAGAAAGAAGAAAGGGGAAGGCAGCTACTCATATAAAAAGGATTGGAAATTTTGCCTATTTTGGTCCCCTGCCGACGGGTTGGCAGGTTGTTGATGGTGCTGAGGTCAGCACTCCCATCGGGGCCGTCGTGATTCGCTGTATCGGGCTTTGGCGGTGGGACTCTGGCTGCCGCTATGGGCTCTGATTTTTGTCAAAATAATGCTGGTGGTGCTCCTGGTGTACCCAGAGTGCCGGAGTCCTCGGTACTTGCTCGAGGGGTCCAGCAGGTGTGGTGTATGAGGGCTGTAAAGGAGAGGCAGTTGAGTCAACGTGAGGGCCATCAGTCACGCGTACGCTAAGCGGTGCGAAGACATGAAGACATCAGCAACGCCAGCCTAATCTGGTTTGCCAATCATGATAAGGATCAACATAAAGGATAATATTTCGTGAAATTTTTCATACTCTATACGAACAAACTCTCAGTTTTCCGGTTTCTGGAGTGGGCGCATTCCAACATTCCCCACCCACAACAACAAGTTATTCAACCGCTTAGTCCAGAGAGGAAGCACCGGTAATAATGTCGACCAGCTCGTTGGTAATGACAGCCTGTCTCGTTCTGTTGTAGAGAATGGAGTACTTGCTGATCATGTCACCAGCGTTCTTGGAGGCATTGTCCATGGCGTTTCTTCTGGCAGAAATCTCAGAAGCGTAACCGTCAGCCATGGCAGAAAGAATGGAGTTGGCCAAGGTGAACTCAGAAACGGTGCTTGGAACGTTCTGGTCGTCTTCGATCTCGAAAGTAGACAGTTTGTTCGAAGCCTCGATCTCCTCAGCCGAATACACTGGGAAAGTCGAAGGCTCGAAAGACACACCACTGACAAACTTGTTGTAGATGATCTCAACTTTAGCGAACTCGCCAAGTTTGGTAATCTCATCTGCAATCAGAGCAGCTTCAGTGAACGTTGGAGCCTCCTTGCCAACACCGTTGAACGAGAGGACCATGTTCTTGCTGCTGGTTCTCAGAAGCTGTGCTTTGATCTTGTCACCAATGGTAACGATGGTGGCATCTGGGCTAGTCGCCAGCTTCGCTCTGGTGGCCTTGGCAATCTGGGAGTGAATGGAACCACAAAGGCCCTTGTCAGAGGAAACAGCAATGATAAGAGTCTTCTCTGGCTCCTCTGACAGCTGGGTCTCTGCGGTGGCATAGAACTCACTCTCACCCTTGTGGTAAACTCTCGAGTTAGCCATGGCTCTCTGGGCCTTGTTCAATCTTGTCGAGGCAACGATCTTCATGGTGTTGGTGATCTTCTCGATGTTCTTAATGGACTTGAGACGCATCTCAATCTCACGCAGCGTAGCATAGTTTCTGTATAGTAGCGTTAGTACTTCAGATCGGAAAGGGTGATGATGTGCTGGCAAGTAAAGTATGAGGTTCAGCTCTTCAGATGCGAGTTGGCTCCAGCTCTGAATGATCAATTCAGACCTCTAGCAACAAGTCAGGGTAGTATCACTCCAATTCGTGTATTTGGTGTTGACGTTGACCTGTGTCTCTTTGGCTTCTAACTCCTTACACCCGAGAAGTCTCACTAGAATCACTCTTGATAGAGGAACTCTACTCGGAGTTTCAACACAAACATTGAGCAGAAATCTCCTCGGGCTCAATTTCAACCAATTGAGGGCTGCGTGCTCATCGAAATCCTGGCCCAATACTTTCGCCTGTTACGAAAACATGGTGGTTAAGCCCACTCAGATGTACATACCTAGATTGCGCTGCCCCAAGACGGGCAACGTTGGAGGCACTTAGACGAAACATTTTAAAGAATAATATATGCGACACTCGACGAAGTGATCTGTCTGGGGTGAGAGTCTTTTGATTCAACACCTGTTCAAGGGGCTGTCGTGGACGTTTTTCCCAATGGTGAAGCGCTGGAAGAGAGCTGCCATTTGGGAGACGTGTCAATTACTGCCCGGTGCGCTCAATGGCCAGTCGCAGGGCGAGCTCTAATTGGCCCGGAAATTTCACGGTTCGGACACTACTTTTGGTTAGGGTCGGCTTCTATAGAATTCATTATTATGGTAACTTGTAGCTAGTGATGCTGTAAATTTGAAGCGTAGTAGTTTATAATTTGCCTGTCCCGGAAATGGCCCAGATATGGCTCGGCATCCATTCTGCGGCGTTCGTGTGTCTCGAAAAATACCATAAAGTCATCGATATCAACAACATCACAATTACTCGCCCTTAAAGATTCCTGTTGGGCATTGTGATTGAATCTGTTTTTCAAAATGGAGCAGGTATTGATCAGGGCTTCGGCATGTGTATTATTTCTTTCGCTTGTAGCATTAGCCGCCGACAAAGAAGCACATACACCAGGCTCTTCTTCGGTGATGCGGCGACGCGAAGAACGGCAGCAGCCTGATCCGTCGTAAACGAGAACTTTTGCGTTCTCGTCAAATCGAATCGTCACATGCTCATTCTCTGGTGCTGTCCCGCCATCAAATTGCACACTGGCACCGTCATGGTTGATCTCTCGCCTGGGACTGAAAAAACCTGGGCTTGTTATACCCTGATCCTTCTCCTTAACGGTTCCGTCAGATTCCCTGTAGCTTAGCTCCACCAGCATATGTGAAATATCGTCCTGTCCAAAAGCAGGAATTGTCATGGAGACTGGTGTGTACTCTTCAGGTGAGTATGGCTCAAAAGCCGATTCACCTCCCGAGCTTTCAGGATCAATTACGGCTGAGATACCAGTTTTTCCCCTCACAGCATCTTTAATCTTGTCAAACACTAGAAGATAATTAGTATTTCTACTTCGGAACTCGTCGCAAATACATGAAAGACGCACGGTGCAGTTTGCTCTTGTCGGAGCAAACGGTTGTATCAGCTGTAGTTTCTTGAAAGAGTTAGCTCATCATCCAGTCTCAATGAGGTGTGAAACCCTTACTAGAATCATCAATGGAGTACTCTGAAGTCTCCAGGGCCGACAACAAAGAAAGTTCACGGGCTTCACAAACTTCATATTCCTCAAAAGGACTAAACATTTCAATGCATGTCTCATCATCGTCCAAAGTGAAATTGGAGTGAATCTCGAAAGGGATATCAGTCCGTGATTCCTCGACCGAGAATCCTGCCACAGCACTGTTCTGCAGTCGGGTTTTCGTGTCGTTCAGCAGCACCTCAACATCGGTGTGCAAATAAATATCACTTGCAGCTTTTGTGCCACTGAGAAATGTTTCACAAGGTGAATCGAAAATAGAGGTAATGCAATCATGCACAGTAGAAGAATGGGCAGGCGATGGAAAATGAGCCAAAGAGGAAGTTGAAGCACTAACCGGCTCTTCAACGCTGAGATCAGAGACGCAATCTATCCCTTCGCCCTGTCTGAGTTGTTCCTCAGAATTCTCGGCCGCGAACTCTGGAGAAGAGAAGGCACTTTCAGAAAGCTCGTGGGCGGGCGCAGTTCTTGGGACTTTGCTTATCTGCAGTGTGTCAAAGGTTTTTGCCAAATGTGAGTCCCGGTACTGTTGGTAGCACGTAAGATTTTCTTCCACTATTGAGTCGACATTGATCGGGGCGTCAATGTTGGAAAAATCAAACATGCTCCCTGCACTCAGAGGTTTGGAAAGTAACTCCTTCTCCTCCGTATGCCTGTGTATCCATCTTCTTTTGGATCCGGATGAGTGGTTCAGTAGAGGCGAAAAGTGTGAACTTGATATCCTTTTCAACACTCCCCGTCTCCTAGCTGAGGAATTTTCAATCTCTTTTAAGCCAGTCCTGCTGACTGTGTCAAAACGTTCTTCCGCTGGTAACCCTTTCCCATTATCAGTGCCTGTGAAATATCGTGCTAGTGTATTGGAAGGTCCTGAAAAAAGACGTGCGGACCTGCTCAGCCTTGGACTCGGATTATTCACATTCACATTCACGCCATCAAATCCTTCATTTTCATCACTGGCTTGCGACTTGAATGAAAAGGAGAGCGTTCGGAGCTTCTTTGTGACTGGCAGTGAGTCTGAGCTTTCTCTTTCTCTTTTTCTGGAGTAGCCCAATATTCTCATCGTCAATGTTTAGCAAATATATGGATAGCGACTTGTTCATGAAGCGCCAACATCCAGGCTCTCCGTATCCGAAGCGGGCCTCTCTGTTGGTGGGTCAAAAGAAAAATGGCACGCGGCTAGTTTCCTTCTTACAGGTTCAATCAAGAATCTATTCTCATCTCTCTCCATTTTTTGGGGCACCATGAATCAGTTGGCATCCATCCACAGAGGCACTGATTCCTCTTTGTGGTACCCCAGATCAAGACACTTCCAAATTCAGCGAAAAAGCGATGAAGTTACCCGCAGCAGTGAGCATAAGCATCCACGCGGTCGGTGTCCTTTATGCGCCCACCCTTACCAGAAACGTAGTGCGCTACCCATATCAGTGATTCCAATGTGCAAACGCTGACACGGTTGAGCAAAATGTGAACGACCATCGATAATCTCCTGCGTCAGGACGTACTTCCCCATAGAGCAGGCTCAAACGTGTATGTTTTCTTTGATTGTGTGATCTCTTATCTTTGGTGATCTTGCTGTCACACTCTCGTGCTTTTGCGTTGATCACTCTCACTGCTTTACGTGCCTCACGTCAGGTGAGAGGGTGCACCATGAGTCATTTGAAGGAGAAGCGAATAACTAACTTGTTGTAGAATACAATGCTTGACATTCTGCAGTTTATTGACGAGAAGGGCGGCAATGCCGAGCAGATTCGTGTCTCTCAGAAGGCCAGAGGCGACCCTGTGGAGCTGGTTGACGAGATTATCTCGGATTACCAAGCGTGGACTAAGGTCAGATTCCAGCTGGATGAACTCAACAAGAAACAGAACAAGGTCCAGAAGGAGATTGGCCTGAAATTTAAGGCTAAGGAGGATGCATCTGCTCTGTTGGCCGAAAAGGATGCTCTTGTGAAGCAGAAGCAAGATCTGACGCTGGTTGAGCAGGAAGCTGACAGACAGCTGCGGTACAAGGTGAACCTGGTTGGTAACATCGTTGACCCATCTGTGGTCATCTCGAATAACGAGGACAACAACGAGCTTGTGAGAACATGGGCTCCAGAGGGAACCGACATTGAGAAGATCACGAATGTTGCGACTGCGACGGGGAAGCCAGCGGCCCTTTCGCATCACGAGGTGTTGCTGCGTCTAGATGGCTACGACCCTGAGCGTGGTGTCAAGATCGTTGGGCACAGAGGCTACTTTTTGAGACAGTGGGGTGTTTTCCTGAATCAGGCTCTGATCAACTACGGTCTGAGCTTTTTGGCCAAGCACTCGTACACTCCTTTGCAAGCCCCGGTCATGATGAACAAGGAGGTTATGGCAAAGACGGCCCAGCTTTCTCAGTTTGATGAGGAGCTGTATAAGGTTACTGATGGTGATGAAGAGAAGTATCTCATTGCCACCTCCGAGCAACCTATCTCGGCTTACCACTCTGGTGAGTGGTTTGAGAAACCTCAAGAGCAGCTTCCAATCCGTTATGCTGGATACTCTTCTTGTTTCCGCAGAGAGGCTGGTTCTCACGGTAAGGATGCTTGGGGCATTTTCAGAGTGCATGCTTTCGAGAAGATTGAGCAGTTCTGTCTGACTGAGCCTGATGCTTCGACGAAGGAGTTTGACAGAATGATCGGCATCTCTGAGGAGTTTTACAAGTCTCTCGGTCTACCGTACAGAGTTGTTGGTATTGTTTCCGGTGAGCTGAACAACGCTGCCTCCAAGAAGTACGATTTGGAGGCGTGGTTTCCATTCCAGAAGGAGTTCAAGGAGCTGGTTTCGTGCTCCAACTGTACCGACTACCAGTCCAGAAATTTGGAAATCAGATGTGGCGTCAAGACTCTCAACCAAAAGGAGAAGAAGTATGTGCATTGTCTGAATTCGACTCTTTGTGCCACGGAAAGGGCTTTGTGTTGTATTCTTGAAAACTACCAGACTGAGGACGGCCTGGTTGTTCCGGAGGTTCTGAGAAGATATATTCCAGGCGAGCCCGAGTTTATTCCATTTGTCAAGGAATTGCCAAAGAACTCCACTTCTCAGAAGAAGAAATAAATAGTGAGTAATAGCGCATGTAATAATTGATAAATTGCTTTGACTGCCAATTGAACGAAACTGTATCCTGGGCCCCCATCTAAAGTGGAGTGGGGTTTGCGATGAGCTAGGCAGGTGCATCAGAAATGTGCCTTGCGCAACGACCCTACGTCCTCAGTGTTGGTATTTGCTGATAACGGATGAGCACCACAAGTAGCTCTTTCACACTAACCGGCGCCTCGACGAGCCAGTCGATGCCGTATGACGTGGTTCTCGAGGGAAACTCACTGATCAGTAAGGAGGTGCACGCGATAGGCGCAGAAGCAGTCAGGGACAGGAACTTGCTGATACAGCGGTACAGGACAGCCAACGTGCAATACGTGTTCCGGGATGAGCCAATCGAGCTCAGTGAGAACGGGCTGTCTCACAACGATGCAGATGTGCTTGAAACCGATATAGATAAAGATGGCATTGACGTTGAGGATAATTATGTGATTGTGGATATGAATGAGGATGGCAGGGCGGTGCTGGATGTCACCAGCCTTTCCAACAACTGGCAAACTCATGACGTTTCTATTGACGAATGGCAATTCCTGCCCATAGATCTGGCAAAGGCTCGTGGTGAGGACCACGAATCGGCTTTTGTTGTTTTACTCAAAGGCACCAGAGCCGAGCTGGTGGTTGAGAACGGCCAAGATGAAGACCTGACTCCGAAGGATGACATCGACTACGTTGACAATCTAGTTGACTTGTTTGTGGAGCGCACCAAACATCTGAATGGTGTTATGGAGCTGAAACATAAATTGCAAGGATAAGCACCGCTATATTAAAACTATAAAATATCATTCACGTTAACAGGCATCTCGTCGATTTGAGTGCTGTAGTATTGCTCAATATCGTGAAGTTGCTGGATATCATCCTTAGTAACAAAATTGATCGCAACTCCCTTTCTTCCAAATCTCCCTGACCGACCTATTCTGTGAATGTAGTTCTCTCTGTCGAACGGCAGATCATAGTTTATAACCAGCGACACCTGCTGGACGTCGATTCCTCTGGCCCACACGTCAGTGGATATAAGAACTCTTGAATTGCCGAGTCTGAACTCATTCATGATGTGGTCTCTCTCATCCTGCTTCATGTCACCGTGCATAGACACAACGGTAAAATTAGCTTTCCTTAGGCTATCCGTGAGCCAGTCAACCTTCTTTTTCGAGTTGCAAAAGATGACAGCTTGTGTGATTGTCAAAGAGTCGTACAGGTCGCACAGTGTGTCAAACTTCCATTCCTCTTTTTCAACATTGACGAAAAATTGTCTGATGCCTTCAAGTGTGATCTCATCACGCTTCACCAAAATCTTAACGGGGTCAGTCATAAACTTGCTAGTCATGGCCAGTACATCCTTTGGAATAGTAGCAGAAACAACAACAACCTGTGTTCCAGGCGGCAGATACCGGTATATCTCGTAAATCTGTTCCTGGAAGCCCTTTCCAAGTAACTCGTCAGCCTCGTCTAATACCAGCATTTTGATATGTCTCGTACTCAAGTTTCTCCTCTTGATCATATCGACAACTCTACCAGGTGTACCACTGACAATATGCTGGCCCTTGCTCAGCTTCTTCAAGTCCTCCCCAACACTCGTGCCACCAATGCACGCATGGCACTGGATGTTCATATAGTCGCCAAGCGCCTTCACAACGTTTTGAATTTGCGTAGCTAGCTCCCTCGTGGGTGAAAGCACAAGTGCCTGAGTCTCTCTCTTCCTCGTATCGCATGCCTCAAGCATTCCAATCGAAAAGGTGGCTGTTTTTCCCGTTCCCGACTGGGCCTGTGCTATTGTGTCTCTTCCAGAAATAATCTGCATGATCGCTCTCGACTGAATCGCAGACGGCGCTTCGAAGCCATAGCCATATATGCCTCGCAGAAGGTCGTCTTTAAGGTTCATTTCCTCAAAGGTGGCTGTCACTGGAAGGTGCTTGGAGGTTTTGAAAACCAGCTCAGAGTCTAGCTCTCTGTCAAAGTCGGTCATCGTTTCAGGTTTATTGGTTCCTCCAGTAGATGTTGCGCGCTGATCGTAATGAACAATTCCGTTTGTCTTTTGTGCAGGTAATTTTTTTTTGTTTTCTACACTTGGATCTACAGAGAGAGATGAGGTCCGGGATGGCCTCCCTTTATCTCCAAGTTTGTCAAATCGGGTGAACTTCTCCGACCTTCTGTTAAGCTAGCTAGTATAGAATAATGAATGGGGGCCAGTCGAACTCAATAGTTGTTCTCATAGCCGGCGGGCATTTCTCAGGCAAGGTGAGTAACTGAAAATCGTCCTTTTGTCCATAACGGACGCGCAGCTGCTGACCTGACTATCAGAGAACCGCGGCAGAGCTTATCGAAAAGGAGCTGAATAGTAGATTTGTGGGCAGGAGGAAGCTGAAAATAAAGGCCCTTGATATGAACCTGTATCTGGATAAATTCAAGGGCGCCAAAAATACGAGTCCTTCTAGGTTCAGTTTCACACGGCTGAAGCAGGACATTCGGACGCTGACAAAGTCTGGCATTGAGGTGATCATAGTCTATGGACTATACTCTCTCTACGATAGGGAGCTTAGGGAGATGGGTACCATCAAAGTGTTCATTGACAGTGATGCCGATGTCCGTCTAGGGAGGTGGATCAGGAGGGACATTTTGGATCAGGACCTGGTCAAGGCTGACGAGCAGCAAAAGCTGAGCGAAGTCCTCACGACTTATCTGGATGTATCCAGGCCCGAGATGAATGAGTTCATCTTTCCCACGAAAGAGTACTCGGACGTAATTCTACCTAGGGGTGCTGAGGACACGGGTGTCTCCTTAATAGTTGACGGTCTACAGCCTTTGATCCGGGCCGGCGAGAGTGACGAGAATCCAGTCTTCGGAGACGATGACGGAGACGACGAGTTTAGACATTCGCCTTCCCCGCGGCTTCCTGTGAGACGCATCAGCACAAGCACTTCCGTGAGGTCCTTATCCAAGGAGGAGTACAGCCAAAAGAGATACTACGATTTGGGTTGAAACCTAATTTAGCAATCCATGTTCTGCATACCCTAAAGTTTCTGTGCCGTGATAGGTCTTCCGCTGTCACGCCTGACGATTTCGTCGTAGGCCTTGAGCGTGATAAACTCTTCCAGAGTGTCTCCCAAAATATCCGGCGCGTATAACTCATACGCCTTGTCGTAGTCGGCTTTCCTGGATCCTTTGAGATCACCAGCAAGCTTTGTAAACTCGTCATTTAGGCATTTCTTCACAAACTCCCTTGAAACTTGCCTTCCGTCATTCAAAAAGACGGAGAGCTTTACCCACTGATGAAGCTGGAGTCTCGACACTTCGGCAGTTGCAGCATCTTCCATCAAGTAATTTATCGGCGAACAGCCCAATCCGCCAATCCAGTTGGCAATGTAAATCAGCCCAATTCTGATGTTGGAACGAATTCCAGCCTCGGTGATCGTACCACTTGGAATGTACGAGTTCAAAAGATGGAAGTTTGTAACCTCAAAATCCTCGTCCTCCTTTGCAGAAATGCCAATCTGATTGGCCCCAACCATATGCTCGTTGAAAATCTCAAGAGCAACGTCAGCCAACGCAGGGTGAGCGATCCAGGTCCCATCATGACCGGCGAGAACCTCTCTGAGTTTATCCGCCTGAACTCCTTTCATAGCCTTTTTATTGGCTTCTGGATCGTTCTTGATGGGAATCGTGGCAGCCATGCCTCCAATTGCGCTCACCTTACGCTTATGACAAGTTTTGATGAGGAGCTTGACATAGTTAGCCATGAAAGGAGCCTTCATCGTCACCTGCGACCTATTTGGCAAAATGAATGCCTCACTCGAACCAAGAACCTTGAGATAACTGAAGAGGTAGTCCCAGCGGCCACAGTTTAGACCAGCAGAGTAGTCACGCAGCTGGTAGATGATTTCATCCATCTGGAAAACTGCCTCGATAGTTTCAATGAGCACAGTGGCCCTGACCGTTCCTCTCTGGATTCCAATGTAGGACTCGGAAAATAAGAAAACATCGGCCCACAGCTTTGCTTCAAGGTGGTGCTCCATCTTCGGCAAATAGAAGTATGGTCCAAAACCCTGAGCAGTAGCTTCTTTGGCATTATGGAAGAAATACAATCCAAAATCGAAAAGAGAGCCGCTGATGAATTCTCCATCCACGGTGATATGCTTTTCGTCAAGGTGCCAGCCACGAGGTCTGACAATCAGAGTAGGGATGTGCCTTCCTGGGCTCGTGTTCAGCTTGTAAGATTTCTTCCCAGACTCCAAAGTGAGGTTCCTTCTCACGGCATCATACAGGTTGACCTGTCCATCCACCAGGTTGGCCCAGTTAGGAGTCAAGGAGTCTTCAAAATCAGTCATGTACGTGGCAACTTTTGCATTGAGAGCATTGATAACCATTTTTCTATCGGGTGGACCAGTGATCTCGACGCGGCGGTCAATCAAGCCAGGCGAAAGCGGAGGCCCGGTCCATGTCTTATCGCGTCTGATGTATTCAGTCTCCTCCAGGAAGTTTGGAAGATCACCCTTAGCACGGCGCTTGTGCACCTCTTTACGATTGCCAAGCAGCTCTAGTCTTCGTCCGTTGAAGTTACGGTGCAGCTTTGCAATAAACGCGAGCGCCTCGACCGTCAAGATGTGCTTCGCATCTTCGGGAAGTGGAGCCCTAATTTCAACACCTTGAAGAGAAGAGCGAGCAACAGGGAAAGGATTTTCAGACATTTTTCGTTATTTTGGCACCACTTTGGCTGTTAAAAATACGACTAATTATACCGAGCCAAGCTGTTCTTATAGCTAGCCGCAAAGGAGTTCACATGCCGGAAGCGTCAGAAGCCCGGCTCGCCGTAATGCGGGGGGACTCAACACATGTGTCAAGAGAGAAACCGACCAGGCCGACCCGGACAACTGTGGATAAATATCTCCGGGATCCTTTTGATTGCTAAGACAAATGGAAACATGGAGGGAGCTCTATAATAAGCATCTTATTGAAATTCGAAACATTAAATTGTAATTTGTTCGGTGGAAATTTTATTAGAATTTCTCCCCTCCTCAAAACTTTTAGACGAACTAAAATGCCGCTCTATTCTTTTTCATTTTTATTGAAGACTTATCAGAGCTTTTGCTGAAAAGTGGTACGTATTTCCTCCTATAGATCAAAAAGTTAATGTAAGACTCCAAAGAGCTTTTTATAACTAAAATGAAAATCAAAAAAGAAAGTAGCGGCGAGTGGTTTCGATCCACCGACATCAGGGTTATGAGCCCTGCGCGCTTCCACTGCGCCACGCCGCTATGTATTCGCATAAATTTTGCTTGTCGCGTGTAGAGGTGTCCGATTTATTACCGAGTAAATGGCTTTCCGGCTTCCTTGGCTTTGATTTGCGCTAAAATTGGGGGAATTTCTATCCCCCTCCTTTCTTACAAAAGGGTGCTGTGTCTGACGAAAAAAGTGTTGTTTCTCGAAGGCAATCCTAGGATGTCGCGCTAATCTGCGTCTGTTTCCCTTCACTCAAGCGCAAGGCCTGATTAATGTAAGAGACAGTAGCTTCCACTCAAACTTACAACATGAAAAACAATGACCACTGAGATAAGCATTTGTTAAAGCATCTAAACTTACCTGGTTTGGTTTGACTTCCGAGTTCTCACTGGTCGTGCCCACCCTGATCTCGATCACCAGATTGGGAAGAGGTAAATAAAAATGAGCAGATCGAAGTTGTAATGAGTTACCCGGCCGTCTATGTTTACTTATTGTCCCCGAGACCTACAGAAGACGATTAAAGTGTTCTGGCACCATAGCAGTGTGAAGTTGAAAGTGTTATCTTTTGCTTTCGCTTGTTCTCCATTCTTCCTAGCATCTTTTCTTCTTTGCTTTCGCTTGTTTCGCTCCTGAACACCGCACAGATCTCACTCTTAGCCCCTTTTGACCTGATATTTTTCATCGGTCCTCTTCTTGTCGACAATTTTGCTAGTCCATTGCTGTTTACCCAGCCAGTTACACCTCGCACACATATTTTGGACCAGTCGGCAAGATGCTGAGCCTCTCGCGCATATCCGTTGTTATAGGGTTGATCCTGGGGGAGTGTGTTGCCTCTTCATCCCTGCAGGCTGCATCGAGGGATCAGCCGGTGCTAAATTATAACAATATGGGTGACAGATTCTATCTCCTTGGTAGCTTTGACGCCATATCACAGTACAATTATGAAGGTCAATACAACACATCGGTGTTACCATCCGTTGCGAGCAACGGCAGCATTTTGGCGTTTTCGCAAGACAATACCACCATCTCACAACTTAATGAGTCTCCAGGGGTGCCGACACAGCTGCATAAACTACAGGACGATACGCTCTTGGCTATAATAGACGGCACGCCAGTGGTGTACAACTACACAGCCCATAGTACAAGTCTACTTGAGGGCTGGTCAAACTATATCTCTGGTAATGTCAGAGCCGTCTTGGTCGATCAGGACGATGAGCTGATATACCTTGGAGGAAACCTCACATACCGAGACGAAGCTTACGGCGCCGTTGCGTATGACCTCTCACAAGAAAAGCTGGTGAGCCTCCCATTTGAAGGATTTGGAAAGGGCAGCTCTGTCAACACCATTATAAAGATTCAAGGAGACGGCCACGACGACGAGCTCGGCAGCATCGTCTTTGGAGGCAGCTTTGACACCCTGGGACTAGATCAGTTGCTGCAACATAACTTTACAGGTTTGTCAAACCACACGACGAACTCGACACACCGCAACACAACTTCCAAGTCAATTGACCCGGACCAGCTTGTGAGTTTGAAGCACGCCACGATATCGACAACGAACTCAGACGACTCAACAGATCCCTCGTCGCTCATATGTCCCGGATCGTCAGAGTGGTCTTTGCAAGATGACTCTCTAGGCAGCTGGTCTGCCGCACTGCCCTTCACTATCACACCTTCGAAGATCAGGATATTCAATTCTGAGAACGATGATGGGGGTGTCAGCATTTTCAGAGTTTTGACAAGCCCCACAAATGGTATTATGAACATGACTTATGTTGACCCAGAAACTGGCCACATAAGCTACTGCGATGCCTGGTGTCCGTTGTTGAGCAACTCAGACCTTCAATCGCTTGCCGACGACAGTGATGACCTCACAAATGGCGTATACTCCACCAACAGTCCGAGCCACGAGGGATACCTCAAATGGGGTCGCACCTTCCAAGAGTTTGAGTTTTTCAACTCTCTATCCGTTGACAGTATTACGATTCAGGTAATGGAGTACTACGACTCCAAGGCGACATTGTCGGGCTTCCAAATGTACCAGTACGGCATGTACTCGTACGCCAATGATACACTTAATGATCCAAGCTGCGACTCTACCACAGACTACTCGAGTTCTAAGTTGACAGGAGGACTCTCGTGGTCATCTTACACCGACCCTGATGGACCTCACCTCACAACGACTGTTTCGGCATCCAGTATCCCCGACGGTGCTGGGGTCACTTTCTACCCAAACATCACTTACTCGGGTAACTACTCTGTGTTCCTGTATACACCTGGGTGCTCGTACGATAACTCCTGTAACAGCAGAGGGATCGTGAACACAACTTTCTACACCGGGTCTGGCGAAGTATTGGGGACATCGTTAATCTACCAGACGAACTCCAACTTGAAGTACGACCTGATTTTTTCAGGTCACATCGATCTGGAGGATGACGGGAAAATGCCGTACATGACAATGGACCTGTACTCTGCGCTGTACAGTGACGAGGTTGTGTTGGTTGCTGACAGCGTTTACGTTGAGATACTTGGAGTTGATGCATACAGCAACTACACCAATTCCTCGACGAATAGTACACAGAGATACACCACTCTGGATATCCCCATTAATGGCCTGTTTGAGTATTCTCTGTCTAATTTCAGTGATTTCCCTAAGGATGGACACATTACAAACCGTACGAATACTTTTGTTGGGAACTCGTCTATCAATATCCTTGGCTCCCAAGCCCTGTCATCTGATGCGGCCGTAAATGGACTAGCCATTTTGAATGACTCGTTGTACGTTGCTGGTGACTTCGAGTCGGAATATGGCGACTACTTCCTTGGCGTGTCTTTGACCAACTATAACAAGACATCAAATTCTACGGGTGTGAAAGATGAGTTTGACATCGATGGTGGGCTCGACGGACCGGTGACACACATGTTCACATACGGCGATAACGCCGTTATTCTAGTTGGCCAGTTTTCCTCAACTGAGAACTCATCCAGTACAACGAGCCTGAGCAACTCATCGTCAGCATCTTCGTTCAACGAGGCTACATTATTCAACGGTTCTTTCTTTGCGTTCGGTACCTTTGAAGCTGAGCTTCCTGTTTCTTTCACAAATGTGACGGTCAACTCCACCGAGTATTTCATTTTCAATGGCCAGAACTCGAGTATGGCGGTTTGGGACTACACACATGGCGAGTGGTTCACGCAGACGTTCACTCTTGCTTTGAACATTTCCCAAGCAATCGATGTTACCAACGACACCACGCTTGCCTTTGGAGAGATTGCCATAATGGAGCACGCATTAGACAGCGCTGCCCTGGTAACTGACCCCGAAGAAGCAAACACATTGTCTTCGGCTCCCTTCAAGTTTGACTCTTCGTCAGTGAACAAAGTATACTCCGGCTACTACATCAACGAGTCTTGCAGCTTAATTGGGGGACAGTTCAATACGTCGGATGGAGATCAGAATCTCTTGTTTTTTGACAATGAAAACAACAGTACCACGACTCTGCCTGACGTGACGTGGTCAAACGAGTCGTACGTATCTGCCATCATGGAGTATGATGAGACACTATACGTGGGCATGAGAGACGGCGCAGATATTAACGGCGACCCCGTTGACGGTTTGTTCATCTATCATCTGTCAAATAACTCTTACGCAGATCCACAGCCGGCGAGCCTCAGTGGTGATTCGGTGATTGTGAATTCGCTAGTGGTTGACTCTCACAACGACAGACTGCTCGTTGGCGGGAGTTTTGACAAGGCTGGTGATCTTTCGTGTTCTGCATTGTGTCTCTACGACCTGAAGCACGCTATGTGGATCTCACCAGCAAAGGAATCTATGAGTGGTGAAGTGGACCACATGGAGTACTATGCCACTTCGAAGGTTATTATGAGCGGAAACATCACGGTTGAGAAAAACAGCGGTGTGTTTGCGATATACGACACTGAGAAAGACTCTTTTAGTTTTCCTCCAGAGCTCAATAACCACGGCCTTCCAGGCAGAGTCACAAAGTTCATTCTTGTGGACAGCAAACTCAGCGGCCGCATCATTTCTATCGGCGATCACTTTGTCAGCTATTACAATGGCTCGGAATGGACAAGGATCGACGACGAGCTTACTGCCGAGTCTTGTCAAATTAAGGACGTTGCGTTGCTACCACTGGAAAAATCAAATTCCGATAATGACAAGAAAATCTTTGACCAGAAAAGTACACTGCTAGTGTCGGGGTACCTGTCATTCCCCGAGTATGGGAACGTGACTGCTGCTTTCTACAATGGTTCAGCATGGTCGCCATTTGCAATTACCACGAGGAATTTGAGCGCCGGCGACACTACCATCAACAAAATTTTGATTAATGAGAAGGCAACCTCTTTTGAAGGTGACTACTCTTTGAAAAAGAAGTACCTTGCGGCCGGCCCAGTCGTGGGAATCGGGCTTGGTCTTTCGCTAGCGACAATGATGCTGCTTACAGCAGGTGGCGTGTTGGCTATGCTTGCAGGGAGAAAAAGAAGAGGCTCTCGCGGGCCACTGCACTCGAGAGTTGGTGAAGAAAAAATGATGTCGGTGGTACCGCCCGGTCAGGTTATTGACAACATGGACTATGCAAGGCACCACAATCAGTGAACGATGACTCATTCGTTTCAAAAAAAAGCGTTTTTTCTACGATTGCTTTTTATGTTTTTTCTGCTTTTTTGTTTTTTTGTTATTGTCTTCATGATAGTCATGATTGGGACGGAGTTTATTTTAGTTTATCTGTAATTATTGGGTTATAGTCGACACTTCTTCAAATTACCTACAAAACCGGTACTTGTCCCACTCTGGCGACAGTCAGAGCTGGTCTTCTCTAACAGCGATGCAACGGAGTACAACCAGCCCACACCTCACCCATATTTCCTGAATAAGGGCCCATTCAAAGAAGCATGTCGCAAGGTCCAGAGGTGCGTCCTGTACCGGAGGACGTATCTCCCAACATACGGTCAGCTTCTCATGAGCAGGTGTATAATATTGTCCCCCCGGACTTGAAGGGCCCTCCTTCGCTGATATCTAAACAGCTCGTCATACAAAGCTACTGTCCGAAGATATCAGTGATAGCAACAGACAGTGCTAATGGTGCCGCACAGAGTTTTGGCTTTAGCAGTTTCCTAGAGCTGCTCACGTACTTTGAGGACCCGCTGACAGAACAGGGAAACTATGCTCGCAACAACATGCCAGGATTTGTACCGTCGGGCACACCCCAGTTTGGTTCACAGGTGAAGATCAACGTGCGATTTGTCAAACCGATAGACGTGCTGCTTGATGATCAGGCGGTAATTGAGGATCAGTCGCGTTTGCAAAGCATACTCGGCAATGGGGCTGCGCATCGTAGCAGCTTCAGCGGTGGAGCCTCAAAGAGCGGCCCGGCTTCGGAATTGTTCAACTTAAAGTCGCTGGATGTACTAGGTAACGAACACATGAAGCGAGTGGACTCCTATCTCAGGGAAACACAATTTGGAAAAAGCTGCACTTTTGGATCCGAAGAGGAAAAGATAGATGTGACACTTGTACAAACCTCGATCTACTCCAAGTTTGTCTCCAAGCTTGTGTCGTCAACTACGCTGTCGCCATTTGAAACAACCAACCATCCCATCCTTCAGTTATTTGTCGCTTCGGCCGATGATGATATTCTGATTTTAAAGCGGCTACTGTCAGACTGGAGGACAATGCCTTTACCTAATTGGATGGACATAGAAGAGATTCTTCCCCTTGTTCTTATCATTGTCAACAAAAACATAGCGGACGACCTACAAAAAGGACTGAGATTACAAGAGTCGTTAAAAATCCAACTTGGGGTGAAAGGTGTGATATTGTCTGTCGGTATTCCGGGAACTGAAGAAGAGACAGAACCCCAAGAGAGGCGATACAAGATGACCACGCTTTCTCCACCATTGTTCAGTGCTATTGACGAAGAACTGGCTAGAATGCACGGTCCGGCATCATCTGATCGTATGGAGATCTCTGTCAAGGCAAAAGACTCAATTCTCTCCATGATTTTGGACATTATATACAAGGTACTCGTGCCATACATGGAACGCAAGATAAAAGTGTGGACAGATGAGGTTGTCGCACCAAGGCGAAGTTTTGCTGGCCGATTGTTCAGCGCAGGTAAGAAGTGGGGGCCAGTAAGCAAAACTCCGAAATCGTCATTTTTCTCATTCGCTGGTGAGTCGGCTCAAAATACGGCGCATCCGGCATCAACTTACAATGCTGCTGAAGGTTACTACTATAGCCAGTCTTCGGAATGCATAATCCGGCGACTTGCTGACTGGTCATTTATGCTCAAAGACTACAAGAACTCCTACACAACATTTGAATTGCTTAAAAAGGACTTTCTGACGGACAAGTCGTGGTACTATTTGTCTTCGCTGCAAGAGTTCATGATTCTTTCTCTGCTGATCGGAGCGGGAAACAAACTGAACCCGCTGGATGTTGCAGTCAACAACAATGTGAACGGGATCACACTGAAGATCATCAATGATCTGATCAACCCAATGGTAGATTCGGTGTATTACTCCTATCTTTCGCGGTGCAATCTCAAGACTTACACCCTACGGTCAATGATTGTGATAGCCGAACTGTTTGTGTCACTTGGCCAATCAAGCATTTCAACAAACCCCAACAGTGAAATGTACTACAACCAGGCCATCAAACTTTATAGAAAAGTCATGGACGGTAACCTACTGGAGAGCTTCTATCGAGCCAAGCTAATGGAACGCATAGGGTATGTCTACAGCAATTATTACCGGCCTCTGCTGGATGAGCCCGAAATCCTGCCACACGGAAAAGAGATCGCTGGCGAAGGTGAGGATGCAGCACCTCTTCCCAATCCGCTCAAGCTGAATCACAAACACCTCGATGCAATCGGGCTGCCGAGAAACCGCAAAAGCACTCTTTGGCTGCTGTTGGCGTCCAAACAGCTGGATCCCATCAGCAAGCCCATGCAGGTGAAAGTGTTGGTTTCCGAGATAGACGATATGCTGCAGACGGAAAACCTGGGCCGCGAGGACCTGCAGTGGCTATATAGAGAGCACCAGTTGCTGACCCGGCTCAAGACCAGCCTCGAATGAAGAATGTACATATCTCACGCCTTAAATCGAGCAAGTCGTGCGAGCACCTTGTCCGCACACGACCATTCTCACCTCCGAAAGATCAGCACTTGATCGCCAGAGCGCGTAGCGGCCGCTGGAAAAAACAGACAAACATGCTGGCAGGAACACCTGTTTTCTTTACTGTTTTTAATCCATCAGCTACACCAACCCCTGAGCTAGGTTCGCGTTCCACTACTTAGTTGAACGTGCCATTCTGCCCTCGGTACCAAGCTTATCGACTGATTAAATCTGGTCTAGGGCTCTTTCTTTTTTAATACAACAAAGCTTGAATCTTAGGGATCCTTGGACTCGCAGCCGTTTGCTCGCCAGGTGCTACTCTATCTTGTTTGTGCATATACATCCACCAAATCCTTAATTTTCTCACTTTACTGGCTGTCTGAAAGAACCTGGTCTTGATCCATTTTATCCACGATGCAGTTCTCATCTGTTGCCATATTCGTCTCTCTGCTGGCGATCGCAAATGCCTTTTACTTGCCGGGCGTTGCGCCAACCACCTATTCCAAGGGTGACAGCGTGCCACTGTATGTCAACCATATTACACCTTCGATGAGACATGCAGACTCAAGCTCGAAAACATATGTGTACTCTTACGACTACTACTTCCCAAGATTCCACTTCTGCCAGCCAGAGAGCGGACCCCAGAAGCAGTCAGAGTCCCTTGGCTCGATCATGTTCGGAGACAGGATCTTCAATTCTCCTTTCGAGATCAAGATGCTCGAGAACAAGACCTGTTCCAAGCTCTGTTCCCCAACATATTCCAAGACCGATTCTGTTTTCGTCAACAGAAACATCAGAGCGGGATTTAAGCACAACTGGCTGATCGACGGTCTCCCAGTTGCGAAGAACATCTTGGACTCAAAGACCCAAACTGAATTTTACGGCGCTGGCTTTGAGATTGGTTATGTTGACACCTCCAACTATGCTCATCTCAACAACCACTACGAGCTTGTGATTGAGTACCACGAAAGAAAGGAGAATGAATTCAGAATTGTTGGCGTTACTGTCAACCCAAGCTCACTTCATCACGCTGACAGCGGTAACCTCAAGTGCGATGTTGAGAAATCTACTCCTGTTGTGCTGGACCAGGGCAAGGACACCACGATCACTTTTTCGTACGCTGTTGTGTTCATTCCATCTTCCACTGTTTGGGCCACCAGATGGGACAAGTACTTGCACGTCTATGACCCCAAGATTCAGTGGTTCTCTCTGATTAACTTTTCCGTCATTGTTTTGTTCTTGTCGCTGATTATGTCTCACATCTTGCTCAAGACCTTGAGGAACGATATTCAGAAATACAACGATGTCAACCTTGATGATGATGTCATTGACGAGATGGGCTGGAAGCTTGTTCATGGTGACGTTTTCAGACCACCTGAGCGTAAGATGCTACTTTCCGTTCTTGTTGGGTCTGGTTTCCAGATTTTCCTGATGGCGTTGACAACTACAGGCTTTGCCATCTTCGGTTTGCTTTCGCCTTCCAACAGAGGTTCGCTCTCTACAGTTATGTTCATCCTGTACGCTGTGTACGGCTGTTTTGGCTCATATGTTTCTGCTGCTTTGTACAAGTTGTTCCAAGGTGAAGACTGGAAGCTGAACATGATTTTGACCCCAACGCTGGTTCCCGGTGCTTTGTTTGGTTTATTCATCTTTCTCAACTTTTTCCTCATTGCTGTCAAGTCTTCAGGAGCTGTTCCAATTGGCACCATGTTTGCTATTGTTCTCATCTGGTTTGTTATCAGTCTGCCCCTTGCAGCTGCAGGATCTCTTCTTGGTTACAAGAAGGGAAATATCAAACTCCCTGTTAAGACCAACCAGATCCCAAGACAGATCCCTACCCAGCCTTGGTACCTCAAGACTCCAGCTCTTTCTCTGATTGCAGGTATCTTTCCATTTGGGTCTATTGCCATTGAGATGTACTTCATCTACAACTCCCTTTGGTTTAACCGTATCTATTACATGTTTGGCTTCCTCTTTTTCTGCTTCATTCTCATGTTGATCACCACTTTGTTGGTTACGATCCTTCTGATCTACTACACTTTGTGTAACGAGAACCACAAGTGGCAATGGAAGTCTTTCTTCATTGGTGGCGGTATTGCAGTGTACATCTTCTTGCACGCTCTTTTCCTGTCCAAGTTCAAGCTGGGTGGAGTGGCTTCAGTTGTTCTTTATTTGGGATACTCTTTGGTCATCAGCGCAGGTGTTGGTTTGATGTGCGGCGCAGTTGGTTTCCTTGGTGTTTTGGTGTTTGTCCTCAACATCTACGGCCAAATCAAAATTGATTAAGTCAATTCGCTACAAGGTGGAGGAGACTCGTCTTAACTAGGGCATTCATCGAGAAGAAGAGAAGAAGGAGAACGATAAAGAGAGGAAGGGAGAAAGAGAGAGCAAAAAAAAGGAAATCCACAAGAGTCTTTCACTTTATACACACAATTGTACATTTCTAGTTCTTGAAGTTTTTTAATTTCCTATATTTATCGCGATTCAAGAAGAGATAATTTAATTATAAAGGTTTTTTTCTGTAGAGCTGGAATTAGATTGGTAGACAAAAGCGATTGATGCCGTTGTGCCTTTATCAATCAAGGGGCATTATTGTGATACGAGGAGATTTGAACCTGCCACCTGGTAGCCGAAGTGCATCCCAGACTATCCGAAGCTCGGAAATAGTGTTGATGAATTTTAACAACGTCCGACATTGGTCTATTTGATGTGCTGAGTGGTTAGAGAAACGCTGACTCATATCGGAAATCATATTTATTTACCAGTTCAGGCGAACGTCGTCGAGGTACGCGGCTCAGTGAGAGCCGCCACAATAGATAGACAAATTAACATCAATATTCATCAACTAAAGGCTAAGTAATATCTCACCTCTGGTTAAGGAAACCCTGCGCCATGTTCATCAGTGACGATAGATCACCACCGCCCTGGCCGCCCTGGCCGCCCTGGTAGTTGTCGTTCCCATAGCCACCCTGGTTACCACCAAAGCCACCACCTCCTTGCTGGCCATAGCCACCCTCTCCACCACCGTGGTGGCGACCGTGGTGACCGCCGCCTTGACCACCGCCGTAACCACCGCCGTAACCACCGCCACCATAACTACCCTGGCCCTGGCCTCCGCCTCCGAGAAACGACTCGGCCATTCCGGCGAGTCCTCCTCCAGACCCAGAGCTCTGGCCGTATCCTCCTTGCTGTCCTCCTCCGTACCCACCACCGCTAGATCCACCCAGCATCGACGCAAGCCCACCGAGCCCGCCGCTGCTTCCGCCTCCGTATCCCTGACCTTGGCTCTGTCCACCTGATCCGCCCAGCATCGACGCAAGCCCACCGAGCCCACCGGAGCTCCCACCTCCGTATCCCTGGCCCTGGCTCTGTCCATACCCACCTGATCCACCAGATGAGCCCAGCATCGAGACAAGCGAGCCGAGCCCCGCTCCTCCCGCTGCTGAGCCGGTCCCACCACCGTGGTTCATCAGCATCTTGAGCATCGACAGCTTACCCGATGTCGAGCCACCGCCACCAGCGAGCTGACCCATGAGCAGCCCCGCCATGCCGCGCTCGCTCTCGCCCATCTGTGGGTTCTGCGCCACTGAGCGATCCATGCTCCCCGCCATCTGCGCGACTGCATTCTCGATACGCTGCTTCACTTCTGGGGTCGATATATCGCCATCGCGCTCATCCAGTTCAGCAGCGTTCTGGTACTCTGTCACTGCCTCGTGGAAATTACCCTCGCCGAAGAAAACGTCACCGGATAGCAGGCGACATTTGCAAAAGAGGTTAGAGTCGAGCGCCTCCCGCGCGCATAGAGATAGCGCCTCGTCCACGTGAACCCTTGCTGTTCTGTAATCCTTGTTCTGGAGCTCCATTGAGGCCTCGCCCAACAGAGATTCGACACGGCTGGTTGAGCTCATTATGCTGATAGTTACTATAATTCACGAGAAAGTGAGATAGTTCGTCTCTTTGGACAAAGTGGTTGACATTACGGAGGAATTTCATCTGGCGGGGACTCCCGATGAGCTAGCCAAGACCCTGCCCGATTGGGAAGGCTAACATTTGAGTATTGACTGGCACTTGGTGAACGTTTCACGAGCGCTGTGGGTGGTGTGTTGGCGTGTAGCGAGAGTAGGATGAGGGGGCTGGTCAATACTTGGTGCCTCAACTGGTGAACTGGCCTGCTCGTTGAGAAAGCACAAAATCATCATGGGAAGACGAGAGGGGGAGAGAATGATCCCTGCAACGTTGACAATAGCGCTTTCCCCATTGAACAAATGAGATGCGACAGGGGGTCAAAGCGTCAGCTACTGCACTGTACATGACACATCACGAGTGAGCTGTCAAGCTAGGAAGAAGCGGCCCGTGGCCGATCTGGCGCGATACCAATGAGAACTTCAATACGCCTTGCGGGGGTAGTGCACCGCCCGCTTGATCAGGTCGTTTCCTCTACGACGAACACAAAAACCACCCGAAGTGATGTTCACTTATTATGACGAGTTTTGAAACAAAAAGATCGCGGAAGAAAACCGAAGATAGGCTGCTCATCCGGATGCTGCTTAAGTCAAGGGGGCTTGCTTGTTACATCAGACAACTAACTATAACACCCGAGTTTGCTGGGCAGCAGCAGTCTCAATACAACAAACACCCTTGAGTAGCTCTCGGAAAGTGTGTGCCGACGGTTGACGCATAGTGGGTGTGGCCAGGGCAGGTGTTGGTGGAGAGTAGTTTGAGTGTTCCTGTCCTGAGAGGCCAGCGCACGCTTAGGTCAGATACCGCACTCGGAAAAGATATGCCATTATTATGCGCGATTCCCCAAATTGGGAGTAGGGAGAGCGAGAGAGAGAGAGAGAGAGAAACAGAGCACCACTTTTCGTGAGAACTCTAAACATCAACAGCAACCGTTATGCCGCTAGAACGATGGAAAAGACCATCCGAGAGTGAGTTCCTTCTGTAAGCTACATAATTTGTTTCCATCTATTCAGTAAAAAAGGAAGTCGTCGATTTTGCCGCGACTCACACCACTGTTGGTCCTCTTCTCGTGGTGCGGCTCATCTAACGCTTTCTTGCCCCAGTTCACCAGACACGGATAATAAGGGTGGAATAAGGGTTAAGTGAAAGCGAGCCCGGGGAGTAGGGATTCAACCAAGGACTCAGGCAGCAGCAGAGGATTCGGCAATTTGGGCTGGGGACACCAGAGATCGGAAGTTGACACCCTCGAAGCGTGCAGATGCCACTCCATCTGCACGATAAGGAAAAAAACAATCTAGTGCCTGCAGATGCCAAAGAGCTTGAGTTGGCCTTTGGCCTTTATATAAAACACCTCGTTGAACTCTTCCCTGGCTCTCTATATATTGTGTTCAATATCTCGCTTATATTCTCTTTAATTTCTGGGAACGATGCAAACCAAAGAAATGAAAGACGAAGCCGGCCTGGTGTCTGTTGACGCACTCGACTCTCCCCTCGGTGATACCAGCGTTGCCGATGCTGACGGAGAGCAATTGCTCGAATGCGACCCCGCTGACGAGAAAAAGTTTCTTCGCAAAATGGACAGAACGCTGCTGCCATTATTCTGTGCCATGTACTTTTTCAGTTTCCTCGATCGGTCCAACCTCGGAAATGCCAAAGTGGCGGGCATGCTCGTTGACCTCGACATGTCCCAGTCGCAGTTTTCATCGGCCAACTCGGTGGTGTACTCGACCTACGTTACCTTTCAAGTGCCGGCGGCTCTCCTCCTGCGTGTCTGGCGCCCCAACTGGTATCTCTCCGGGATGATGTCGTGCTGGGCTATCATCACCGTGTTCACAGTGTTTGTCAAGTCGTACGGTGGCCTGATTGCGTCCCGCGTGCTCATTGGTCTGTTCGAAGGCGGCTTCTTCACGTGTCTCTCGATATACATCACAATGTGCTATTCCCACGATGAGATCTCAACACGCATAGCCTACCTGTTCGTCGGGAGTGCGTTGTCGAGCGCATTTGGCGGTTTGGTAGCCACGGGTATCACACGCATACACTCGGGTCCACTTGAGTCATGGCGCTACCTCTTCCTCGTTGAAGGGCTGCTGACTTTCATCGCTGTGGTATGCACGTTTTTCTTCCTGCCTGCTCGTCCAGCCTCGATGGCCAAGACGGACGCCGAGAAGAAAGTGTGGGCCGCGCGCGAGCAGCGCAGAAAGGCATACATGGGCGAGGACAGGTTCGACTGGCACTGGGTCCGCGCCGCGTGCAAGGAACCCAAGACGTACATCTCCCTTGTGATTCAGTTCTGTCAGGACGTGACGCTGTACGGGTTCAGCACCTTCTTGCCTTCGATCCTGCAGTCTGGACTCGGGTTCGACAGTCTGCAGTCGCAGTACCTTACTATCCCGGTATACACTCTCGCTGCCGTGGCGTGCTGCGGTACGGCGATGTTCTCGGACAAGTACAAGTTCAGAGGTCCGCTGGTCATTTTTCTCGACTGTTTTATCATTGTTGGGCTGGTGATTTTGCTCGCGTGCCACAATAACGCAGTCAAATACTTTGCATGCTACCTGATTGCCGTCGGGCTGTACACTGCGGGAATTAACGAGTCATGGATTGGCTCAAATACAGCACCGCATTACAAGAGGACAACCGCCATGGCTATGAACCAAACGTTCGGAAACATTGCAGGCGTGGTTGCTCCACAAGTGTACCGCTCGGCACCTTACAGGCTCGGACTGTCGGTGACTCTGGGAGTTACCGTTTTGGCCTGTGTCCTTGCTGCCTTACAGTCGACGTTGTACTATCGTGAAAACAGGAGGCGTGAGAAGCTGCTCGAGCAGGGTGCCGAGGAGAAGAGTGGTCTGCGCGAACTCGGTGACCACGCTCTCTCGTTCAAGTATATCTGGTAAAAGTGTGTGTGCTTTCTTCTATTTTTGCCCTTTTTTTCTCTCTCTTTTTCAAATCTTTGTTTGTGATGCGTAAAGTTTTAACTAGTTATCAAATAAAAAACACAGTTAAATCATACAAGCGAAAATACAAAGCCCATCTATAAAGCAAACCCATAACTATCAAAAAAAGGAGAGCAACCAGAGAAAATAGGAGAAAACACACACGATAAAATGAGAAATAATTTAAAAAACTTCGTTGACACATAACAAAACATCACGAAGGGCGATGTTGGTAGGAAGGGTTGGGAAACCCTTGTAAGCCAGGTGGACCAGCCATGTGAGGTCCTGGAAACGGCACGGGCAGCGGCGGCATCTTTCCCTCCTTTATCAGTTGTAGCAGCTCAGGCGGCGGCGGTGGCAGGTACTGCGGTATGCCCATGGGGTATCCCTGTCCGAGTCCAGGGGGTTGCATATGATGCGGCTGGATCGGCTGCGGCGGGAATCCTCCTGCTTGGTGGTGTATTTGTTGACCAGCAGCAAGGTACACTGGGCCAGTTCTGCCCCTTGGGGCGTCGTTCGGGTACCCTTGCGGGAATTGAATGCCCGGGGGCGCAGAAAGCATTCCTGGCGGAAGGAGACCCGGTGGAGGAGGACCCGCAAACCCAGGCGGTGGTGGTAGTGGTTGTTGTTGTTGTTGTTGTTGCTGGTGGTGCATCTGTAGATGAGGCTGAGGTCCAGGAAACAAGTTTTGTACTGCGGGAGTTCCAGGCACAGAACCGTGAGGTATGCGAGTCGAACCCATGTGGTACATTGGCTGGTGTTGTGAGATCTCTCTATGTGCATCCAATGGAGATTGTATCGGTGGATTGGCTAACATCGTTGGTGATACCACATCCACGCGATCTGGCTCAGGCGTAGTGCCAAAAGCTGGTTTTGCAAACACGTCTTGGAACTTTGAGTTTGAGCTCGTAGGTGGCGCTTCGTGATTCTTCAAGAGCATGTTGAAAAATGCAGCATCTTTATCGGATGTGTCTTTAGGAGTGTTTGAGGCTGAAGACAACAAGGGCGCTGCTGCTGCTGCTGCCGCCGTCGCCGCACCACGATTTTCGCTAAAATACTTTTGCTTTTCGCGTTCAAACTCTTCATAGGTATGGGATCCGATCGAGTGGTATTTCGCGAGATTAGAATCAACCTTGAAATCAGTCTCCTCAAACCACTCAGGCACAGGACTCTTTTCCCTCGTTGAAGACGAAGGTGGTTGTTGCTGTTGCTTGTTGTTGTTGTGTGACCCCACAGAGTGAGCAGCTGGCTTCTGGCTCTTCTCACCAAACCAAAACGATTTACCCGGGACATCATGCGTCTTTGGAGCATTGCGTTTCAGTCGCCAAAGCTCATCGATCGAGTACCTGCGGATCCTGGAGTTTGTAGGGGCAAGGGTGAACACCTCGGATGGCTTTGGAGAGGAGGAAGAGAGTGACTCTGACACGGATTCTGGATCAGACTCGTCAGACTCCTCGAGTGTTTCCGCAGACAGCTTTCTTAGGTTGGGCGGAATGTAGAACCTGTTAGCGGGTCCCTTCTGTATCGGCATTGCTTGGAGTTGGAGAGCGAATCTTGTATTCCAGCCACACAGAGATATAGCCACACACACACACACGCACACGTTGTGCTCGTACCCGTTATCCTCGGGGCCGTTACCCGGAGAACGAGCCGCGCACGACACAACCACATCCCTGCACCCACATCCGGGTGACACATCCCCAGAAAGTGTCCCACCAAAGGGGAAACGCACCCCACACGGCGCTGCTTCTCGATTGGGCGCTGCACTCTCCGCTGGCCCCTGCCCTCTGGGCCCTCTGGGGCTCGGGGCTCTGGGGCTGTCGCTCAGAATCTCCGCGTCGCTCTCGTCGTGTCGCAGAAAGCGGCGGCGGATCAATTTTAATTCCACCTCCTCGCTCCCGCCCTACTCGCCCACCAGAGTTGTTCCGTCTGTTGTTCCGTCTGCTGTTACACTATAAGATTATACAGTCTCCTCTGTCTGACTGCCAGCCATCGGGGCTCAACCACTACCAAGAATACGCTGCTGGGCTTTGACCATCTCTCATTGTTCCGCGCGCCCTCTCAACCTCTCGCCGAGTGCGCTGCATTTTCTACCCCATACCACTCACCATTCACGGTTTTTCCTTCTCCATTTTTCCTCGCCCGCTCTTCTTCCCCCCCCCTCTTTTTTCTCACCTCACTCTGTTCTACAATCTCTTCCTCAATATTTTTTCTTCTCCTGTCTCACGTTTTTTTTTGGTTTGCTGCCAACACTGACACACTTGTTTTAATCTGCGCTATATTTATTCGACTCCGTCGTTTGAAGTGATGGCTGACCCGCTGGTTGTGGCTACCGACCACTCACAATCGGGCTCCAACCCACCGTCGGCGTCGTCGTCCACGGCGTCTATTTCATCCGGCATAACAAAGCAGACCGACCCTCAGGGACTCTCCGGCAGTGCCAGAGAAGACACTCCCGTATCACAGGCTGACACTTCAGAGGAAGACCAGAGAACACTTGTGCCTGGTGAACAGGAGTTGGCGTCAAATGCCCCGCAACAGGAAGAACAGCAATCCTCAACGGGCTCCTCAACGACTTCCCATGGGACGGTAACTGAACAAAGTCACGGTGCTGTTCCTCCGAGAAAGAGAAGCAAGGTATCCCGGGCTTGCGACGAGTGTCGACGTAAAAAAATACGGTGTGATGCCACTTTTGACTTGAGCTTTGGTTCGGTCGCCCCGGTTTGCGGAAACTGTAAAAGGACCAACGACAAGTGCACATTCACAAGAGTCCCACTGAAAAGAGGCCCCTCAAAGGGATATATCAGAGGTGTGGATGAGCGTCCAGGTGAGAGTTTTCTGGAGGGCCGGCGAACACATAGTGTGGATCTGCCGCCGTTACCGCCGCTTCACTCGCTCAAGCATCAACAACAACAACAAAATACTATTCCACCTCCTCAACCACAGCCTCAGCCACAACAGAACTCTATACTTCTTCCACCGCTGAACTCGATAAACCAGCCTCCCCGGCCTTTTGGCTCTCTACCGCCGCTCTCGGCTAACGGTGGACAGTCGAACTACTTTAGCGAAGGTGAAGCTACAGCCAAGCCGGTTGCATCCTCGTCATCGCTCTCACCAAGAGCGTCGGTTGTCGATGGCAAGATCTCTCAGTTTTTGAATCCCGCTCCGGGTAAACCCGGCAATGGGAACAGAGGCTCGAGATCCGGGTCGTTTGGCTCGGTGAATACCAATAGCGGGTCTCAGGGCTTGTTCTGGAAGGTGCCGTACGAGCTGCCAGCCTTTGACGGAAGAAGAAACTCTACAGATTCGCTTTCGTCTTCCATTAGCGGCTCGTTTTCTCCCAAGCTTGCCAATTCAATGAACAAGCGCCCGTCGTCTTCGGTCACGTCCACGGCTAACTCGCCAAAAGTCCGTGCCTCTTCTGGATATGATTCGGTTGGCGCAAGTGATTCGGAAGACGACTTTTTCGCTCACCAAAGAAGCTCTTTCCCTACTGGATTTCCATCGGTACCCATTGGCGTGCGCTCACCCAGAGGCTCGTTCAACAGGGACGGCACAATCAGCCCGGCGCTGTCCGCAACAAGTTTGTCAAGCCTCAACCAGAATATGGCCAAAACGTTGAATGTTTCCGGTCCACCGTCGCTTGTGCATTCGACAGCTGGTGGAGTTGGTGGTGTTGCCCCACCGTTGGCTGCCCAGCAGCTGCAGCAGAAGGCTACAGCTTTGCATAGATCCACAGAGTACCTTCTCGACATCTATTATGCAAAATTCAACAGCTCCTTCCCCATTCTGCCGCTCCAGAGGAACATGATATCATCCGTTTTGCCGCAGTTGGTTGCAGTTGAGGAGTTCATTCCCGTGCTTGAAATCTTCAACACCAGTTTGCAATTACTCAATTCCAGCGACTCGCCCAACTTCAACTTTAACGATGTGATTGTTCTGTTCCAGCAAATTAGCCAGTTGTACGCTATGAAATCGTTCATCAACAAAGACGATGCCCTCAAGATGATTTTCACCTCGTCACTCGTGATACTCAACTATTGCGTATTGCTCACGGGCCACCCTTACTCGATCGGTCTCTCGATCTCATTCTCCATATGCAACGATTGGAAGCTGTACCATAACTTTGAGCGGCTGTTTGCTCCTGGCAACTCGGAGACTCTCAACTCTAACGAGCGTTCCATCATGTATGCGAGGATCTACCTTGCTTTGCTGATCATTGACAATGTGTACTCGTTGAGCTTTGGATGTCCAAGAATGGGTTCAGTTTCTCAGAGTCTGTCTGCCTCAAGCATCGATAGTATTGTCTCGAGGATTATCCCTAGTGGCGCGGAGTACGAGATGGGCGCCTCGAATTTCAAAACTGGTCTTTTGTTGCTGGGTATTGGTAACCTACGCTCGTCTTTGGAGTTCCCCTTTGTTTTCAAAGAGCCTATAGAGACACTCGACTGGGACTCGCAAAAGTCGTCAGCACGGGTCACTGGTCCCAGCGCACTGTTACTGACAGTGCTGAAAGAACGCGACGAGATTATCGTGTTCTTCAAAGAGCTCGGTGCTCACTACAGCAAATACAACAGCAACAGTGGCGCGGGCGGGGCTGGACAGTTCAACACTGATGAAGAGGAGGAGTACATTTTTGATTTCCAGCTCAAGCTGTCAAAGTTGTCCAAGGCGCTCGCTTACTCCATATCGACCTTGATCAACGATCTGAGGCTGCTCGGCTCGGGTGCTATACAGGTGGCAGACGCGCAGCAGGGATTCGAGGAGCCACGCCCGTCGCCGTTCATGCTCATTGCACTCGTGCAGCCGCTCAAGATCACTTACCTGCTCCTAGGAATCCTTCGCAGTCTCATCAATTTCAACAACTTGATCAACATGAACGACCTCAAGTCTCGCTTACCAAAGATTGAGTCTGACTTACTCCAGGTTGAGCGCACAGTGCTCAGACGCTCGCAGTACCCTCTGCCGTGCATCGAGCCGCTCGTGCGCGATCTCGCATCGCGGTACTCCATGGAGAAGGACGGCGTCTTTTCACCACCGCTCAGCGGACCGGCATCGGGTACTTCGTCGCAGCAGCGGTCACCAACGTCAACATCGCCATATGCGCCCTCCAGCGCATCGCTGGCTGGTCTGAACCAGAACCAGAACCAAAGCATGATTGCTAGCGTTCCTGAATGGGTTGCGGGTGTAAACCGTGAGATAGCGGCTTATGTCATGCGTGAAAGCACCGATGGATGGCTGTTTTAATGTAATTATTTATCTAACGCAGTTACGTTTAATGAAGAACAAAAAAAGAAAGATTGTATCAGAGTGTAAAAGAGAAATAATAAGCGCACAATAAGTTTTAACAGTTTTTTTTTGTAACTCTACACTATAGTTCAATTAGACTCTCACCATTTGGCTTTCCCTGCTGCTGTTGAGGCTGCTGCTGCTGCGGCGGCGGAGCATTACCAAAGCCGAACCCGGTATAGCTAGGAACGAGTCCGGTGCTAGCAACACCGGTGTACTGAGCCGTGAAAAATGGGTTCCCCGTAGGCGCGGCTTCCTGGCGAAACCCGGTCCCCGAGGAGTTGACAAAGTTGTTCGTCTTGGTGTGCTGCGCGGGAAGTCGCGTGTCTCCCGAGTTGCCAAACGTGTCTATCCCGGTACCCGTGGCTAAGAGCGCATTGAGCTGGGAGTGCTGCTCGCTCAACCGCTGCTGCGACCCCGTCAGCGTCTGTTTCATCGGCTGGGCCTGCTGTGGTGGTTGCATCTGCTGCTGCTCGGAGATCTGCTCGAGTGTGGGCTTCTGCGGTTGTGCTTGTGCTTGCGATCCAAATGAAAAGGGGTTGTTCGAGCCCGTTTGAAGGGGCTGTTGCTGTTGTTGTTGTTGTTGCTGTGCGGCTAGCTGCTGCTGTTGCAGGAGGTATGCCTGTTGCTGTTGTTGTTGTAGATACGCCTGTTGCTGGAGATACTGCTGTTGTTGTAACTGTTGTTGTTGTTGCAAATCCTGATACCCTGTGGCATATGCATTCTGTAGGTATCCCGTGTTCATCGCCTGGTTCTGATAGATTGGGTTGCCAAACATGTCGTATCCGACAATAGGCCCCTGGTTCTGAAAGTAATACTGTTGCTGCTGCTGTTGCTGTACTGGCTCATCCAGATCAAGCAAGTTCTGCTGCTGTTGACGCTTCCGCATCTCTTCTTCTTCAAGACTTAACTGCAGAGCGCGCTCCAAACTCTCGTCAGACCGGTTCGTCCGGCGACGTCTATCCTCATCATCTGCAGTCATCCGACTCGCCTCCAAGGCACGCTGGAGATCATCATCGTACTCCGGCTCATCAGGCGGCGTCCCACGCGACCGCCGACCACGACGATTGTTCTCATTGCGTTCCCCGGCCAACCCGCGCTCCATGTTCAACCGCTCATCATCACGCAGCAGCGCAGTCAGCTCCTTGGCCTTGACACGGATAATCGCTCCCTGGTCGTGTCCTGCATCATCCGCAAACTGAAACTCACGCAGCGTCTTGACAACGTACAGGTTATCCTTCGCCCAGAGTACAACGTTATCGCTGCCGTATCTCACTAGGTAATCGAGCAAAGTGAGCGCTTTGGCCACATGGCGCCAGTTCTTACCCTTATCGTTCAAACGCCGGTCGAGCATGTCCATGACTTCGAGGAACTCACCGTGCTCGAACGTGTGGTTGGCCACATCGGCCATGTCAGCACGAGATGGACCCGTTGGCTCGTTCGAAGTTGCGTTCCGCACAAGAACCTGGGCGGTGGAGTAGCCATTGGCTACGTTTTTTATCGAGCGCACGAATGCCTTGGACATAGTTCAAATGCGAAAATAAAACTATGATGCTTGTTTTATCCTCCCAAATATCGGAGCGCTATCGCGTGTTTGGACTTCAATGGCTTAGAGCTCTGAGAGGGGGGGAAGAAGCAGTAGGGGTTGTAGTTCCACTTGTTCTTTGGGGAGATGCCAAACGGCGCAGCTCCCCGAGACAGGGCAGCGCAACCGTGCTGATGATTTTGGGAGGTGCCGCGGTTGGGCTCCTCGTGTGTGATATTTCACTGCAGATCTACAGATGAAAGTTGATTAAATTACCAAGAGGTATGATAATATAGATGCTGTAATATCAATTGAAAGGCTGGCGGTAGTTTTGCTCTTGCGGCTTGTGGGCCAGTCGCAGGTCTTGGATAGAACGGCGGAGAAGCCAGAGACTCGAGAGAAGAAGTTGTAACCGATATGAAGATAGCCACAAAGCTCAAATGATGAGACGTGGTGCAGAGACAGACAATGTAGATAGGTATGAGCATCAGGGGAAAGACAGGCGGATCCAGTTGAAAATACATAAAAAAACAAGTCTCACCTTCCGGGATCGAACCGGAGACCCTGGGATTACTTTTGTGATGCAATTACAGTCCCATGCTCTTCCAACTGAGCTAAGGTGAGATCTTGGTCAAAAAATTTACCCGTCTTTTACAACCCCAGCGGGTATTTCTGATCTTCGGAAATGTGAAGTAGATAGGCGAGCCGTCCGACAATCAGATGCTCGAAAGCTCAGTGTCAGCAGTGTTATAAGTTGTTTCTCGGAAAGTCTGTTCAGAAAGATTATAACACTTTTTGGAGGATCAATTGATAATTTAAACAGCGAATTTGTTGTTCAAAGTTTGTCATCATGTGTTTTAATCCTTTGTTGGAGTCAAAATTCATCTCCCATGCTTTGAAGTTTTTCATTTGAGTCGACTGAGCCACTTTAAACAGCCGCCTTACACTAAAAAAGTTTGTCAGCCACAGAGACAAATCAAGAAAGTTATCTTAAGGATCCAAGTATATTTCACTCGATCGTCGTTTAGTTGAGAGGGTCTGTTCGGTCAGCGACCCGGGCACTCCACATCAACATGGCAGACCAACCATTCTCCCACGACACCACTCCACATTGCTACCGGTTGAATCATTTGTAAGAAAACCTTTCGCCTTCGGCTATATCCTGATTATTACAACTCTAACCCGTAGGAAGTCCGCCAATATGGTTATTGCCCTATAAGCTATGAAAACTGTATTACAAATGGTGACGCACGACCTTTCAATTTTGGTTGCACCTGGTGGTGAAGCTTACAAATTCTAGGAACTCAAATCAACAAAAAATACTGATGAAACAGAAAAGCATGAGATGATGGAAAAATTATAAATGTATTTTAGGGATCCAATTTGTCGTTGTATCTGTTGTTGTCCTGCTTGCTGACCAGTCGTTTCTCCCGAATCTTCGCGATAGCTACTTACATCTTCACTTTCCTCACCGAAAACAATAACACCTTTGAATAAAATGTCACTTCCTTCCACGGTTGCAATCTATGGAACTTCAAGCGTCCTTGCTAAATTGACAATTGAAGCACTCTCTTCTCCTCAGTTCTCAAAGTCGTTCAGCTTTCCAATTCGGGCTATCACCAGAGACGCCAGCAAGCTGAAGGACACTAAGCTGGTCAAGTACTATGAGTCTGACGGCAGCAGCCCAGAGTCATTCAAGCACGCTCTCACAGGTGTTGATGTTCTTATAAACACCGGAGGGCTCGCGGCCCCTCACGATGCTCTCATCGATGGTGCTGCCAAATATGCCAATTTGAAGCTGTACATTCCACCACAATATGGAGCTCAAATCCCGAAGACAGACTTCCCAATTCTCCAATTCAAGCAGGACCACTCGGAAAAGGCTCGCAAGTATGGTATCAAGACTGTGGACATTGTTTGTGCCTTTTGGGCACAAGAAGGCGCCTACCTGTATGAGATTCTTGTTCATGTTGGCTTGAGTCCCGATGGGAAAAGCGCCCTCATTAGAGGAGACCCCAACTTCAAGTTCAACGTTGCCAAGCCTGGTGATATTTCGAAGTCCATTGCCTCAGTTGCAGCGACTAATCCAGCGCAGCTTCCTGACACGGTGAGAATTTGGTCTGACAAAGTCTCACTGGAAGAAGTTTTTGACAGATACGAGAAGAATCACAACGTGGCCCTTAAGCGCAGTTACCAAAGTGCGCAGGATGCCCTCGCAGAAGCCCAAAAGAAGTTTGATGAGGGCGCTACTGCTGCAGAGTATTTGTACTTTTTGAGTATCTACCTTTCTCAAGGCCCGGACAAGGGCATGGCGTTTTCTGAGGATGAGAGAGAGCTGGTCAACCCAGGAGAGTCTCTCTGGAAATGGGAAAAGTTTTGAGCTTTACTCAAATACTGAGTTATCTCGTTCAGCTCGTGGTGCAGCAGTTCAGCCCGAGGAGTTGCCTGACGTTATGCAAATATTGCCTCAATGACACGGCTTTGGAATTTCTTCTCTGAACTTCTTTTTATTTCTATCTAGTCTACTTAGCTAATGGTGGATTTCACTTTCTTAACATTCGTCGGAGTTCATGGCCCCTCGCTGTCTCCTTCCATGCAGGGGCGTGATGAGCTTCGCTCAACTCTAGCATGGCCGATTGACCAGTCCAGCACCACGGCATGCTTCGGCATACCTCAGACTGCTCCAGCATACATTGACTCCATATAAAGGCGCCACTGGCCCCTCATTGACGCCTATGAATTGTCAGTGCAAACATCGTTAAGCCTCCACTTTCAAAATGGTGAAACAGGATCCTTTCAAGCTCGAGCAGTTCATGGACGCTCACGAGAACGACATTGAGTTCAATCTTGGTGAAACGTGCTGTTACTCCCTGTCTCTGAAAGATCTGGAAAATCTCAGTGGCAAACCAGCCCCTGTAGCTGAGATACTCAACACCCGCTTGACATACAGCTGGATTAGGGGGTCCGAGAAGCTTAGGAAGCTTATCTCTGATATGTACAACGAATACGCGGGGAAAGACATGTTTGACTTGGACGATGTCGTGATCACCAATGGAGCCATTGGCGCCAATTTTCTGACAATGTACGCCTTGATTGGGTCGGGGGACCATGTGGTTGTGGTTGATCCCACGTACGAGCAATTGAAGTCTGTACCCAAGGCATTTGGGGCCGACGTCTCGCTTCTGAAGTTGGACATGAGCAACGGATTTGTTCCCTCTGTGGATGGGCTCAAAGCTCTAATGAGGGAAAACACCAAGATGATTGTGATCAACAATCCTAATAACCCGTCTGGATCTGTGATTTCGAATGCGGTTCTTCAAGAGATTGTCGAGATTGCCCGATCCTACGATTGTTACATCCTGAGCGATGAAGTGTACCGTCCACTCTTCCATTCTCTTGACAAGGGTGAGAAGATGCCTAAGTCTATATTGGAATTGTACAGCAAGGGTATATCGACGTCTTCTATATCTAAGGCGTTTTCACTGGCCGGAATCAGGCTGGGGTGGCTCATCACCAAAGATAAGACGGCGATCGAGGAGTCTCTTTCTCGAAGAGATTTCAACACTATATCCGTTTCTCTCATTGACGACATTATTGCGTCTTACGCACTGGAAAACAAGGATGCAATTTTGGAACGTAATACCACTTTGTGTCGCGAGAACTTGGCCATGCTGGAGAGCACCGTGTTACAGAGTCACGGATGCTTGGAGTGGATCAAACCAAAAGCTGGAACCACTGCGTTTGTTAAGGTCAATGGTGTCAATACTGAGCAGTTATGCATTGAGTTGGCAAATGACAGCAAGACTCTCATTGTTCCCGGGGAAATGTTTGAGTATCCCGGTTATCTCCGAGTTGGCTTTGGTAACAGCAAAAGAGACCTCAAGAACGGTCTTAAAGCGTTGAAAAACTCTCTCGTAAATAAAGGCGCCTGGTAAAAACAACGTAGAACAAATATAATCGTACCATATATTTAATACATGTGCCTGCAAGAAAGGGTTCTCGCAAAAGGAATTGACAGGCCCCACGTGACTCCAGATCAATGGCCAGATAACCAACAGAAAATCAAGTGAGACAGTTTAGTCGCTGCACCCTGTACATGCACACTTTAGAACGTTGTACGCACAAGTCCGTTGGTTTCACAGTCTTTTGGTCTGTGTGATATCTCCTACTACCTGGTGGCTCTGACAAAGAGTCGGAGATTTGAGCCAAGCGTTGGTTCACAGACTTGCGCAGCCTCGTTTGCCGCCGTCCCCTGAAGCGCAAAGCATATCTACAAGCGACTTGGTCCCAGGATGTTCCACACACCACCTACAAATCCAGAACATGATATCTGGTCAACGCAGGCATCTCTGAAAAGTTCATATGCTGCTCCGGGAGATGTAGAGGAGCGGCATCTGCAACGCGGCCCACAGGACCCAGGGAGAGACGTGCCTGCGCCCGCAGCACAAGCAGAAACAGAGACAGCAGCAGCAGCGCCCCCAGCTTCTCCAGCCATCGACCACACCGAAGATTTTGCTAACGGCGACTCAAAAGATCACAGCTTACCCCCGGAGCTCTTAAGAGAGCTGGACTTGTTTGCTGTCTACTTGAAAGAACCACACTTTGCTAAGCCTCTCGCGATGCATGAGATTGCAGAACTTTTCCAAAAGTTCTACTACGATTTTAACGAAAAGAACACAAGGTTTGTGAAGGGCACCTCTGAATTGAAACTGAGCAAGAGAAGAAGCAAGAATGTGGTTCAGCTCCTTGATCCAGCCGAAATTGCACTGAAGAAAGCAACCGAGAAGTCGCAGTCGCTGTCGATTTATAGAAACAACCTGTTAATCGAGGGACTCGTTTGCACGCGGTTCTACGACTCGATCATGTACCCAAGGAAGAGCATTGAAGCAGACATGGCTGAGAGCGGTATCAACGATCAGCTGAACGAAAAGCTCGTACACCTTTCGAAGTTGGACATCACTTTCAAGAGCCTTGATATAGACCTGCCTATAAAAGAGGACTTGTTCACAGAAAGACTTGAAAAGAAAGTGGAGTCTGAGTTCGATCTGATGGTGACAAACAAGTCTCCGACACTCAAGTTGCGACACCTGTACAAAGTTCATGAGCTGATCAATGAGTTGATACAAGAGATCAGCAACGAAAACTCTTCTGCCGACGAGCCAGCCAAGATCCACATCAACACTGACATGTACCTTCCGATCTTGATATTCTCCATCATTAGACTATCAAAACTGCACTATGCCGATCTCTACCTCCAGCTTCAATTCACCAAAAGATATAGAAACCAAATTCTGTTTGAAGCTGGTGGGCCGGATGATGAACATTTGACCGAAAAGGGCGAGTTGCTGTACGTTTTGACGAACCTGGAAGCGAGTGTCATGTATTTGAGCAGCGTGGTTTTGGAGAATCTTGAGCTGGATGTGAGCCTAGAAACTATTAGCCTGTTCAGGCCCGAAAGCAGCGCAACCGAGGAGGAGAACAAAAAATTGGACGAGCACATATTCACTTTATTGTCTCAACCAATTTCTCTGGAGATTCCCGTAACGCCTGTGGTTGCTGCAGTGACTCCAAGACCCAGAAAGCTTTCAAGGCCATCGTTCAGCAGATCCAGGACAAGCTCACTGAGCACGAACAGCATAGCTGCGCCAGCTACTGCAGCCGAGCCAACTCACAACAGATTTTCGCTACTGTCAGGGACTCCCGATTTCTCACTGTATAACGCAGATCAAGGAATCCGGACGATTAGTGCAGCGGTAGATTCGAGCTTCAGAAACATTCTTGGCAAATTCAGCGCTGCCGCTGAATTCTCACCTTGGTCAGCCGCAAATGCGTCTGATGGAGAGATAAACAAAGACACACAGCTACAAATAGCAGAGAATTTGGACTCTTTCAAGATTGCACCGACCATAGAGGAGCCCGAGGCAGAGGATGATACGAAGGCGGATGTCGAAGAGTCAAACCCACGAATCACCCCTACGTCGTCGATATCAACCACGTCTACTGCTAATAGCAGTGGAAATGCATCCAGCAATAGCACGGAAAGGGTACAACCTCCTCAGCATATCGCACTTGTGCCCGAGCGGAATCTGTCATCGACGTTCGTGGGTATTGTAAACCCGCTGCCATCGCCAGCCAGTGCGGAACGACTCAACCCTTTCAACAAGATATCGAGCAGTGTCAATGGAGTCATGAAGAGTTTCCGGCCTCTCAGTGCTTCATCATCTTCCACCTCTCTGACGACGAACCTTGAACTGTCGCCAACACCGGTCAGTAACGAGGGAGTTTCTCCCAATAGGACCCTGAAGAACAGAAGTCGCACGGCCAGCTTGATGAGTGGCACTATATTTGGAGGCCCAAACAACGGAAGCGGTGGCTCGACTTCGCAAAGGGGTGGAAGTTTTCTCAGCTCTATCGAGACCGCATTCGATAGCGTTGTCGCCGAGACGACGAGGAAAAATCGAAGCCGCGGAAATAGTTTACTGAACGAGTCGACAAAGCAGAGAAAACCCCCCAAGGATTTGGAAGAAGAGATACCCAGTGAAACGAAACTGTCTGCGGAGGTCAAGTCATTCAAGAGGTTCGACGATAAGCAGTTTACGGACCTGACGGTTGCGGAGCTGGGCGAGATGTTCAGCAACTACCACTATATCATGAACAAATTGAACGCACTAGAGGATTAACAGGATTTTTATTTTTACGAATACACATCTACATATTTTTTTCATTTTTATAAGCATACTCTAGATACGGACCCTGAGCCGCATTCTTTTCCGCATAGAGCAGCAGTGTGTGGCTCAACTTGACGTGCGGCAGGAGGAGTTGCAAGCAACGCATGGAGGGGATATATATTCTGTACATCCGCAGTCATCCGCTCGTTGCACGGTACTGCTGCTTCTCCAATTCCCCGTCAGCTATAACCACCATGCCAGAGGCAACGGTCCCGCTTTTTTTATTCACGTATAACTGCGCGAAGTTGCAGCAGGCGACTCGCCAACTGGGCGACGAGCTCGCTGCTGTTTACCCCAAATCGCAACCTGCCTCGTTGTTCGTGTATGCGTTCGAGGAGATCTGCCCTCTTCTCGAAGGCACCTCGAACAGACTGGTGAACAGACAGGTTCTTGCCCTCAATGAGCTGCTACTAGATACCCTTCTAATGGCGTACGGTACCGACTACCACTTCCAAACCGTGGCGATCAATCACACGGGCGCCGTTGCGCTCGTGGTGATCTCGCCGTTCCGGTCGCAGGTGTCACGAGTGCGGCTTGCAAATATGCCGTGTGGATTTGGCACAACGAGCACCAAGGCAGGCTGTGGCGTGAGGCTGCGTCTGCGTGTGCGCGATGGCGACGAGGACGAGGACACCGGATTCACATTTGTCGCTGCGCATCTGAGCGCAAACGAGGGCGAGAGACAGGCGCTGCGGCGTAACCGGAATGTGCTGACGTTATTCCAGGGTCTTGATTTTGGTGATGGGTACGGTGTCATTCGGCCGCGGACGCACTGCTTCTTCATGGGCGATCTAAACTACCGCGCTTCAGGGGGATACATCCGCGGAGGAGCACCTCAGACCTCTGCGGAACCGGCGGAGGCGCCCGGGTTTGAGCGGGACGAGCTAACGGTGTACCGTAAGGCAAATGAGGTCTTTTGGAGGTTCGATGAGGCGCCTGTGCGGTTTCAGCCCACGTTCAAATACTTGGTTGGCAGACAGGAGTACGACAGGAGAAGAACCCCGTCATGGTGCGATCGCGTTCTCTACCAGTCCTACTACGATATGCACTCGGCCGTTGAGGGGAAGAAGGAGACGATTGTGCGTTATGATTCGCTTCCTGGGGTCGTGAGCTCCGACCATCTTCCAGTCTTTCTTGAGATCAAGGTTCCTATAAAGCCACCGCCCACGATCATCAATACTAGGGGGTACTTGGTGGACTCCGACGGGATCAACGTGGATAACATCTACCTGAAACCAACTACCATAACACGCTATTCCAAGTCTGCAGGAGTGTTTGCTGACTACGCGTTTGCATGGGTCTTGTTCGGTCTTGTTACCCACAGAGGCAGGTTCTACGTTATTGCTGCCGTACTATTCTTTCTTTTGGCTTATAGGTTTTTCAACTAGAAGCGCGATATTTCTTTAGCTATCTGTTTTATTAGTACATGTTCTTGCCATAGCCATGAACCATGGTCTCTCTGTTTCAGGATCATGCTATTGTATTGGGCAAACCAAAATTAAATTAAGAAAAAAAAAATGCCGATTTCCCTAATCTGTTCTTCACCTCCCCCTTTGTCTCGCAAATTTCCGTTACCATCCTTCTTCTTTGTCCTATTTCGATCCATATTTGGTCTTGCCAATATCGAATGGCAAGTAGCGGTACTTGACCATATGCTGGATCTGCCTTCTCATAGTGAGCGTGAACAGCACGACAAAGTATATCAACAAGATGGGCCAAAACACGGGAATATCGAAGATGGTGAAGAGAGAGCACGCCAGCGCGATCCCAGTCGACACCGTTGCCTTATACCAAAATCTGAACTCCGGCAGTCTTCTGATAAACGGCTTAAATTCGTCGTCTTTGTCTGTCATGTTGGAGGTGCCTTCTTCAACGGATTCATCGCGCATCTCCTGCTCCAGCGACGGGTCAAACTTCGGGGTGAGGAACTGCAGGAACATGTTCAGCAAGTATATGGCGTGGGTGTAGCATACAATGTACCAGCCCTCTGCAAATATTATCCTGAGCATGAAAAGCGTGATCAGCACGTAAAACGCGACCCACCGGTAAACCGTGTACGGTGTGATCACATCAAGGTACTTCTGGTACGTAACCTTCGCGCGGTTGACGTAGAGATCAGCGGTATCTTTCACAGACATTGTGAGGTTATTGCTTCGATCTTTTGCAAAAAACTGAGCTAGTTGGCAGAAGTAGCAGTCGGATCGGATCGCAAGGATCGATCACAATACGAGTCCGCAAAGAAACACACTGCTGGCAGAAGATCGCCAGGGCGCGTAGAGGGCCGGGTAACATTGGAGCCGTCTGTGGTTCGGCCACCAGGATCAAAACAAAAAGAGATACTCACGAATCAGGTTTTTGAAGATTATAGATTAAATGCGTGACTAGATGTATATAGGTCTCTGTATATGTGCAATGCATCCCTACATCATGCCGCCCACAGCCTTGAGTGCAGCCGCCACTCCAAAGCTGATCTTGCGGTCCTCCGTCTCAAAGTCCTCCGTTGTGAGTCTCTCTGTATGCTTCATGAGGTTGTCTATTTCACCTTTCATCTGCTGTTTCAAGTCTTCGTCTTTGGTGATGAGCACAGCATTGGTCTCCAGGTCCCAGGAGTACGCGCGCCTGGTGTAATTGGAAGAACCAACCACGGTGATCGATGGGTTCACCTCTTCAGGAACCGTGATCCACATGCCCTTGGCGTGGTAGGACCAGCCCGTAGCAGTGTTCACGATTCCGTTCTTCCACTCAAACACCTTTATCATAGCCTCGCGACCCTCGTCCTTGACCGTTTCCAAAAATTTCTTAGCGTTGTACAGGTAAGCCTCAGGCAGATAGTAGGAAATGCCCTTCGACTTGTAAAAAGAGTTTGCCTGCGGCGCCGCAGTAATAACGGCGCCTGAAGCATGCGCCTCAACGAGACGCTTTTTGATCTGCGGGTCCATATTGAAGTACCCAGCGGTGAAAGTCCAGCTGATGTTGGGCGAGTCCAGGAACGACAACAGCCGCAAGATGGCTGGCTTTTCAGTAGATACATCTGGGGAGAGCAGGGGGCTAAACTGCGACACGGGGTATACAATAGTGGTGGCAGAGTCTGGCTCGCTCAAAGTCGTGCAGAATGAGCTATCTTTGAGGATGGGCGTCAGAAGACGCGTGCAGTCGCCAATGAAGCGCTCGAGATTCAAATGTGGCTCGGAAGCATTGTTGGTGCGGGGCCACGTGAGAGTAAATTTCTCTTTTGTGTCGCTTGGGAGCACCCTGTAACTGATGGAACTCACAGCGTCCTGAATCTTGAAATAGTAATCCGCAAGTCCCTTCGACTTGAAGAGGTAGTATCTGTCCTGTCTATTGGTGAAATAATCCTGTGAAAGGTTCGCGCCACTAAGCATAACCTCGCCATCAAATCCGTATATCTTCATGTGCTGCAGACCCCAGCCCTCGTTGATTCGCTTAGGAATCAGCCTCCGTTTGAGCCCGCTAAGGTGAGGTGTATGATAGAGACGCACGTCGACACGCTGGTATCCAAATTCATTCACCAGAGTCGCAAGAAGCGATGCGGGGCACTTGCCAGGTGATTCACGTGTCGACCGTAACGCGTCAGTCAGAATAAAGACTTTTAGGTCTTCGTTGTTACGCAACGCGGTCGCAAGGCACTGAACCAACTCATCCTGTGCTTTCCCTAAATAGAGGGACGATAGGAAAATGCGTTCTTTGGCCTGCTCAATTTTATCCTTGAGACTGCTGTAAAACTCCTTGGGCTGCGAAAGAATCTCAACATCGCCGCTTTGGAGCTCAAATCTCGGCGCAAGACCATCTAGCTGCTGGATAGCTGCCTTTAACTTGGGATGAAACAGGTTAACTGAGGCAAGCGGTGGGTTGTTGGTTGAGGCGGAGTAGTTGCGCACAGTCTGGTGGCTCATTCTTTTAAAACTGCCGCAGTGGTAAAGATGGTTGAACGCCACCTGAAACATGTCGTTGCTCTAAAGCACCTCTTATCTCGATGTTTTTTGTTTTTTTTTGGCTTGTTCGGGCGCTGCGCAATCTCGGCGAGGCCTCGCGAAGATCGTTGACGTTTGGGTGCTGCACGACGATGACTTTTCAGCGTAACCGAGTTGTCCCTATTACCCGTTGGCTGGAGTATAAAAAAAGGGCTGGAGAAAGAGGCACACAAAAAGAGAGGATTAGCTTGTTTGATTCTGATACTGGATGAGCCGTGTGGTACGATATTTGGCGCCCACAATCTTAACTCCGACTCGTTCTCTCCGCAGGCTTTCCAGACCCCACTCAACCATGTCCGACCCTCGCGAATCAGACCAAACCCTGGAGGCGTCGCTAACGTCTTCACCAGCCACGAAACAGGAGCTGGAGTGCTCTGCAAAGGGGACAACTCCTGTGAGCTTTGCCCTCGATGAGTTAAAGGAGTCAGAGGGACGCAGCTATGAGCGCAAGAGGTCGCCCGGCTCAGCGCAGCTGCGCGACGAAAATGGGTTCAAACTGAAGCGCGTCGCTGTGGACGCCGGCAAGATGACAGCGTACGAGCGCCTTGGAGGCGTCGATAATCATGAAAATATTCACAAGATGCCAACAGACAGGACTATGCAACAGGAGGAGGAAGATGCAAAGTACATCATCGATGGCCCACTGCGGCGGCTCGCACCTTACTACTTCACGTATATGACATACTGTAAGATGAGATGGAGAGACCGCCGGCTGATCGACATCTTCACTTCTGAGTTCAGAATGAACCCGGAATCGTACTATCGGACTTCAATCGAAAATGGCAAGGTGACGCTGAACAACACTGTTGCGAACATCGACAGTATTGTCAAGAACGGCGACCTGATCAGCCACAGAATACACAGGCACGAAGCATCCGTGACGTCGCGGCCCATCAAGATTGTGCACGAGGATGGCGAGATTGTGGTGATTGACAAACCGTCCGGAATACCGGCGCACCCGACTGGACGTTATCGGCATAACACCGTCACGATGATCATGAAGAACGAAATGGGCAAGACAGTCCACACATGCAACAGGCTCGACAGGTTAACAAGTGGGCTGATGTTTCTAGGCAAGACTGCAGCGGGAGCTGAGAATATGGTGAAGCAGATCAGGGAAAGAGAGGTGAAAAAGGAGTATATGGCCAAAGTTGTGGGAGAGTTCCCCATTGAGGAAGTCACGGTTGATCAGCCCTTGAAAACCGTCGACCCGAGGGTGGCATTCAACAGGGTTGATCCCGAAGGGAAAGAAGCCAAGACCATCTTCAGAAGGATATCATACAATGGAGAGACAAGCATTGTGCTGTGTAGGCCACTCACAGGCCGGACTCACCAGATCCGAGTTCACCTGCAGTTCCTAGGTCATCCAATTGCCAACGACCCGCTCTACTCGAGCCCAAAAATTTGGGGGGAGTCGCTGGGAAAGGGAGGAGCTGGTGACCAGGAAAAGATTGCTAGTCTTCTCGCGAAAATTGGCAAGACCGAGGTTGCAACCAGCTGGGCAAATCCCGTCTCAACCGGCGAGGTGCTGCTGGAAGAGACTTGCGATGTCTGCGGCTGCGAGCTTTATTCTGATCCCGGTCCGAGCGACCTGGATCTCTGGCTGCATGCCTACAAGTACGAAGCAGCCGACCGCTCCTGGAGCTACAAGACAGACCTCCCCGAATGGGCCCTGGAGGACCACCGGCCGTATATGGAGATGGCGCTGGAGGAGGCCAAGAAGTGCGCACCGACGACCACTGCGTTTGGTGTTGGTGCTGTAATTGTGAATGGTAACGAGATTCTGTCTACTGGGTATTCACGTGAACTTCCTGGAAACACCCACGCTGAGCAATGTGCGCTGGAAAAATACTTCACTAGAACAGGGATGCAGGACGTGCCCGAAGGTTCTGTGATATACACAACGATGGAACCGTGCAGCGAGCGGCTAAGTGGAAATCTGCCCTGCGTCGACAGAATTCTGAAAACTTGCATCAAGACCTGTTTTGTCGGGGTAGTGGAGCCGGACACTTTTGTCAAGAACAACGTTGGATACACGAGGCTAAGCGACGCGGGGATTAGCTATATTCATGTTCCAGGATTGGAAAGTGAGTGTCTCGCAGCCGCGTTCAAGGGGCATCCTGGTCACGAGTCCACATGAAGCTCACGCCTGAGTTGAAGCTCTCGAACGTTCCAAGGCCTTTACTTTTCATGTTCACTCGGTGCTTCGAGTCGGCGAGATGAGGGGTCGCAGAGGCTGATGTGCGGAGTGTGGCGCGTGCGGGCGATGCCCCTGTGGCTGGGGCGGCCAAATAGACTACGCGGGAAATAGTCGCTGAGGCAGGCGGAGGAGATCATCCGCTTTGGTGGAGCACCTACGAAGTCGCTTCGTATATATATATTCAAAGACATATTCCAGGCATACCTCGCCAGCAGGGCCAATAGAGACTATACACCCACTCCCTGTTCATTTCGTCGTTTTTCCGGACAAACGTATAGACAATGCCTTTGCTGGACGCCTGCCTCGAGGCCAGCACCCTTATTCGCGAGTTTCTTGCGCAGGAGTACACACACCGCAGCAGTCTGTCCAACGGGAGTCCTCAGCAGAATGGGAATGGAGCTGAGGGCAGCAGTGGAGCGCACCACTTCCGACACTTCCATAGCGCGGAGCTACATCGCCAGACACAGGAACAGGTGAAGCACACTTACGACATCTTCATGGAGACTCTGAAGTACTTCAGGTATGTTTTTGTTACACCCCCACATTTTACTCCCTCAATGCATCCACTAACGAGATTTTTTTTCTTTGTAGCCTGGATGAGCTATCGCTTTCATACAATGGTGGGAAGGACTGCTTGGTGATGCTGGTGATATTTCTGGCAGCGCTTTATGACAAATATCACAGCGAAAAGCCCGAACTCCTCAGTGACGAGTCCTTCAAGATCAATAGCGTGTACATCTTCACGGAGGAAACTTTCCCGGAGCAGGATGAGTTTCTCAGCCGGTCGGTTGAAAAGTACAACTTGTCTTTCATGCAGATCAAGGAGGACATGAAGACGGGGTTCGCAAAGTACCTCAAAGCGAAGCCTAAAGTAAAGGCGATCGTTGTCGGGATAAGACGGATTGACCCTTACGGTGGGGACCTGCACTATCTCCATCCTACAGACCACGGCTGGCCTTCGTTCCTGCGCGTGAACCCGGTGCTCGAGTGGACGTACCGCGAAATCTGGTACTTTCTGAGGCATTGTGGCGTGGAGTACTGTAAGCTATACGACGAGGGATATACGTCAATAGGGGGAGTGGATAACACGGTGCGGAACCCGCTGCTGAAAACGGAGGATGGGTCGTATCTGCCTGCGTATACGCTGCTGGAGGACGACAAGGAGAGGCTGAGCAGAGCCAGCGATGCCCCGAGCCAGAGGGAAAAACTGTAAGTAGCTGACTACACGAGTGAGGCCGCATGCGTGCACCGCTTTCTACAGATGTCTTTTATATGGAATATGATGGAACGTTATAACGACTACTGTCTGGCTGTTGTAGAGTCCCGTTGGCTTTCAAGTGTTTCTGTCGTCACGTGCCGTCTTGCTGTGTGCCGCGGTGGAAATAAAGTAGTGCAACCACCGGCATGTCTTCAAGGTGAGGAAGGTACTTTTCTCTCTCCGCCAGACAAGACGAACGCCATTCACTTGCCACCAGTTCACAGCATATTGACATGGACTATCAAAACCGGGTCGGATCGAAGAAGGGAAGCGGTGGAGTGGCCGGTGCCGCCGAGACGGATGCACACCGGCGAGAGCGGCTGCGGCAGCTCATGCTCTCTAAGATTGACATTGACAACGATCCATATGTTTTCAAAAACCATGTCGGGATGCTTGAGTGCCGCCTGTGCCTGACTACGCATGTCTCCGACGGCTCATACATGACTCACATCCATGGGCGGAAACACCAGATGCAGCTGATGCTGCGTGAGGCGAGAGATCGCAGGGAGAGGGGCGGTGATTTGGCCGATGGTTCGGGTGCCGGGCTCAAGAAGTCACTTTCCAACATACCGAAGAAGCAGTTTACGAAAATCGGACGCCCTGGGTATAAGGTTACGAAGGTGAGAGACGCTGTTTCATTCCAGAAGGGACTGCTGTTTCAGCTCAAGTACAAGGACATAGCCACAGACGTTGTGCCGAGATACCGTTTGATGTCGAGTTTTGAGCAAAAGATCGACACACCACCGAACAAGGATTTCCAGTATCTTGTAATAAGCGGCGAACCGTATGAAAATGTCGCGTTCAAGATTCCGTCCGCACCTATTGACCAATCGGACGGTAAGTTTTGGGATTTTTGGGACAGGGATACAAAAGAATACTTTGTGCAGTTCCTCTATGCGGAGTAGAGTGGGCACAGGAAAACGAATGGTAATAATATTGTAACATTAACGAGATAGAAAAATGAAACCAGCATCACCTAAAATACACACCAAAATAAAAGCACCGTACTGTACAAATTTCTAAAGAGGAAAAATCAGTTTTCAGGAAGGCCAAGTTTCTTCTCCACATCTTTCAGATACAACTTGATGTGTGCGTTCAGTTTCTCAACCTCCAGAATTGTCTCCTTAGACTCAGCCTCCAGCTTGAACTTCATATCAGCCATCTGCTTTTCAAGTGTGGCAATGTGATTCTTTTTCTTTGACAGGTCTTGTTCGGCGAGATCCCGTTCAGTAGCAGAGGTGGCGTACGATTGGTGTAATGCATGAAGCTTTCCTTGGGATATGGCACGCTTTTCGTCTGCCTGCTGTTTCATCCGGGAAATCTTTTCTTCGCTGTTTCTTATCTGTCTCTCCAGCTGCTGCACGCGACGCCCGAGGTCGCTGGACTCAATCTGTCTTTGCTCGTATATCTCATGGTACTTGGCAAGCTTACTCGACGTCGTTTCCTGTCTGCTTAGCTCGACCTGGACCTCCTCCATGAACTTGACGAAACCGAGAAAATCCTGGGATAGTAAATTGAAAGATTCGATCGTTGAGGACAAACTTCTCGATTGCTGTTCAAGTGTGAAGAGCTTTTCTTGGTCCTGCTTCAAAGAGTTGGAAAGATCCTTGTTTATTTGACACAAAACCTCAGGCGACTCGTTCATGTATAATTTAATCTTCTCCATCTCCTTCCTAGTCTCGAGCAACAAGAAACTCTGGTCCTCTAGTTGCTGAATTAGTCGCGATTTGTCCCCTTTATAGTTCAGATGCTCTAGAGTCAGCACCTCCTGGGCTTTCTTAAGCTTTTTGAGCTCCGATTCCACCTCCGAGTTGTGCTGCTTGATTTTCTGAAGGTTGTTTTCATCCTTATTGATACTGTCATGCAGATGTCCGATATCCTTGCTGAGACCATCGTTCTCTTCCGCTAGTTTTTTATACTGGTACATGTTTTGCTCGCTCGACTGAAGAAATCCTTCGCAGTCAGCCATGTGCTCCTCTCTGAACCTTGCAAAGTTTACCACTGCGCTTAGTATGATTCTCACGCGAGCCGGGTCCGGCTTGATGATGTCCGTAATGCTGAAATCTTCAATTCCGCAATCGCTTAAGAAGCGGTAGATGATGCGCTGCAGCCCAACAACGTTCATCGTCTCATGGACGCCGTCAAACTCGGACTCAATACCTGCGAGACCTTTGTGCAGCGATCTTTGTGAAATCCCAAGAAAGGTATCGGCAATCTGCTCAAACAAAGATTGCATGTATTGGCTGCTGGGTCTCAGGAGAAGCTCCTCGCTGGATGTGAGCCCGCAGCTCTCTAGACACACGGAGATCTCGTTCACATCAAGCAGCGGAAACACATGTGAATGATACAGGTGACGAGATCGCAGAGACGACGACGATGAAAGTGTCTGAGGTGGTCTGTGGATTGCGCTGACGCGAGACATGTTGGATGGTGGTAGCGAATATAGTGGTTACCGTTGCAAAACAATATAAGACGAGGAATAAATAGCGGGATGGTCTGCAGAAGGTGATGTAAACAAAACGGGACAGCGATGAGCAAAAAGGTAAACAAGGCAAAAAGGTCGTGCAAAAGCAACTCCAAATCGAATAAAACCAGCCAAGAACCCTGGATCAAGAAACTGCGAACACCCTTGGCTCTCGCAGAAATATATTATTGTCTCAGCCATGAAATGGTGACTCGGACTCCCAAGATACATGATTTCTACTGCTGCTATCTTTTGCGGTCGGTAACGAAGCCCGGCTCTTTCTACATCGGCTCGACTCCAGACCCGTACCGGCGACTACGTCAGCACAATGGCGAGCTCACAGCGGGCGCGTCCAAGACGAAAAAAGAGGGTCTTCGGCCCTGGAAGATCGCCGCACTGGTCCACGGGTTTCCCTCGCAGATCGCGGCGCTGCAGTTTGAGCATGCGTGGCAGCACCCGTACCAGACTCGACACATCCCATCCGAGCAGCGGCTGTCTTCCAAGCAGAGCATGCGGTCGCTGCACCACCGGATCGCGAACTGCAAACTACTGCTCGTGTCGCTCGCCTTTTCCAGACTGAACCTGAAGGTGCAGATCTTTAACAAGGACGTATACGAAGCGTGGTGTCTCGGCAAGCTGCGGGTGTCGCTTCCTGATCATGTCCCGATCGATACCGACTTTGAGGATATACAGAAACTCGTGGATGGCGGGAACTACGAGCAGGTGAGGGCGTTCGTCGCGCGGGTGGCCGCTGCTGATGAAAAACATTTGCACAGAGTTGCGTCGCGACTGCGGGGTGATGTGCCGCGGAACTGCGCTGTCTGCCAGGAGAGCATTCCGCATGACTCGTTGGCTGCTGCTTGTTTCCACGACGACTGCAGCGCTGTATACCATCTGGAATGTCTCGGGAGAGATATGATTAAGCAGCTCGAAGACGCCGATAAGCAAGCTGTGGTTCCCGAACAGTCGCAGCGGGCCAGGTCGCAGCGTGGCACCGGCGCGGCCTCACAGCGTTCATCCACCAAGAATGAACCTCTCGCCGAACCCTTGATACCTGTCAGGGGCGCTTGTCGCGAGTGTGACAAGACGATTATATGGTCGATGGCTGTGAAGAGCGCTGCAAAATTACTCAATGACAAGATACCCCAAAACGATACAGAGCACAAAGATAGCGTGAGCACATGAATTAACGAACTTTTTCTCTTTCTCAAAATGTGATATAAACTAGCTATTCCGAATCTTTGACAGGATTGCGCTTCGTAGTGGACGCAGAGGTCTCATCTTTAGTAGAGGCAGAGGTCACAGCAGAGGAGTCACCAGCAGAAATCTCCTCTGTTTCCTCTTCCTTTTTCTGCTGCTGCGCGACCGCGACAGGCGTTGCCCTAGGGGTAGTGAAGATGGAAAGAATCGCTGCCCATGTGCCGAACATGAAAGTGAAAACAGTCACAAAGACACCAGCGTAAAATACAGCCTCACCAGGACGGTTCAGCAGAGTGTGTGCCGGGTCGGCAATGAGGTCGAGCAGATAACCGTTCGCGCTGTTGATATATAGCCAGATGTATACAACGGCAGCATCAAACAATTGCGAGATAACCGATGTCTCATCCGTTGGCACCGCGGGCTCCTCCGGCTCATGTCTGGCCTTTGGCGCACTAATGGCCGCTTCTTCCTCTTCGATCTCAACCTTTGGAACAAATGTCGCGTTACCAATAGCCTCTGCCTCAGCAATGTCGTGACCAAGGTAGATGTTATCAAACAGGATGTCCTCGTTCATGGTCCACAGCTCAAACCCAAGACCACCAATGGCCTCCAAGCTTGAAGGAGCGGCATCCTCAAAGTAGTCTGGGTTGGGGATGAGCTTCCTCGACCATTCGCCTTTGTATTCAGGGTTCTCCACCAGAGGAGGAGTCCACTTGCCCTGGTAAGATGGATTCCTGATGGTTGGTGGACTCCATGGACCACATCCGTGGGAATCACACTCAGGGTTAGGGACCTGGGGTGCAATCCACTCGCCATCCTCCTCGTCATCCCAGTCCTCGGGCTTTTCGGCGTCAGGGTCATCGATAAACTCTGAGGCCTCTTCATCCCAATCCTCGGGCTTAGTCGCCTCGGGGTCAGGGATGTTGTATGGAGCAGACTCGTCCCATTCAGCGGGCTTGACGGCTTCAGGGTCAGGAATCAGTCTGTCGTCGACCCAGTCGGCTGGCTTAATGTCATTCTCATCCTCAATTTCCTTAGGTGGGTTGAACGAAGGCTGGAACAAGTGCTCATCTAGCAAAGAGCCTGCCTTGACGACGTCACCATTGATACGGACCTCAAACTCCTGGGTGGGCTTGATGATCAGTGTGTACAAGGAGGTGGTCTTGACAACTCTGCTCATTGGAGGAACAGCAAGATGTTTCTCCTCATACTCCCCGGTGACGGGGCTTTTTCTCCGTACGATGAAATGCACCTTATTTGTGGTACCGCATTTGTCTGGACCAAACATAACTTGGTATGGAGTGTCGTTGGAGAATTCGCTTGTTTCACTAGGTGCGCCTTCAGCAGACAAAAGTTTCACATAGGCGCCGCCACATGACAGACCATTTTGCAACTTGACCTCGTACTGCAAAACAAGTGTGTTGTCAGTGTTGTCAAACGGTTCCGGCAACAGCGCCGAAATGGCATGGTGCGCTGCCTCCGACTTGACAACAAGACCCTTGTCACCTTTGAATCCCGGGTACACTGTTGGTTCTTCAACGGCCCACTTCCCAACATAAGTGAATTCACCGTCTCTGCGGGCATTGGAAACCTTCCAGCGTGCCTTCCAATCTCCATCGAACTGCTCGAAAAATGCTCCAGGCTTGACGTCGGTGTACGGCGTGTACTCAGGGTGCTCCACTGACGATTCAGTGGAGTCTGCACGGGCAACAGAAGACTGACCGATAAGAGCGGCGGCTCCAACAGCAACAGAAGTGAGTTTCATTTTGACGACAGAACAAAAAAATGGAAATTTGCACAACTCAATTGGAAAGAGTCAAGTATGTGTCCAAAAGGCGGATCTTGCGAAATCTCCAGATTGTCTCTCTCTCTCTCTCCGAAACAGTTCGATGAGGTTCCAATGCCACGTCGTCGCATCTCGCTTAGCGTGCACCAATCAGTTACGATATTTGGCCAGTACACGCCGGCTGCAGAGTCGGAGGGCGAGCAAATGTAGATGGAGACAAACCCCCTGACGGCCCGCAGCCAGGCCAGAGCAGGCTCGCGCACACTAGGCATATTCACGAAATGCTGTCAAGATCTGTGATGATGGTCCGGCCAGTCAGGCTAGGAAGGGCATCCGTGCGCCTCTTCCACACACCGGTCCCTCGTCGGGCTGAGGGCGACGACTTGATGGAGCTAAAAATCAAGGTTGAGCCGCTCCCAAGACCCAACGAGCTACTTGAGACCAAGCGCAGAAGGCTTCTTTACCAGTCGAGAAAACGAGGTATCTTGGAATCAGACCTGCTGCTGTCGCGTTTTGCGAAGAAGTATTTGGCAACCATGACGCTCGAGGAAATGGAAGAGTATGACAAGTTGTTGGATCAGCCAGACTGGGACATCTATTACTGGGCTACAAAGAATTACGATGTCACTCCTCTGCCTGAAGAGTGGAAGGAAAGCAAGATTCTCAAGCAGTTGCAAGAGCTCAGCGAGAACAACGAGGGAGAGGTACTGAGAATGCCTGATTTGTAATTCTCTCTGTTTAGGAGATTCTTGTCCATAGTTTGTTAATGAATTTTTTACCTTTGCCATTGAATATTTAGTCGACAATGTCAGCAGTAGCTAATGGCTCTTCGACCTTCCTGACAACCTCACTGTCAATGTCGAGACTGTCCAAACTCTCTAAAACGGCCCCACTCGCGCCTGCGCCATCTCCACTACCAGCTTCCTCTTGATACTGTTGCTGTAACTCTTGAAACTCAGCCTCATTCTCCAAAAGTGCCTGCACAGAAATGACCCCACACTGTTCGAACAACTCCAAGACACCTTCGGCCTCCTCCATGGGCATGGTGCCAAAAACATCGTTAATCTTATCCAGAGATCCAGTGCGAAGTGCGTTTTGCATCACGGTAGGGATTCTCAGAAACACTTCATACTCCGGGGTACCTTCTGGTGGGATCTCAACCACAAGCTCGGTCTGTGGGTCCACTGACCTAAGCTGAATTTGTTCAACTCCTTCGCCCTCCTCCGCATGGTCTTCCTGCTTGATTATCTCGCAACGAGACACAATGTGATCGAATGTCTGCTTCAAGTCCTGATCAAAAGCTTTCTTGGCCTTATGCGTTTTATCCATCAGTTTAGAAACAAATAAGCCAACGGATCTGGCCTTTTGGTCGTCAGTACTCTTTTTTCCACCGGAAAGATCATTGACGTATTGGATTAAGAGTGATTGGTGTATAATTTGTTTGGCTCTCGCTGAGTCTCCAGCAAGTTGTGCTTCAAAGGAGGTCATCAGCAGTGCATCCTTCTGCTGCTCAGAAATAATGTAGAGATGGCTCTCAAGAAACCTTGCAGATGCCAAGTAGTCTCCCAGTGGGATCCTGGAAAACTGCTGCGTTTCTTCAAGAACTTCGAGCTCATCCAGTTGATCCAAAGGCTTGGATGGACCTCTCTTGTGTGCAACAGAGGGGTTGTTGATTGTAGTGATTGTTCTTTCACTAGATGTCATCTTTTCTGGTGCATTTCCACCAACTGAAGACCGAATATTACCCGATTCGGTAGCAGTACTTGCAACTGGAGGCGTGTTCTCTGATTCCTGTAATTCCTTGTTCACTATCACGCTATTCCAGGCATCATGGATATCGTCACTGGAAATGTGTTGTGCTTTCTCCTGCAGCAGCTCATCCATCTTCGGCCCAATCTCCGTCAACACTTTTTCGATCTTTGCCCTGTGTTCTTTCACCTTTGAAATCAGTAGACCAGCATCGCTGGCACTACCACCATCCTTTTTGATATCACTTGTGATCTCTGTGAACAAGTCTTCAACCATTTCATTGTACGTGGGCGCGTCTGCTTCTTGTTCGAGTGAGCATTTCTCAGAGGGATCAAAGTTGGTAGCGAGGAACGCGTTGCGCTTCTCCTCAACCACGATATCGGCTTCTGAAAAAGTTGCAAGCAACTTGTCAACTCTCTTATTCAGTTCCACATACATCTCCTGCTGAATTTTCAGTGTTTTGATCTGCTGATCTCTCTGAAGCCTCTTCTCATGTATGTCGCGCTGCTTCCATTTGATAAAAGAGTTCTTGTCGACATTAGGATGAACCTCAATGTCGCTGTCATCAGACAGCTCAATCTTATCCCACTTTGAGTAGTCAATAGGCATAATGTCACTTCTTCAGGTGTGGTTTGAGAGAAAGGAAAGGGAAGGGAAGCATCTTCTGGTGCTCGATGCCTCTTGTATCAGAACGGGCACTGCATGGAGCATTCGAGAGCTGGAGCTGGTGGCCGCACGACTTTCCCGGCCGTCTAGAGCCCAAACTCCGTTTGTGCCCCAGAAGTATATTATGTTCTGGGGAACGTCCGTCGTGCAGAACTAAAGCAAACACCAAACGCCATGGACTACTTAGATTGGGAAGGTGGCAATGGGACTGGGGGCAGTACACAGCCCGTTGAGTTTAATGAGGCTGAGCTGCTTGATTTTTCTTCTTTGGATAACAATCTGAATCCCTCGTCGAACAGCGGCCGCGACAACGGGGGTGCAACGGTAGGCTCGCTGCCGGCTCAAAATACATCCATTAAAGGCGAGTTTGACTATCTGAATCAGCCGCATACACAGCACAGACTCTCACAGAGCTACACGCCTGAGAACGAAGATAGCCTGCGGTCCCGCTCGCGGGCTCCTCCGAATGCCTCCACAATAAAGGAAGAAGAAGATGACGACGATGCGGAGGGTGGGTCTGCATCACAATCCAGGTCTAGAAAGGGCACAGTGACTACTCCAGGTGGTACTGCAGTGGACCGGAAGCGGCGGGACAACATCAATGATAAGATACAAGAACTGTTGAAGATAATTCCGCGTGCTTTCTTTGAGGAGAGCAAGGACAAGTCGACCGGGACGAAGGATGGAAAGCCCAATAAAGGGCAGATTCTGTCCAAGTCCGTCGAGTACATCCAATGGCTACAATCAGAAATAGACGAGAGGAACAGAAAGGAGGTGGAACTGTCCATCCAGCTGCGGGGCCTCGAGCTCAAGAACAACATACCGAAGGAGCTTAGGATGAGCTTGCAACACACGAGTGCCGAGATGGGTCTTGCAAAGATCGGTGTGGGTCCATTGGCAGAGCAGTTGCAAAGTCCGGAAATAGCCGCTCCCAGTGCCACCGGCTCCAATTCAAACGTTGTGTCCCCCACAAGGTGAATACACCTCGGATCCCCTCAAGAATGAATGTTTTCTTTATCTGTACTTATTTTGGTTTTTTATTTTGTTACCCCACCTGTCGGTTTATATACGCTTGTCAAGAGCCCACGAAAAATAATGAGTGATTCTGATGAATAAGATTAAGAGGGTCCCTTTCCTCGGCCATCGGTCGCGCCTCTTTGTCGTGCGATGACGGCGGCCGTTATAACGGGGGAGGCGGAAGTGGGTTGGGTTCTTCACGTTCTGAACGCCTCCTGCAACAATTGCCACAGAATAATAGCAGCATGTCGTTCAAGAACTTTCTCAACCGGGTGCCAGGGGTGCATCTACCGACAGACGATTACAACGTATTGCCAACCAGCGTTCCTCAGATCCCGACGCCTGCAAATGAGAGACAAGACTCCACAGGGTTTCAGATCAAGTCCACCTTCCAGAGGTTAAACCCTTTTAGCAACTCCGATGGTCAAATAAGCTTGAACAGCGAGGAGGTGATAACGGCGGATCCGGGGATGTTTCATCGTATGTGCTTTCCTTTTCTTTCTTTCTGCAACTGCTACAGGTTCCACATACTAACACTGCCCAGTCTCGAGATGGGACCGCATGATTGTGTTCGCTATCATGCTCGGAGGCGCCCTATCCTGCTTTATAATATGTTTTTTCTTGTTTCCGGTGCTGTCGCTGAAACCACGGAAATTTGCGCTCATCTGGACCATGGGGTCCTTGTTCTTCGTGCTATCCTTTGGGGTACTTCAAGGCGCCAAGAAGTATTTCGACCACTTGACCTCACTCGAAAGGCTGCCTTTCACAGTTGCATATTTTGGCAGCATCATCGCCACACTCATATTTTGCCTGGTGCTCAAGTCAACAATATTAGTCATTTTGGCCTGTCTTTTGCAGTTGATAGCCGCCATATGGTATACTGTCAGCTACTTCCCGATGGGGACGCAAGGGCTGCGGTTTACAAGTGGGCTGGCGAGAAGCCAGGTGGAGGGCTGGATCAACTCATAGAACAGATGCTTATATCACTATATAGAATGACTACTTCAACAATGATTCTATCTGAGCTGCAACATATGGCTCCGCAGACTTGAGGAAAGTTTCAACTTTTGTGGAGAGCTGGCGCGCCACATCTTCTGGTAGGACGCCCTGGAATGAGTTCAGAGTCAGCACAATGGCGTGCGCTGTATCCTCGTCGTTTCTTGTGAGGTATGTGTCCACGGCGAACTCAATCGCCGCCTGATTGTCTGCGTCCTTCAACTCAGGGAACTGCTTCAGGAAACCAGCCTCGGTGATCTTCCGGACAGGCGCCGGAGTAGAGTCATCACTGAAGGCAAATATCTTCAGCTTCAACAGCGCAGTCGCAATGAGAGGATGCCTGTTGTTAGATAACTTGACAAGCTTCGTGAGGGCTTGCAGTGCAAGAAGGTATTTCTTCTGGTGGATGAACAATTCGAATCCCAGAATGCCATATGTGAGTGTGTCCGTGTCGATGCGCTCAAAGTAGCGGAAGAGTTCATCAATGGGGTTCTTGTCCTTCAAGAGCGATTCCAGGTGTTTCTCACCAAGAGGATCATCATCCTCAGCGTACGAGGCGGCCTTAGCAATCATCTCCTCCTTGCGCTTGACTTCCTGCAGCTTGTCTTTCTTCGCTTTCCGACTTCCCTTCTTTGCAGAAGTTGCGGCATCCTCCTCTTGTCTTTGTGAAGAAATCTCATCGCTGATATCAAAGTAGACTTTGGACATACCGACAACGGTCCGAGTGTACATTGGGCTATGGTAAAGCTTGTCCTCCCACTTCAGCATCTCAACGTAGGCTCTTGGAGTGCCCTTTCTCATGCAGAACGAATGAAAGTCTAGCTGATCGTTATAAAACTCGTCATAAACCTTTGTGATCGCGACGAATCGCTTCAGAGACAATCCTTTGTAGTTTGAGGTTGTTTCTTCCAAAATCTTCTTCTCCTTATTGAATTCCGTCTCGTCGGCAAAGCTCGAGAGATCCAGCTCCGCCAACTTGTTGGAACCGGACTTGTACAGTCTGAAGTAGGCTTCCGCAGATTCTGCAATAAACCAAATGCACTGCATAATGTGCAATTCCTTGACTCCATTCAGGGCGTCGTCGTTCTTCGTGAAGAGAGAGATCGTATTGACACCTTCGTCTATCTTGTTGGCCCTAAGGTAATATTTTGTGGCCTTCGAATTGATGAAACGATCCTGCAAATCAATCAAACGCGCCGAGTTCATGATATCGGCAGCCTCATCCAGCTTGTTGAGGTGTTTGTAAATTCTGGCCTTGACAATATACAACTCAACCAGCGTTGGAGTATGATCAATGGCAAGTTCAATGTACTTAAGAGCCTCAGAAAAGTCTTTAGTGTACAGATAGTGCTGTGCAAGGTAATACGCGCTCCAGCACCACGTCAATGGGGACTCCTTCGCTGCGTCATTCTGGAAAAAATCAAACACCACGTCGTGCAGAACCTTACGGGTCTCTGGAACTTTGTACAGGGGTTTGACGTTGACAAAAGAGGAAGGAATACCTCTTTTTAGTTGACCCAGCACATAATGCTTAGCGGCTTCAACGAGCTCGTCGCCCTTCAAAAATGTCAGGGGGATAAACTTAGGAGAATCGGACTTTGGGTAAAACCTCTCTAGCTTGGCATAAAGGGCCTTCCTGGCGGCGGCTGAGCCACTAGAAGTACCGAGGGAGATTTCGAGCAGATGATAGTAAGAAATGTTGTCCGGATTCCTCTTCAAAAGCTCGCGGTAAACAATTGAGGCCTTCTTGCGTTCTCCCAAGAGCATCAGATACCTTGCCTTGCTCTCAAGAACGGCAAGTCCATCTCTGACATCGCCCTTGATCCTGTCCAGGTCAGTAAGTGCCTTTTGAAACTCGCCCGCATCGCCGAGGATGGTGTTCTTGTACAACAAGCATTCCGAGTTCTCGAAAAGGTCAGCCGCGCTGAGCTTTCCATCAACAAGCTCTTCGAATCTAGTCAAGACTCTTTCTGCAGCAGTGTAGTCTTTGTTCAAGTGATGAGCGACCGCTGCCGCGGTCCAGTTGGCCCTGTAACCCGGTTGGTCTTCCAGATACGCCAGGCGGGACTTGGCGAGCCCTTTATAGTCTCTAATCTGGCATTGCATTACTGCCAAATCCCGTATGATGTTCTTGTTGGTGGTCTCATTTGTAATTGATGCAGCGTACCACTTCGCGGCTTCCTTGTAGTTGAGGAGGGCACGGTTGTAAATACCGGTAATTTGGTTGACGATTGGGTTCTTGTCATTTTTGGCCAATCCCTTCGCGATGTAGACCTCTGCCTCGGGCTTTTCATTCATATTATAGAGAACCAAGCCCTTGAGAGACAGTGACTCTGCGTGCCCTGAGCTTTTCTTGAGCGTCTGATCTAGCAGCTTCAGAGACTTCTTGTACTGCTTGGATTCATACAGCTTCAGTGCCTCACGAAACAACGAGTCCTCTTTGCTAGAGGATATGGGCACTGCAGCAGCTGCTGCACGCCTTCTGCTTCCAGACATTTTGGCAACAATTGGCAATATTGACTTGGGCTGTCTGGCGTGATTAGCGTGAAAAGATGGAGAGGGCGTTTTGTTCAGGCGCGAGCGTTACGTTGAATTTCTCGACGTTTGGTCACGTGCGATACCTAGAGCCTGTCAAACAGAATCTGACCCGTTTTTCATCTGCCGGTGAGCTTGAAAAGTGATATCTTACCTGTACGTAATTCTTCTATATGTATTTTACGCTAAAGATTCTACGACCGCATTCGCCTGCGCAGAGCCAGACACCTCGTCCGCACCTGTTCCATTCCCAATAGCCGCCTCTAATTCACCCTGCGGTCCTTCTTCCTGTTTCTCCTCCTCTTCCAACTTGGCCCTCTGAGCCGCATCGGTAATCTCATAAATACCAATGCTTTCTTCGAGCACATCCAGCTGTAATCCTGACTGTCGTATTTTTTCGAAATCTTTGTGGTCTATTGTCCAGCCCAATCTGTCGCAAAGCCACGTGATCGCCTGGTCACAAAATCCCAATATATTGATGTCGAACTCGCAGTGATTCACCATGTCCCTGTTGATAAGTATTTGCGGCACTTCGTTTGGTATCATATTCACAATCTCACTGACGGGGGCAACTTTCAACGAAGTGCCGATGCATATCAGAAGATCACAGTCCTGCAGATCTTGCTTGATGCTGTCGTGAAACCTTGTTGGAAGAGCCTCGCCAAAAAATGTGATGTCGGGTTTCATAACTCCATAGCTCCGTGCTGTATGCAGTTTGGAGGATCCCAGCGCAGAGAACCCAAAATTCCCTTCGCTTTCATCTCTGTCCAAATCTCTGAGAAGTTTGTTCCTCCTGGGTTCACAGAATGGGCAAACCGGTATGATCATATTTCTCATTCTTGGAAATAAAACCTCCCCCGGTACCCGGTACCGACATGTTATGCAACTGGCCGTGGCAAAAGAACCATGACATTGAATTAGCTTGTCTGGTGAAACTCCGACATTTGCCTCCAAGTTGTCGATGTTCTGTGTGTAATTCCTCAAAAGCTTGCCTTTGTCCTGCAACAGCTTGATAAAACCGTGCAAGGGTGTAAATGAGTGTTCCGGGGGCAAGATCATATGCGCAATAGAATAGAAGATAGATGGATCCTCCCTGAAAAAACTCAAATCAAATACTTCCTGGGGGTCCGAAAGTCCCAGGTACTCAAGCTTGGAATAAAATCCTTTGGAAGAGCGAAAATCCGGAATACCCAGAGAAGTCGAGATTCCTGCTCCTGTTAAAACCATAACTTTGTTCGCCTTTTCGATAGCAGTGCATAGCTGATCCATGGTGTTGAACTCGGGCAGACGCGTTCTCATTGTGAGAACTTTATTCATGGCTCTTTGTAGGAAGGCAAGGAGCGCAAGCATGCTTTCTTCGGACCCGTCACGGAGTGCAGGGATGTCCTTAGGTACATATCCTAGCAGCTTGATCAAATTCAGTATGTCTTCTGTGTTGGCCGTTCCAGGGACATACTTATCCAGGAATTTCGTACTTCCCTCCACTTTAAGAAAGCTTCGGGCCCTTGAGCAAGACTCCTTTGTGATATTCTTTAAAGAGGAGGAAGCTTTATCATCTGTGGCCTGACTCTTGATCTGTGCAGCAGCATCACTCTTTATGGCTGACACCAAAGTCTCCGCTGGTTTCTCCGCCACTCCTCCGTTCAGCTCTGCAAAAGTTATCTCTTGTAAGTCGCTGTCGCTGTCGCTTTCCGACAAGACATCGTTGGCTAGAGAGTCACTTGACGCGCTTTCAGGGGTATCATCCTTCTCTGAGTCGGGATTGCCAAGGCTCAAAGATAATCCCTCTTCAGGCCGAGGCGACTCTGACTTCAACTGCTCTGCCTCCAGGCGTACGACACGTTCGTCACGCGGCTGTTTGCTGGGGGGCTCGGACGACGGAATATCCTCCACCACCTCCGAGGAACGCTTTTCCGTACGGTCCTCAGTCACATAAATATCACTTGCGGCGATAGCGTCCATAGATACAAACAAGTTTATTCGTGTCCCTTTGTTCTTATATTTGTTTCATTTCAAGAAACTTTTGAAGTAAATCGCCTTTCTCGTGTCTGTGGCCGCGGGCGGGTAACTAGTAGTGCTTCAATCGGTCCCCAGCTTGAAGGAGCTGAAGACTTTGAACTTTTGGCGGAGAGATTTGACTCGGTCGCAGAATAACGAACTGGCAGAGCACACACTCATATTCACGGTTTCATTCATAATGTCGAGCGTTAAGGCTCCGAGATTACCTCCTCTGCCGCGGCTCCGTGTTAAGAATGCCACCATGAGGGCTCAGGCTAGTCCCTGTCTCGTGGTGATGGCTTCGCTCCTGAACTGCTGGGCGTCCAACGGTGAGGGAGCTGCTGTCTGCAGAGAGCTCGAGAACTCGCTCAAAACATGTATGGCTGACAGGGTATGTTTATCTTTTTTTCTGTTGTGCCTCACCTTTGATGTTCTCTCTGTATCAGCTACTAACGTTTCTTAATCAACAGTCCAAGGTAGCTCAGTCCGGCACGTCGTCTATCAACTACCATGCTGCCAGGTTGAGGCCCAAGATTAACGGACGGTCGCACGATTGAAGAGAGTCGATATCACCATGTGAAAATACTGAGGTGGTTTGCTGGAGTGAGAATTCAAAAAACATCATCGCGAGAAGTCGATCTGTATATAAGTTAGCCTCGTCTCTGGCTGAGTCGAGGTGCTGCCGATGTTTCTCGAGAGACTACTCAAACGAATATAAACGCACCCGAATAAAGAAACATAACACCCGTACATGATTTGGCCGTATGTTGTTCTTGAGCGCACTTACGTTGTAATGAATGAGTGTAGAGCCTCTGCCATTTTTCGCCTGTGCAAAGTGCACAGGGCTCACCCAACCCACGATGAGACGGAAGATTTATCTCCACGCTTCGAGATCGGATACTGTAACTTTCCAAGAGTGACGAAGGCGACAATGATTTCAAGGACAGGTATAGCATACAGGCATACCAGGCTCCTGACCTCAAATGGTGTCCCCTCATGCCGGCGCTTTCTGTCATCCACCTCTTCCTGGCCCGCCAGCTCTGAAGACAACAGGGATACCGAGAAGAGAGAGATGCATGAATGGTTTGAGCTTTCCAAGGGAGGTCCCGAAAACCGCGGGGAACGAGCGAGTTCAGAAAAGGAACTCGAGGGAGAGACTTTTTCCGAAGTTTTGAACAAACCGAACGCTAATGAGACGGTGCCCATTGACGAGCTCTTGGCCCGGATAGTAAAGCCCAGACAGCGAGCCCCCCGTTATTCACAGAGCGAGAGATCCGTGTTTAACCGCATATTTGAATATATCAACACTTCGTCGACCAAAGGGCTAGTGCGGGATGAGTTGCCATCAGCGCCGCAGGGTGAAGGTGTAAAGACATTCTATGATGACTCCTCCTCGCAAGGCTCCTCATCGCTGTCATTTGTGGGCGAAGACATACGAGAGCAGCCTTTGTCTGCAAGCGTCGGTCGCCTTAACTACTCTCCAGCCATGCTGGAAGAAAAGGAGAAACAAGAGGAAGCACAGCAGAGAAAAGGATTGGTCACGGAAGCATTGCGTGAGACGTTTCTATCGATAAACAGTACCAACCAAACAAGTGATAAGCTACTGGAGTTTATTGAGAACAAAGTGATAGCAGGATTTATGAAGGCGAGTGAGGGGAGTGTCTTACCTATGGACAAAACAGCGGAGTTTGAAGAAAGAATCAAGCGTATTCGCCAGCAATCGGCAGCCGACCCGCTGAATCCTGTAATATCCAAGGACACCTTGCCCACGCTTCTTGAGTTTTGTCTTACTTCGCTATCTGAGGATTTTGGATGCTTCGACGAAGCGTTCTCTGTATTCAACTCTCTCAAAGCTCCCACCACTCCCGTGACGCTATACCTCTATTCATGCACCACGGCGCTTTACAATACGATGTTGCAGCTACAGTGGAACAATGCCAGATCACTACCAGCTACCCTGGTGCTGCTGAAGGAGATGGACGTGAACAAGATACATGCAGATCAACAGACCTTGCTGATCGTCTCAAAGATCTACACCCACACTTTGCGGGTCGCAGAGGGTACATCGGTGGAGGGACACATTCTCTGGGCCAACTCCAGAGCCGTCCGCGACCTCAAGCATTATATGACTTCGTTCAGAAAGTCCTTGAACGTTCATTGAACTTTTCACTCATAGCATGTATATGCATAAACTTTATTGATAATGACACGACTATAACCGGGTAATACTCTGCCACGACGCGTTTGGGAAGCACACGCGTTTGGGCGTCAAACCAGTAACTGAAATGGTGATAAGCATAGACAAAAGCACTAGACACTCACACACCAGACTGTCATCCCCCTAAGCATTTTGCATTTGGTTTTAGAGCCCGGAATTGACATCATCATCAGCATCAGCATAATCATTACTCAGAACTCCAACTAGCGGCGAACACAGTCAGACTCTCAACGAAACATCAAAAAAACGATGGCTCAGAACCAAAAACAAAGCTGCTGAAACTTCAAAAGACAACGTGAACAGGATAGGATGTTTCTGACGCCGGGTGAGTTTTTGAAAGCTTTCAATGATATAAAAAATGCGTCGCTGTCCCATTCGACCTGCAAGCTTGTCTTGTTTGTGTCATGCTTAAGTATCGATTCGATATGCGCGGCGAAGATGCTCTCCCTACAACTGAAGAAACACCTTATTATATTTCAGCTGATACCTGTGGTGGGCTATAACGATCTTAAAACCAAGTATTCCAAACTCGATAAAGACATATCGAACGTGATATTGCTGGGGTGCGGCGCGATGGTTGACCTGGAGAGCTTCCTCGACATTGATGTGAACGACTACGTGGATCATAGCCAGTACGACAATGGCACATCCGTAGACGATATGTCGGCAGTACGGTTACGGCGGAAGATATACATCATTGATGGTCATAGGCCCTGGAACCTGGACAACCTCTTTGGGTCCCAAGTTGTGACATGTCTTGATGATGGAACGGTTGACACGGAGCTCGAGCGAGAAATGGCGGCATACAAAGTTCTAATCGATGTTGACAGCGAGGAGGAGATGAGTGAAGAGGATGAAGATGAAGTTGGTAATGCTGACAAGGATAAGGATAGCTTTGCAGAAGATGCCACAGATGACGATAATGACAGCGACAAGGGCATGGACTCTAATGACGAGTCTGTGGGGTCAGAAGGAAGCAGGAAACGGAAGTCAACATCCCCCACCCCTAAGCAGAGGCGAAAACGTCTGATATCGAGCAATGAGAAAACAATTGAGGAGTATTACAATCAAGGTACCACGATCGCTACTTCTGCAGCGCTACAGATGTACTCTCTGATGTCTGCCATTGGTGAAACCAACACGGATTATCTTTGGCTGGCAATCACAGGTACAACATCGCTGAGCTCAGAGTATTCGAAGGTCTACGAGACTGTCGCACCTGTTTTGAAGGATGAGGTGGTGAGACTTGAAACAACGAGGGATAAAGAAGAGGACACCACGACGGATGGAGTTTCTGTTAGGGCAAAGATCGCAGACTCCAACGCGGTCATTATTGAAAAGGACTATTCTCTGTTTCTGCTACGGCATTGGAACATGTACAACTCGTTCTTCTATTCCAACTACGTCAACTCGAAACTGAAACTGTATACAAGTGACGGGAAAAAGAAACTCAGTACGGTGTTTGCTCGAATGGGTATTCCGTTGTCGGCAGCCCGCCAGAACTGGTACTATCTCGACATTGAATTGAAAAAAAAGCTGCCATCCATTTTCAGCAAATACCTGGGCGCGTTTGAGCTGAGCGATCTCATCAAGGACGGATTCTCAAGAAACTTCGGGTTTCGTGGAACTGTGAGTGCCATTGAGTACGTGGAGGCTATAACAGCGCTGCTGGAGTACGATGGTGCCGTGACCAAAGACGGTGCCCTGTCGGAGAAGATAGCTAGGAGCGACACGCCTGAGCCGGATGGCGATCAGGATCTGGGAAAGATGATCGCGCAGAGGGAATCTCAGTACGTTTCTAACTTTTGGAAGTCCTTCGATGCGCTTTCTGATTATGGCTTAATTTCCAAGGGCTTCCAAATAGCCAAATGGCAGCAGGCATTCATATTCGACAAGGGGTTTGAGATCCTCCAAAAGAAGATGATCAAGAATTTACGGGTTTTCAGGCTCGTTGTTCTGAAGGACGAGTCCAGCTCGACAAACAGCTTGATGCATGGTAACGCAGAGAACAGATTTGAGGAGAATGACAGTGTTGAGATAACGACGCTGAGCAGAACGTCCAAAATGTTTCAGAATCCACTTATTTTGACAAAATTGGGAAACTGGCTCTTGGAGAGTTGCTCCGAGATCGACCACAACATCCTACCACTAATCATTGCATCCCTTGACCCAGAAACAAACACGTATCTCGTTTGCGGCTTGCCTCCAAAATACCCCAGCATGCGGGGCGAAGATCGCCGTGAGCCAGACGTCGAGAAGCTCACGATGCTCAACACTTTCTCGCTCGCATTCCAGGAGGTGGCTAACATGACCAAGACCAAAGCCAGGATCGACAGCTTTGAGAGTTCTATAATAGAGATTCGGAAGGAGGATCTGCAGCCATTTTTGGAGAAGTTGTCACTCAGTGGATTAGTGTAATAAAACATTACCTGTACTAAAAAGGTATAAGAAATAGGAATCTGCTTCATCGCACGGTGCGGCTCTGCTCTCTTTTGAGCAGAGCACGACTGTAGGTTTCCCTATTAAGCTCCATTCAGCAAAAGGTAAACAAACATTGCCGGCGCCGCTCTCAACTTCACCACTTTTATATCTTGGATCTTTTTGCTGGGGAACCCAGAAGAACGCAAAATAATAGGCTTTAGCCACAGTGATAGCTGAACCATGTCGTTACTGAACTCCTCGGCCTCGAGACTATCCCTATACCCAGATCTGTCCGCCGACAGGCGCGTCGACAAGCTAAAGCAGAGGTACTCGCCATCGCGAACCACTGGAACAGAGAACGACGAGCCCCTGGGGCTCAGAAAGGCACCAGAGCGCTTTTCACCCTGCAAGACAAGACGCCTGCGGGACATCCTGCAAGCGGCCCCACGGCTGGCGGAACAGGACGAAAACGGCGCCGCCCCTACCCCCGCGCCCGAATCCGCGTCCATCAAGAACACCAGGCCACCAGCGCCGGCATGCAGCAGAGTCACGAAACCAACACAGTCGCGCGTGGTGCACAGTGCGTCTGCGACGAGGCTCACTGGGTCCGGTGCAGGATCTGCCTCGCCCTCGCGGATGCTACTCGGGAGCGCACTACGGCGGCCCCAGAGCGAGGTTAGGATCCGTGGGGCGCTGAACTTTGGAAGCGCCAGGAAGCTGAATGCTGAAAGCGCGCGGGAGGAAAGCAACTGTGGGTCTGCGAGGGTGGCTAATTCAGCTGCCGATGAGGAAGTTACTGAAAGGAGGGAAAGGGCTATGTCCGTCACTGAACGGCTCAGCGGTCGACGGCTAGGAGGAACTTCAGGGGGTAGAACCAAGTCGGTTTCATTCAGCGAGGAGCCTGCGTTGGTGCAACCATGGACGAAAGAGCAGAGAAGGTATTCCCCTATCAAGAAGGATGTGGACGAGAGCAATGTGTTCCAGTCGCCGACAAAAAAGGGTGTGCCCCAGACCAGTGAAGCTCCGGACATTGCGTCTCTTGTGAAAGAGAACACCAGGCTGATGCAGGTCATCATGGATAACCAAAAAGTGATACTGAAACACCTAGCGAGTTCGTAAGGACTGCGTAATTCGTTAGCTAGCTATACATATGAGTTACACTAAAGCTGTGTCTTAACAATTTGTACAGGAATAATACAATCTTCGAGACTGTCATGCTGGCCAGCCTGGATGTTCTTGCTCAGATACTTCCAAGCCAGTTTTTTGAGTGGATCTTTCCTCTTGGGGTCGACGCTGTGCTCAGAGTAGAGAATGGCCGTATCCACAACGTGGTTATGCACGAGACGGAGCGCGTTGAGATCATTCTCCAATCCGTGCCCTACCAGAATCGTATTTTCATCCAGCAGCGCAGCAAGTGTCATCGAGAGCTTGTCCCAAGTGAGACACTCGCCTTTAACTATCTCCGAAACTCCCGAAACCTCAGTGTTGAGATCGATGATTTTCCCATGCGGCATGACGGTAAGGTCAATAAGTTCGCTCTCAGTGATAAAGTTGACCAGACTCACTTTGATCAGCTCGAGCCCCATCGACGTAAAGCCCATCTCGCAGTCGAGACCAACAGCCAGCGGCTTGTGCTGTACGTGGTCCCTCATCTCTGGGTTCTCACTCTGGAGCTGCTTCACGGTCCGGAATGGGATCGCCTTGTGCATCTCCTCTGGTTCTTTCAGTTTGTACACGTGGTGCGGAAGCTTCTTGCATCCCTCGCTGTCGCCGATAGGCTCGTGGCAGCACGGGTAGGTTCTGGAGTTGTACTCGTTGTTGTTCGAGGTTCCCTCCACCATTTTGGAAACACGAGACTTCAAAGGGTGAAATCTACATTTGTTCTTCCGCTTCATCTGCGACGCAAGCTCAAAGTTAACACCGCAGTGCTCGCACGTCTTCATCTCTGGTTTCTGTGACTCCTCTGGCAGAAATCCACCATCCTTCTCGGCCGCTGCGCTTGACGCAGGCACCTCTGTGATGTAGCCATGTCTTTTAAGCTTGTCAACCGGTATGCATATACTTCTGAGCTGCAAAAGCCAGTCTGACGCCTCCTCCTCCTCCTCCTTTTGTTCCTCGCCAGATGGTTCTGTCGGTGCTGGTGCCACAACAACTTTACCGGCCTCGTTGTTGTATTTGAGCAAGTTGTACACTATTCCCTTAATGCTCCTATCGTATGTCTGTCTCGTGGTGCACGTATACGCAACCTCGTACTCTTTCGCCACTGCCGAATGTATAGGCAGCTCAGCGCCGTTTGTAGTGTAGTAGGCAAGCAGCTGTTTCAGGAAATTTAGCCTTTCGGCGGTCGTTGCGGGTGCAAAGGGGAGGACAGGTTTTGGTGTTAAAGTTGTGAATATCTCAGCAGGTGCCTCAGCGGGCTCGTCCACCACAGCATCAGCAGCAGGAGCATCCGGTGCCATGCCGTTACTCCCCTTTTGTTTCTTCTTCGGTGGCTCTTCGACGGTTGACACGCTGCTTGCCTGCTCAGGCAGCGTCCCCCAAGCCGACGAGTCCAATGATGGCTCAGCTTCCCACGGCTTAGCCTCCAGCGGGTTCGACCCCTTGCGCGGCGTCGAGGTCTGTGGAGACGAATCACCGCCGCTGCTCTGGGACCCCAACCGCCGCGCGTTCTTTAACGGCACGGTGTTCCCGGAAGTGATCACGGGCTGCGTGCTGTCAAAAGCCTCCTCTACATACTTGACGTCCTTCAGATCGCGTAGCGCCTTGAGCCGCTCCGGGTTGATGTTGGCGGATGTGCCTCTGGAAGGCTGGTGTCTCTCCGGTGGTGTTGCGGCTGTTGTGCCGCTTGCGCTTCTCTGCTGCGCTTCCTCCCACGATGCACGATGATTTGTCGCCGTGGGTGACTGCTCGAAGCCAGAGTCGCCGAAGCTGTAGTCTGGCTGTGGTGAAAAGTGGGTGGGGTACGCGGTGGAGGAGCCAGACACGGTTGAGCGCCGTTCGAGGTGCGCGTCGGGGTGGTGCCCATTGGTCGGTGGCAGTCGTCTGTTTGGCTGATGTGTGTTTGCAAACTCGGGCGCATAGAATTTCTGTAGTTTCTGCAGCATGTACTGGTCATTGACGTGGGACGGTCTTTTTGCAACGGGGGTGGGGTGTTTGTAGACGCAGAAAAGCATTTCACAGCGCACACCATTCTTCACGGCGGGACATTCAATATCTGCGAACCTCTCTGAAAAGCGCGGAAACATCTCCGGAGAGAGATCCTCAATTGGATATTTTTTTTTGCTTTTGTACCAGATCGGTGGGAACGTGATTTAGTTGGTCTTGTTCTGAATCTTTTTTTCCGAAACCGCACACAACGCGCGCCATGTGGAAATAAGGTCGTGCCCCGCTCGATACTTATGGAGTGAAAACAAGAAAAGGGCAAACGCGTAGCTATGTAGTGAAAAACTCCTTTGAAGAATAGGGTCAGCAAGAGTATTTATGCCCTTGGCAGGCTCGCGCTTATTGGAACAAGGTGAACCGAAAGCAAAAGGAGAGGAGACAAAAGGCGAAAAGGCGAGCGACGGCACGACGGTCGTGCGACACACAACGGAACCTGGCGTAGTGTCCGCTCCAACACTTGACAGAAGTTTGGTTACCACACGTTCTTCGTGAGCCCCACAGCGAAGAACTCGCAGAGAGCTGGAAAACAGCAACACAGGAAGCCAGCGAGCTATCGACCTCAAGGCTGTTGCAAGCTGAAGTGCAAGAAGTCAATATACTTGCTGACACATACCATTAGTCTTCAAAGGTACGGGAAAAAGGTATCGCAAAGAGTCATCCGAACGAAGTGAACAAGTCCTCGTGATCTTTCTTCCCATCCACAGCTGTGTCATTTTGTACAACGGCCGATGCCACGCAGACTAGGCGCAGCAGCATCCAAGTCGGGCTCCAGCACAGGCGCCTCCAAGAAAGGCAGGTCGAGATGCGGCTGCGAGGCGTGTCGACAGAGACGAGTAAAGTGCGACGAGGAAAAACCGCGATGCGCCCGCTGCGCGGAGCTGGGGATCCCATGCACTTACAAGTTCCAGCTGCAGTTCCGCGAAGATGTTGAGTCCCGTGGTGCCGCTTTCGGGAGGGAGGGCGTGTGGAGGAAGGGCAACCGCGCCGCAACCACCACCACTACAGTATCAAAAAACAGCCTCCCTGTGCACTACGTTTCCGTCCCGCGGCGCCCGGAGTACTTCTTTGTCAACTTTGATGGCGGGGACGTTACGGGACGGTGGCTGCACCGGAACGCGCTGAATGCGTCGATCGTGCCCCGGGATGTTGTGGCGCGGCTAGCGGGTGCAGTGGAGTACGACTATGACGCGGCGGGTGTGGCGAGCTATGCTCTCGGGTACTATATCGAGCACGTTTCGCGGATCATCGATCCTGTGGGCGGTGATGGTGCGGGTGCGGGTAGCAGCATGCGGGTTGCGTATGCGTCGAGTGGTGGCGAGGTCAGTCTGACGAGCGGGCTCGACATGAGTGCGATGGTGCGGTACTCGCAGGCTTACAATCACATTTTCTACTTCTTGCTCGCTATTGGGTCGATGCATTTGTCCAAAATACACAGCGGGCACGAGCGGTGGTTGTGGCTCGCGAGGTCCGAGCGGTTCAAGCAGATGGGCTGGGTGCTGGTGAAAGACGAGATTGAGCGGAGCGCCGTGCTGTCGACGCACATTCTGACGAGCGTTGCTCTGTTGATCATATACGAGATTGCAAACGACTGTAACTCGCTATGGACAGACTACCTCAAGCAGTGCAAGACGATGCTGACCACCAAGCAGTTCGTGAGGCCGAAGTACACGGACGAGTCGTCTATCCTACGCTTCAACCTCGAGTTCATCATGTATCAGGAATCGATGGGGCGCACCGCGTGCCGCGACATCAATCTCTTCAAAACGTTTGACTCGTTTTTTGAGTCCCCACAGGACGGCGAGCTCATCACGTGGATGGGGTGCAGTCGCAAACTGCTCGGGATCATCTCGGGCGTCACGGACCTCTCGTTCGACAAGACAAGGGAGAGCAGCACGCAGTACCGTGCGCGGTGCGCCGCCATGGAGGAGGAAGTGGATTCTCTCGAGCTGGATGTTGACTATGAAGCGCGGCTGGCTGTATTTCGGGGAACCCGGGACCCTAAGCCCGAAGTCTTCCCGGCGGACCCGTTGCCGTTAGCACCGATGCCACCGTTAGCCCCGTTAGCACAGTTGGACCCATTGCTCGAACCGCTGCTCGAACCGCTGGACCCGCTGCTTGACAGCACCGACATTGAGACGCTGCTATCGCTAGACTACGACCTCGCGAGAATCCTTAGCGCGGGCCCCGCGGAACTGGAGCTGGAGCTGAGCCGGCCCGAGTTCGCATTCCTGCTCGCGTGCCGCGTGAACCTGCTCTCTACGCGCGTGTACATCCGGTGTTGTGCGCTGTCGAGGTCCCCCGACGACGCGTACGTCTCTGCGACCGTCGCCACGATCCTCCGGTACCTCGAGTTCATCGTGCTCGAGAGCCGGTGCAGGTACACGTCGATCCTGCTGTGGCCGCTCTTCATCGCCGCGGCGGAGATATCGAGCACGAGCGATGCATGCGAGCAGCAGCGCGAGCTGGCTCTGCGGCTGTTCCGTGAGCTGGACGCACACAGTCTGGGCAGCGTGGGTGCGACGAGAGATATCGTTACTGGGATCTGGAAGAGGCGTGATGCGTCACTGGCGTTGGGCGCTGGTGATGGTGATGCGGGTTCCCGGGTCAGCCGCAACGATTGGGAGTCGTTTGTAGCGGATTCCAAGTATAGAGTTTCATTGGCGTAAAAAATATATAATAATAACGTTAGATGTCAAGTTGCGGGAAATAAATTAGTAATGGAGGACACACCCAATAAACCCCGGCTAGAAAGTCTCTATTCGCCGGAACGAATAAAGGGCTCATCGTGCGGCTCAGAACGGGCGTGGAGTCGTGTGGAAAAAAAGCGAACGATCAGGAACGAGTCACTTTTTGCAGGTCGAAAAGGGGGAGAAGAAAAGTATAATGGGCCGATTTGCTACGGTGCAATTAAATGAGGGTCATGCGAGAGGTGTGTTGTTGTTCTGATGACGTTGTTCTAATGCTGGAGTGCTGGGGGTATGGGGTACCGTACCCGTTCTCGTTCCCCTCTCACCTGATTTTTATTTTAGCTCGTAGTGCGCTCTATTGTGTGCTTTGTGTCTACTGGGCGTATGGTCTGAGGATTGGTGTACTTACAATCCAGCAGTGGTTCAATTGTATCTCAATTGCATCTCTTTCGTGGTGCAAGAACGAAAGAAAAGCGGTGGCGAGTAGTAGTAGTAGAGAACCAACCACCAGCAGAAAACTCACGAGACGCTGCCGGAATTAGAGGGCTGTGCGGCTCAGGCTAATTCTGACGCACCTGACGATGAGACAGAAAACAGACAGCTTCATCTTCGTACGACTTTATCTCGGTCACTTTTATTTTGTTTTCTCGCTCTTTCTTAGTAATTATTCTGGCAAGATCTATTGCACTGTCAACAACGTGATGGGCGCTCAGTGGCTATCTCGTTCCGTTTAGTGCCGGTGACCTGTCTGGATGTCTCGGATATGATAACCTGGTGATTGGGTTGTGCGTTTGTAAAAACCTCTCAGCAAGTTGTATAAATATACAGGTGGGTGACCATATCTCAGTCAAATGTAGATTGTCTTTTAGAATCATAGTAATTCCAAATCTCAAATACAGATTACAATTTACAAACAAACAAACAACTTCAGGTTTCAAAACAAGTTTAATCTACTATCATGTCTGACCAACAAGAAACCCACAGTGAGCAGCTCTCGAGTACAGAGACTGCCACTCACCCACACACAGGCACCGAGAAGACCGGAGCTCCCTTGGGAGCCGCCGCGCCCATCTACTACCCACCTCTCACCGGTGGGCTGAACGTTGGCTACTATGAGAAGCCAACGAGAAAGTATGCCAACCCAGCGCCAGCTGGTCTTTCCGTCCTTGCCGTTTCGCTGTTTGTGCTTGGTTTAGTCCTTGCACAGGCCAGAGGTGTCAAGAGCCCAGCCATCATGGTTGGTGCGTTTTTGTTCTCTTCCGGTTTGATCCAGATCATCACTGGTATCTGGTGTATTGTCGTTGAGAATGTCTTTGGTTCGGTTCTTCTGCTTGGTTTTGGTGGTTTCTGGGCTTCGTACGGTGCAATTGTCACGGATGCCTTTGGCGTTTCTGACGCGTACACCACTACCGAGGAATACAACAATGCTTTAGGTATGTTCTTTGCCGCGTGGACTGTGTTCGGATTTATGCTGTGGACAGTCACGTTCAGGTCGACCATTCCTATCTTTGTGCTGTTGTTCTGCATTTGGTTCTTCTTCTTCTTGCTGACGATTGCAACGTTCGGAAACCACGAGGGGTGCCAGACCGCAGCCGGTGTTTTCTGCTTCATTGCTTCGATGTGCGCCTTTACCGCTGCTTATCTTGGATTAAGTGACAGTGAGAACAGTTACAGAGTTCCAACTACAAAGTACTGGCTTATGCCCGGTAACTGGAAGAGAGAGCCAGTTTCGGCTGTTTAGTCGATGAGTCTGTGTCTCATCCGTGACTTTTCTGAGAGTGTTCACCTGGTTAATATTTTCAAACTCTTTTCGAGCGCCGCTAGTGTGACATTCAAGTTAATGATTTAATATACGTCTATTTATGAATAATACAAATACGAATTTACAATATTTATTCCATTTTATTTCACCTTTGATATTTATAGTTGGTCGAGGGTGATGGAGAGGACTAACTTTAGTCGGGTATCCAGGAGCTTCCGCATGTTTCCGAGTGAAGCCCCAGGGAGCGAAGGAGCAAGGAGTAAAATTAGACACCACGCCTCGGTATTCTCGGAGTAGGAATCTCGGGATATAAACGAGAGATTTTCACACTTCATTGCGCCCTCTTCTTTTTTTTTTTTCGTTCGTTTTGCTCTGAATTTTTAACCGTTGGATGGGGCAATGATGGGGTTGATATGTGGGTGGGTCGTAGGCTACAAGTGCGGGTGGTTTCTATCGCTGTGTTTACATCTCGCCATGCGGTGTTTACTTAGTTGTTGAAGAGAAAGTTGAGTAGTTGGCGATTGACAGTTGACAGTTGCGAATATTATATTCTGTGGAATTATGGAGGATGCTGGTCGGATGATGTGGTGTAGATGTAGATGGGTCCACCTTCACCCAGTGCGGACACCCCGTCGGCTTGAGGGAACAGAGCCAGATCGCCAGAGGGACACCGGAAATACACCGAGTGGTAGGGCGGAACGCCGAGTGTAAACCCCGCGCGGAGTGTGTGTTTTTTTAATACCGTTGATCCGCTTTTATTGGGTGGATTCCAATATTATATTATGTTTAGTCAAGGTGGTGGCAGAGCAGACACACAAGCGAGTGAGTGAGCAAGCAAGCAGTGCGCAGTGGGTGAGAGCCAGACGGGACAAGGGAGAAAGAGGGGGAGGCCTGGACGGACTTCCCGGGGGCAGGCTCTCGCTCTGGGCGCTGTACTGCTGGTATACTCGACTATACTATATTATATTACACCACCAGTAAATTACATTTCCGCTGTTTATATATTGTACAATTGCTGGCTGACTGGCTAACCAGCTGTGTGGCAGTAGCTCTGTGTCTCTGGGGGTCTCCTGAGGGTCTGAGGGTTTGCCCTTCCCCACAAAATCGATGAGTGGGTGCGGATCCCTTTCAGCGGACAGACACCGCCCTGTGCTCCCACTTGCCCACTCGCCCACTCAGCAGCCACTCAGCCACAGAGCTGCCTGCTGAATGCGCTCTATGGCTATGGCTGAGCAGTGCGCTGTTCGCTGTGTATGCTCAAGGGGTACCATTTAACCCCTCTTTCTTCCCCAACACGGGTATCGTCTGCGGAGTCCTACAACCTGTATTCTCTCTGACGCTCTCTATGTGGTGCTGGCGACTGGGGTCACTCTAGAACTATGACAATACACTCCGAGCATCTCCATTTCTCCTGTATCACTTATTTCAGCTTTTTAGGCGTTTCACCTCTGGTCCATTGTGCTTCTCCCCTCTCGCCTTAACCTATATAAGTATACACACCCCCCGTTGTTGAACCACTTCATCTCTCCTACATCAGTGTCTCTGTCTCTCGGTCTGTCTGTCTGTAACAGTATATCAGCAACAACTACTACAACTACAACATACTTTTAATAACTCCAGAGCATGTCAGCCTCCACATCTACAGAGCCTGAAATGTCCACCTTCCCACCAGATATCGAGAAAAATGCCACTCTAACCAACGACATCAACAACAACAGGCACCCCTCGACGATCTCCACCTTCCGCCACGACAACAAGCACATCTACATCAACGATGTCCCCATCGAGAAGGACGAGTTCATGTACGCCTTTGGCGGTGACCTCTCGACAGGTGTGCACAGGCGCCCCATGAGAAAATTCGGCAACCCTGTGCCTGCCGGACTCGCTGCGTTTTCCACCTGCACGATCACCCTCGGGCTGATCAACGCGCAGGCGCGCAGCGTGACGGTGCCCTCGGTGCTCATTGGCTCGTGCTTCTGCTGCGCCGGCCTCGTTGAGTTCATTGTGGGAATATGGTGCATTGTGATTGAAAACACCTGGGCCGCGACGGTGTTCCTCATGTTTGGCGGCTACTGGTCCTCGTATGCGTGCATCTTAACCAACGGGTTTGGCGTGGTTGCAGCGTACCCGACCGAGCAGGAGTTTAGCGATGCAATGGCGCTGTTTTTAACGTCCTGGACCATCTTTTCGTTCCTGCTGTGGGTGTGCACGTGGAAGGCCACCGTGCCCATCTGCATCTTGCTGTTTCTCATTTGGTTTTTCATCTTTTTGCTCACCATCGCGCAGTACACCGGCAGCTTGGGAACACAAAAGGCGGGCGGAGTTGTGTGCACCATGTCGGGTTTATGCGGGCTGTATAACTGCTTTGCCGGTATGGCGGATGAGAGCAACAGCTACTTTGTCGTGAAGCCACTGTACATGCCTGGTGCTGTTAGGCCACCTGCTGCTCCTAAGGATGAGTGATTTTTTTTGTTGCAATTCTTTTGTTGTTGCTTATGTTGGCATTATAATCATGAAAAATCATACTGGAGCGTTGGATGGCGGGTGTTGTTGTTGTATCTCTCTAGGGAGAGACCACTAGTAATAATTTATCTGAAATTTTCTTCTCTTTCTGCGAAAAACAAAAAAAAAACTTATGCTGTTCTCATTATTTGATGTAGTCTATTATTGTTGTTCTGTAAATAAAGAAAAGGCTCATCTATCTATCTATCTATCTAGGCGTATTGGTGCAGTTTATACTCAAATTTGGAAACAAGCGGCTCGTAATCAGACACCGGTCTCTCGTGCGCGATCTCCTTATCGAAAGCAGTCAGGAACTTGACTATCGGAGTGGTGAACCACATATCGCCATCGGGCTTGACATACGCTAGGTGCCCGCCCATGTCGGTGGTGCAGAGGTAGAAATACGGATTGCTCCTTGCCTCGTCCATGGGCAGATGGCACGAGACAACGGGGTCGTCCAGCGAGTTGAGCGCAAGCACCGGCGTCTTGATCTTGGGGATGTAATTGACGGGGCTGATGCACCGGTAGTACGGGAACGCCGACGTGAACCCGGCCTCGCGCGCGGTGTACAGCGTGTCAAACTCGCCCGGCGTCTTCATATACTTGTGCTGTGCCGCCGTTGCCTCATTGTAGAACTCCGGCTTCTGCTTCAGCACCTCGCTGTTGACCTTCACCATGTTGGTCAAAAAGTACACGATCGAGGGCCCAAAGAGGTACGTGCCGCTGTAGCTCTGGAACACGTGGTACGCCGAGTCAACCATGTCCCACGGACACCCGATCAGCGACGCGGACGCCACGACCGACGCGTCGCCCTCCTCGGCGAGGTAGTTCGCCGTGATGAGACACCCGAACGAGAACCCAACGAGGTGGATCGGCTTGTGTGGGAACTTGCGGTGTGTCTCAGCAACGAAAAACCTCAGATCGTCCGTCGTGAGCCCGTTGAACATCACGGGCGTCGTGAGCTTCGTGCGGCAGCACCCGCGCGAGTTCAGCACCACCACATTGACCCCGCGGTCAAACAGCGACTCGCCCAGCGACCGGATCGCCGGCTCGTGCGAGCCGCCCGCGAGCCCGTGGCTGATGATCACGATCGGCCCGCTGTTCTCGCCCCAGTGTCTCTGGAGCGCCGCGAGCTCGCCCTCGCGCAGATACCGCGTGCGCGGGTGCAGCCGCGGACTCCCCGCCGGCAGCGTTGCGGCGTACTCCCTCGCGAACTCGGCGCTGGAAGCCTCGAGCGGCACCATGACGTAGTCGGCCGATGTGGTGCCGGCCTCCAGGTGCGGGTATGCCTTTGAGTCTCCTGGGAAGTGCACGGTCTCGCGGCCGTAGTGCACGGGGTGCACCTTGGAGTAGTCCGCGCGCGCGTAGTACATCGTCTGCAGGGTCCCGTTGAAGAGCAGAGGGTGCAGGTTGAACGTGTGGCCCGATTTGAGCTCGGGCACGTTGTGCTCGATGAAGTCGGAGAGCGGGATCTGGGCCGTTCCGTCACTTGGTGCGCCGGATTTGAGTTGCAGATTGACTGTTGACGGCGCGTGGTACGCCGTCAGCTTGTTCTTGTACCCCCATTTCGGCATTGTTCTATAGTGGTGGGAAAGAAAGAGGGAAAAGAGAGAAAAGACGAAACGCTGGCTCGTGATAAATACTCGGGAACATCCTAAACCTTACTTCGGACCTCGGCTGAAGTGATAGTCGTGTGTGGGAGAATGCAGATTCATCCACCCAGATTATACAACCTCTAACTGCTGACACTTTCAAATTTGAGAATTGTTGACAAAACATTGATTGAACCATTTTTTTCGTGCTATTGAAGGAGTTCCATCTCAGACGTTTTCGACACAAAAAAAAACGTTGAAACGCCTCGGAGATGAGCCAACTGCAAGATAGATAGATAGATTGAGATCTTTAGACCGATTGGAGGTGAAATTTGACAAATCCACGGAAACATGCATAAAAAATGTCAGTTGGTGCGAGTGCACACTCCGGTCCACATGGAAGCGACAAGGAAGGATTCGTTGTGATGCAAAACAGTGCAGATGCCAGTATCTCACTGGCATCGTGGACTTCTGCACACGAGAAGAGAGTTGATAAGCGACTTCAGAGGAAACTATCTTGAGGTACTCTGGAATTCAGTATGAGCAGATTCCTGCATATTGTTATCGCGTACAGCAGTTTTGGCAAGAGCTCATCTTCATGTCTCTCTACAGTCACAAGCACTGAGCCACGAATGCAGTTTTTTTTCGAAAAGTTATATAGTGCGGTTTCGAAATGGAGCCGTGTATGAACTAGTAGCAGAGAGAGATATATCAAATGAGAAGAAGTAGAGTCGGGTAATTCTTTTACGATTATCCATAAATAGTCCCAAAAGTAGTGCAGTTGATCCGTTGTGGACCGCAAGAAACATAAGGAAACAAGTTACGATTTTCCAGATAATAATATACAACAGTGGTTTACAAACGTGAATAAAAAGATAAGAGCTTTTGAATTAAGACAATACCTGGCTTTGTCTCTGTGCAACGCTGCATTTCCATCACTCCTTCACGCTGACCCTCGTGCCTAACAAATGCGGCGCCGTCTCCTGGAGCCACTCGAGATTAACAGCACTGACGTTTCTCGCATACCCCTTCGTAGTGAACACATACTCGGTGTACATGATCGCATCGTGTCTCTTCCCAAACAGCAACGACGACGGATGCACCGATATAAGCTGTCCGGAAGAAACAGTGCGGTACGACCTGTCAGGCATGCCTATAGCCGTATTGAGCACGAACCCACGCAGGAACGCCTTCAGGATCGCCTCAACGTCAATCTGCAAATTGGACCCCTTGTCGTCGTCGTCATCCTCAAACAGCGTGTGTTTCATGAGTGCGTTCATGTACTCGCGCAGCTGCGAGCGCACCCGCACAACGTTCCTGAACCCCTTGTACGACAGCGCGAGATCCGCACACCACCGCTTCCGCTCGGTCGCGTCCGCCAGGTCGACATACATGTCAAACAGCTCCTTCAGCATCAGCAGGTCGCCGTGTCTGTTTCCGAGCGTGCACGCGTCCCTGCGGCGCTCGTTCACCGCGTCCCTTGCATCGGACGCCGGGTTCAGCACGAGGTTATCCACCGAGAGACACGCAACGATGTCGATGACGGCCGTGAGGGCGCCCGTCTCGCTCGCATGGATGAGCACCGCGGACAGGTGCGGCTGCAGCGGCAAGACGGCCATCTGCTCGCCGAGCGGTGTGATGTGGCCCGCGTCGTTGAGCGCGCGCAGCGAGTACAGCTGCTGCAGCGCCGCCACGAGCGCGTCGGTGCCCGGGTGCTCCAGCCACGCCCAGCCCAGGATATCATGCACGCCTAAGCGCTTGAGCATGAGCACGGGCGACACGATGTCCGAGCGCGCAATGTCCGGCTCGGTCTGGTCTAGCAGCTTCAAGTAGTCGCGCTCAGTATACAGCCTGAAGCTCTTGCCCGGGGACTCTCTGCCCGCTCTGCCGCTGCGCTGTGTCGCTGATGCCTTTGAGATCGGCGCGGTGAGGAGCGTCGACAGCCCCAGCTGGTGTCTCCATACTTTAACCTTGCGTAGTCCCGAGTCGACAACGTACTTTATCCCCGGGATCGTGACGGAGGTCTCTGCGATGTTCGTCGCGAGAATCACCTTCCGCTGGTTGTGCCTGACCGGGTTGAAGATGCTGATCTGCTGAGCGGACGGTAGAGCGGCGTACAGCGGGAGCGCCACGATCAGCGGGCCAGCGGATACAGGCACTACGGGAGCGATCTTCGCAAGCACCGCCACGGCCTTATCGATCTCTTCCTGGCCCGGCAAAAAGCACAGAACGTCTCCTTGCGGCTCGCTGCTGTTCAGCTGCACCACCGTCTTCACCATCGTGTCGACAACGTCGTCGGCGGGTCTCGGGAGGTACAGCCGCTCGACGGGGTACATTTTTCCCTCGACGAAGAAGATCGGCGCGCCGTCGAAGAAGCGCGAGAACCTGTCTGCGTCGAGCGTGGCGGACATGATCACAACTTTGAGGTCGGCGCGCTCGTGCACGAGCTGCTTCAGGAACCCGAGCAGCAGGTCCGTGAGGATCGTGCGCTCGTGCGCCTCGTCAATCACGATCGTGCTGTAACCCGCGAGCCGCGGGCTCAGCATCAGCTCGCGCAGCAGCATGCCGTCCGTGAGGTACTTGAGCCTCGTGTGCCGCGACGCAACGGTATTGAACCGCACGGCGTACCCGACCTCTGCGCCCAGGCGGCATCCGTGCTCCTGGGCGACGCGCGACGCGAGGTTGATCGCGGCAACGCGCCGCGGCTGCGTTACTGCGATTGCCTTTTTGTTGTGCCGTATGAGGAACTGTGGGATCTGCGTCGATTTGCCGGATCCCGTCTCGCCGATCAGCACGGACACCTTGTGCGATATGAGCTGGGGGATGAGCTCGTCCTGGGCTTTGTACACGGGTAGGGTTTTCCGGATCTCGAGCAGCGAAGCGGCTTTCTGCTGTAGTGCTGTGTGGGATAGCTTCGAGGAGTCAAGAGCCAAGTCGTCGTCGTCATCGTCGTCGTCGTTGCTGTGGTTGTGGTTGTTTTCATCATCGCTGAAGAACTCAACAACTTTAGGTACGGTCTTATCTGTCTGTGTTTGTTTCTGGCTGTGGTGGTGGTGGTGGTGTTGTGGTTTTGCTGTGGTTTGTTTCGCAAAGTCGTCAAAGCGTCGTTTCTTGTTATACCGTCTCTTTTCTGTGTTCATTGTGGGCTGGCGTGTGTCTGTGTGTCTTTTTGTTGTATCTCCGTGCGGGTGGTTTACAATTTTTCAACCGGTAGTTCTAAATCCAAAAGTTTTCTCGCGATGGCGATGGCGATGGAGATGGCGATGAGAGAGGAACAGCACAACAACCACAATAAGAAATCCACTTCTATTAAATGCTATGAGCCGAGTCGAATATCCGAAGGCCGGACCCACAGAATAAACCAACTCTTTTGACCGCGCCGGTCTACCTATAAAAGACCCTGGACACAGTGTGGTCAGATCCGGCCCCACACGTGACCCCATACCCCCGGATATCCGAAGGTAAACAAAACACAGCCGGATGGAGGAGAAGACGACCAAGCTCCACCACTTGGTACACAGCCCATATAGTTCAACCGCACCCAAACTACACACACATACATCAACGGCGACATGAAGATGCCGGAGATCAGCGTGCACCGACGCGTCGTGATGGTGCTGTGCATATTCCTGACTATATCCCTCACGTTCCACCTCCTTGCGATCCTGTCGGTGCCCGTGACGAGCAAGATAACGCTGTGCACGTACGAGGAGTACAAGTTCGGCGTGTTTGGCCTGTGCAACAACGACGGGCAGTGCAGCGCCGTGAGCATAGGGTACACCGGGATGACGCTGAGCGAGCTCTCTGGGTTCTCGCTGCCGTCGAACGCGCGGCACTCGATCTCGAACCTGCTCGTTGTGCACCCGATATGCGCCGCCTTCACGCTCGTGCTCCTCGGGATGGGGATCCTCGCGAACTTCTCGCGGTTCTCGTCGTCGACGCGGTTCCTGCTGCTGATGCTGCTGTGGACGCTCCCGACTTTCCTGCTCTCGCTGCTGTCTTTCCTCGTTGACATTCTGCTGTTCATCCCGCATCTCGACTGGTGCGGGTGGCTGATCCTGGCTGCGACGGTGCTGATTGCGATCACGGGCACGATGCTGTGCGTGATGCGGCGCGCCGTCACGTCTCGGAAGATGCACTGGAAGCACCTGCAGAGCAACCCGGAGGAGATGTACAGTCTTGCGCCGTTCAACGCTGAGAACAGCTCGACCGAGTCGAAGGATGACGATGATGATGAGGAGGAGGAGGAGGAAGAGCCAGAGCAGCAGGATCACACGCTCGACGTGCTCGATCCAGACGACCGGACAACGGTGCACGACGTTGTCGGTGGGTATCGTGGGTTTGTCCCTCTGGGGACGCACTCGCCCGAGCGGGGCATCAGCGACCACTCACCACGGCGACCCACGCGGGCACACACGCACAGAGACGACGACGAGCAACAACCGGCTCCCGAGTCATACACATACACCCCGGACCCACGACATCAGCCAGCGATATCGTACCCCGTTGCAGCGCTGTATCTCGGGGCCGCTAACGCACAGAAAGAAGAAGACGACGACGATATCTACGAGACGGCAGTGCCGCGGCACAATGTGCAGTTTGCGTCGCCCGTGCGCGGCGGTGTTGCTGGGCCACGGAGCATGCCTGATGCGGATGAGCGCGAACGCGAACGCGAGGTGATACCTACACCCGCGCCCAGCTCGGTATACTCTGACGAGACGGCTCCGCGTTCTTCTACAACGATGATGGGCCCGCGGCGACTGCCGTCGCAGGACGCGGTGCCGCCGCCGCCGCAGCAGCAGCAGCAGCAGCACGCATTCGCACCGGCGTACCCTGAGCGGTTTGGCCTCGATGTGCTGGAGGAAGGCATGGACGTTGTGCCGCGTCCCGAGTCGTCTGCGGCGGATGACGTCTTTTCCGAGAGCGATGCGTTTGTGTTCAAGCGCGGTGGTGGTGGTGGTGCGCATAGCGTTGTTTCTCTAGCGGATACGAACTTCACTTCGATATCGCAGCGGCCGGTGAATCCGCGGTACCTCGAGGCGGCGGCGCGTGAGAGGGAGAGGGAGACGGAGACGGAGACGGAGACGCGGCGCGCACATGCGTATGCTGGGAGGTTGCCCGTGCCGTATCGTCGGAGCGGTGGTGGTAATGCAAGGGTGGACGGGATGACGAGTGGAGAATCATTACAGTTTGACAATTCGAGGGTCGTTGGACTACGGATGCAAAAGGGTGGTAATAATTCGTCAAAGGACTTTTTCAGTTGATCTTTTTTGAAATGGGTTTTTTATTGTATTTTTCTATGTTGCGCTTTCAAAAATGAATGGGTTGTTGTACAGTGCAGTCGTGCACCGCGCCAAAAGAGCAGGGGGACCGAGGGTGTGTTTAACGAGCAACTTTTGACGTGTGTGTATCATCCCATCGGGGTGCGAGATGGGCGATGGGGGGTTCCTCTGAGGTGATGTGTATCATAACGGTGATGACAGTATATGACTGGTCGTTGTGGGTGTAATATATATATATATATATATAAGAGCGCTTGTGTTTCCGTGTGAGTGGTTATGTAGAATTCTCGGGACATCTCAATGGAACTGTCCAATGTGCAATATCTAGCAACGACAAACAACGATCGGTGTATACGCACCGCGCTCGCGCCCATCCTGGAACAATGTTCGATATCGGGGACCGACAATTTGAGCGATACAAAGCGCAGACATGTGGCGATATCGCTGACAAAGTGCCATTTCCCCGACACGGCGCTGCCTGGCTCGTGCGCCCGGGGGGGCCACAACAGCCGCCAGGAAGAAAAAGAGTGTGTAGCCGAGCTACAGAAATATTCACCGTGGTGGACAACGTACTTTGGCAGCTACGAGCGGGTTGGGAGCATGTGTTTCCAGGAGGGAGAAGGGTACGCGCGGGACCGGGCCGTCGAGACGCTGGGCGCGCTGGCGGGCGCGCACCGGGAGCTCCTCGAGCAGGTTGCGCGGGCCCAGACGGAGATCGAGGACTGGAGACGGGCCACGGAGCACGAGCTCGAGCAGGTTGTCGTAGAGCACCAGATTGAAAGAAGAGAATGGGCGTCCGAGTTGCGGCGGGTGCGTGCGGAAGTGAGGGGTGCGGCGGTGGAGGCGGGGCGCGATGCGGTCGAGGAGTTGAACCGGGGTGTTGTGGGCGCTGTGGGCGCGCTGGAGGAGGCGAGGCGGGTGGCGCTGGAGATGGGTGGGCACGGGGTCCGAGATGGTGGTGGTTGGTGGTGGTGGTGGTGGTACTACTACCGGGCGGTGGTGGGTGTCATTCGGTGGGTGCTGTTTGCCGTGTTCGGGTGGTGTCTCGGGTATCTCTGCGGGCTGGGCAGTGCTGGGCTCGTTGCTGGTGTGCTGTTTGTCGGGGGGGTGCTGTTTGTCGAGATTGTCTTGTAGGGTCTCTCTCGGAGGACAGTTGGCCATCTCCGTGCGCGAGGTGGATGTGGGGATGCGGAGGGTGTGTGAGGGTGTCGGGCGGGTTGCAGAGGGTTAAAGAGTGGGGACGAGTGTAGAGCGCGCCGGATTATCTGGTGCGTGTGGGGTGTGGGCATCTGGGCGGGTTCCATTACATTATTATGAGTGCTGTGACTGCTGTGGATGAGGTATATTGTGCAGGTGCTACAGATGGAAGTATATATATTGTAGTATGTGTTATAGCGTGCTAAAAGAATCCACCTGGAGAAAACCGTCCAGTTCCGAGACCCGCTCTGAGTGTGTGTGTGCTCTCGGTGAGGGAAAAGAAAAGAGACGTGAGGCGAGAGAGGGGAAGGTGGGTCTGTGAGGATGTGGGGATGCCATGTGCTGTGCTGGCGATGTTCGCATTCTGGGGCCGTGTATATTATACGGTGTATATGGTGGATACACCTTCTTAGCAAGTGTTATGTGTATATATACATTGTATACCGTGTCATATTGCGTACCGCCCGGTGTTGGTGTATGGCCAGATCAGCTCGCTCCATCCACTCGGAGTCGTCTCATTCTCCGACACCCTGCTGACTGCTGGGTTTGGGGGGTGTGCCGTCTGCTGCTCTTCTCTCTTGCTTCCAGCTGTACTCTTTTGCTCTGCTCTTTTGTGCTCTACTCTGCTCTAGTATATACCACACTACAATACACTCACCCACCAGCCATACTAACTACCAATATACCACTATACCAATATACCAATATAATAGAGAGAACAGACCCGGACACCCCCTCCCACCCACACCCCCCACACCGGGACGCGCGGACTCCGCGCGCGCGCCCCCCTCAAACCCCTCACACGTCCTCTTTTCTCTTTCTCTCACCTCGCTGGGCAACGCATATATATATACTCGTCTTGTTTTCTCGCCCGTGGGGGGTTTGTCTTTTGTTGTCCTGTTGATTCTACCAGTGTTTATATATACGTCTATACAAAGTTACCTCGTTCACCGGACAACTCCACACGCTGTTCGCTCTCCCGCTCTTTCCGGTCTTGTCTCTCTGATAACCCAGAACCACCCCCGTTTTTGCGTACCGCCGCCCCAACACACCCCTCACCACCCCTCACCACAAAGATGGATTTCTTACTCCCTGAGAAGAAGCTCTTTGACGACAAACACATGATCAAACCATGGTTGCAGTCCCAGCTGATAGTCAAGGGGATCAACATTGTCATTGAGCGCTCGGACGACACCAAGATTGTGTTCAAATGCAAGAACAACCAGTTCAACCCCCTCCACGCGGCTGGCTCGGCGTCAACCACCCCGTCTGCGCTGAAGCTGAAGCGGATGAAGAACTTTGACACGAAGCAGGAGGTGCTCGAGGAGCGCCGCAAGGCTAGCGATGCAAAGAAGAGACAGAGCTGTCCCTTTAGAATACGCGCCAACTATTCCCTGCGTGCAAAGAAGTGGTCGATCGTTGTCGTTAACGAGCACCACAACCACCCCCTATACCCTATTGCCGGTGAGCAACAACAGCAACAACAACAACAGCAGCTACAACCACAGCCACAACAACAGCCACAACAGCCACAACAACCCCAACAAACACAGCAGACAGTCCCATCGAGGAACTCGGAGGTGCGCTTCTCGCTGCCGCTGCCCAACTTCAACTCGATCCAAACAAACACACAGCAACAATACCAGGATGGACATTTATCTGCTGCCCCGCCGGCGCTGACGAATTCGTCCTCGACGCGCTCGTCGTCGTCGATCACGTCGCCTCTGAACAGCTCGCCGGGTTTTGAGTCGTCGACAAAACCACATGCTCCTCCTGCGCAGCAGCTGCACCAGCACCAGCACCAGAACTACTCGCGGTTCGCAACGTCGACGAGCGGGCTGTTTCAGAGCGCGTCTGGTGCACACCACCATCAGCAGCAACCCCAACAACAGCAACAACAGCAAAACACATCGCAGGAAAGCGTGTCGAGCATGCAGAAGATCAACTCGCTGCAGCTCGAACTTAACAACCTGCTCCTGCAGTTGAACTCTGCAAACTTTTCGTACTTTTTCAACAGCAACAACAACTCGAGCACGACGAACAACAACAAGGAGGAGGTGTACCTTCGTCTGATCCACATCCTCCGTGAATCGCTCGCTAGTTCGGGCAGCGCTGGCCAGAACGGCAACGGGGGGAGCACCGCGGGCACAACACCACAGTACTCCGGGTATAACAACTATACCGCTTCCGACTCGCTTGGGTCCGGGGCTGTGAATGGCGGCGGTGCGCAGAGTGGGAGCGTGAATGGTGGTGGTGCTGCCACGTCGCACAACCTGCTCTTGCCGCAGCTCCCCTCGCTCCAGCCTATCCGCACGGCGACTGGCTCGGCTGTTCCCTCGGCTGGCTCAAAGGGCGATGCTGCAAATTATGGTTCCCAAGGATACGGTGGCTACCTCGGTGGGAACCACGACAATGCCTTTTTGAAATTTTGATCTTTTTTATCTGATACACTGTGATTTGTGTGATTTGTGCTATGTTATTATTCCGTGTGGTTATTATTTATTGTGATTTATTATTATTTATTCGTTATTATTATTTGCATTTTTCCTGTTTTAATTCTTTAATTTTTTATTGATACACTTGATTTTGATCTGTCTCCCTCCCCCCATGACTAACTCTCACGACCTAAACACATGCTTACACTCTAGACAAACATAGAACAGAATCATAGAGGTATCCCGCCTCCGCTGCTGACTCTGGAAAAACACACAGTCCGTGTTATGGCACTTGGGGCACTGTCTGTCCGACCTCGGCAGCGTGGGGTCCGACCCGATATCCTGAACGACGCCCGCCGTCTCGCCGATGTTCGTGATCAGCTCGTGCCGGTACACCTTTGGGTTCTCCGCGAGCTCGGTGTAGTCGCAGTTACGACACGAGTACAGCAATCTCTGCTCCTCCTTGTCCTCCTTCGGATACAGCATGTTGTTGCTGGTGGCGTTGGCGTTAGTACATGGGCTCGAAAGACACAAAGCACGGATCGAACTCACCACTCGGCACAGAACCGGAACGACGCCATCTTTTATGCAACTGTTATACCGTAAGGGCGCAGACCGTTGGATGCAGTCGTAAGCTGTTAGTTTGTGCTTGTACATCTCTACATCTCGCCGCATGTTGAACACTTGAACCTCCGGCATAAACGCACCGCCCGCACACGACACTTACGCCGCGCACGATCAATCCATTTTTCAATATCCACCACCACTCAAACATCAACCGCTCAACGGTACCAACCGACATAGAACAACAACAACAAAAAAAATGTCAATAGTCAGAGCAGCCACCAGACTCGCGCCGCGCGTGCGCGCCGTTGCTGCCGTTCGCGTCCTTGCGGCGAGACACAACTCCACAGCAGCAGCCGCCGTGTCGCCCAAGGTGTCCACGCTCGTGGACTCGATCTCCCAGCTCACGCTCCTCGAGACGTCGTCCCTCGTGAGCGAGCTCAAGACGCGTCTCAACATCTCCGACGTGATGCTCTCGGCGGGTGCGGCCGGCGCGCCCGCCGCTGCGCCAGCCGCTGCCGCAGCCGAGGAGGAGCCCGCCGAGGCCGTGGAGGAGCAGACCATCTTCAGCGTCAAGCTCGAGAGCTTCGACGCGAAATCGAAGCCCAAGGTGATTAAGGAGGTCAAGGCGCTGCTGGGACTGTCGCTCGTCGAGTCGAAGAAGTTCGTCGAGAGCGCGCCCAAGACGCTCAAGGACAACGTTGCCAAGGAGGACGCCGAGAAGATCAAAGCTGCGCTGGAGGCGCTCGGTGCAAAGATCGTGCTGGAATGAAATTGCGAGGGGCGGTTGTTGTTACACTGTACATACATACATGCATACGTGAGTGCAATATATTCTTGAGACTCGTTGCTGGGGCGCGTTGCGTTGCGCCGCGTTGCGCTGTTGTAGGTCGGGTTCACCTGTGGTGGTGGTGCAATATGTGGGCCACCGTCTCGTGGTGTCTCGGCCGCGGGGCGTCTTGCGGATTCGCCAGTATGTGCTCAAGCGCGTCATACGACGAGTCGCCGTATTCCTCTTGCTCTTCCTCATCCACCCCGCCCTCCTCAACCACATCGTCTTCCGAGCCGAACTCAGACGAATCCCCCACTGCGTAATCACCCCCAGCACTCCCGTGGTCAGGCATAACCAACCGGCTCAGCGCGTCGATTAGGACCTGCATCTTTTCGAAAACGCCAATTGTGACCGCGCCGCTGGACACGACGCCGCGGAACACTTCGAACGCCGCTGTGATTGTGTCTTCCGTCGTGCGGGTTTGCGGCGTGCGGTGCTGGTGCGAGAGCATCTCGAGCAGGGACGGCTCGAGGGAGAGCAGGTCTCGCGATTGCGATTGCAGCGTGGACTGTCCGTTGTGCTGTATCATGTCTGTCGTGCGGCTGTGTGGCGGTGTTTTTTGCAGGTGGTGGTGATTGAGATCTTGTGGTGGGTTGTGAGATGCACAAAGTCAAGCAAGCTCATGCATGCACCACAAACACACACTGTTTTTTTTTTTTCAAAACATTTCATTTAAAGAAAATCACAAATAGAACTAAAAAAAAGGGACTAAAAATCGATAAAGTATTTCGCATATGGATCCTCACCACCAGCACCGTAATCAAGCTGTTCTTCTGGATAATGATCAAACAGCGAAGAATCACCGACCCCAGCAGTGATTGGTGGTTCGTATGGAGTTTCAATATCCTTCAACACCAACTTCTCCCACACAACTTCGCCAAACCAAGGATGGTTACGAATGTCAGCAGGACCATTCTGTAAGTTACCCAAACGACGCGTCAAGTCAGCAGTGATCAGCTTCGTCAACAGATCAACAACGTCCGGGTGCATGTGCGAGGGATAGTGAACCTTTCCAGCCAGGATCTTTTCATACGTCTTCATTGGGGTTTGGTCGTAAAATGGCGTATACCCAGCAAGCATTTCAAAAATCAAAATCCCCAAGGACCACCAGTCAACCGACTTGTTGTACGGTTTTGTCGTAATCACCTCGGGTGCAATGTAATCGGGAGTACCACACAACGTCCATGTAACCGTCTCAACCTCCTTGGCAAATCCAAAATCGGTGATCTTGATGTGTCCGTTTCTATCGAGTAAAATATTCTCGGGCTTCAAATCCCTATAGATGATGTTGTGCGAGTGCAGGTATTCGAGTGCAAGTGTAACCTCTGCAGCATAGAATTTGGCAACGGGATTGGGGAACCGCTGCGACTTACGCAACAGCGAAAACAGCTCACCACCCTCGATATAATCCATAACCATGAACAAATTCTTGGCGTCCTGGAACGTGCCCCACATCCGAATGAGAAAGGGGTGCTCCACCAGCTTGAGCATACGACGCTCGTCATTGGTATGCTCAACTTGCTTCATCCGCAGCACCTGTGCCTTCTTCAAAACTTTAACAGCATAGTACCGCCCGTTGTGCACCGACCTCACGAGGTGTACACGGCCAAACGACCCTGTGCCCAGCGTGCGCATGATGTGGAAATCCTTGAGCGAGTACTTACCCTTGGATACCGTTGACCTCTGCGGGAGCATCGACTGCTGTAGTATGTTAGACTGCGATTCGAGCATCGCCTTGTGGGATGGCTGCTGGATCAGCGTCTGGTACGATGGTTGATGCTGCGACGGAGCCGGTGGCTGCAATTGGGGTTGATTCGGTGTTTGGAACGAAGCAGTTTCGAGGTTCGCTCCTGGCTGTTGTTGCTGCTGCTGCTGATGCTGCTGCTGCTGCTGCTGTTGGTCCATAATTATATCACCAGGCGCAATGTCTTGTTTTTTTTCCAATAAATTGCTCAAGTGTGATCCGCTGGTCAAGGTGCTATGTGCGCTCGTATGGGTGGATGTATCTGGTTGGATCGACCGGTCTTGTGCGTGGGTGTTGTTGCTATCAGTATGGGACTGGTGGCCAGAAATGTGCAGCCTTTGCAGTATCTTTGAACGCATCAAACGATGCTCGCAGAAGAAACCTTTCCCAATTGAAGGACCTCAGTGGACAATGTGTGAAAAAGTCCGCCGATAGTGCTCGCTAGAATCAGTCACGGGTTATATCGCTTCTTCGCACGGCGTGGGATTGCAACACGCGATAGATGTTGGTGGTGGTGGTGGTGGTGTGTGGGTCGGGGGAAGCGGGATTTCTCAGTTCCTGTGCAGCACCGCAACGAAACAGGGAAAGGAGGGGGGAGAGATGTGAATCTATTGGGAGCAAGGAGGAAACACCGCGGTGTGTACTTGATGGCCCAACGGTCAATGCCGATGCTGGATTCTGAGGTGTGCAATTGGGACAGCGGTTCGGCGGGTAGAGAGGGATGTATCCTGTGGTGAGCTCTGAGCCATCGCAGTGTGTTGCACAGAGCATTTTCGCTTGCAGATTGGCACAGCCACAGGGCGGACGGCCCGTGGCTGGTGAAGGTGGCTGGAGGAATATTCGGGCATTTTTTGTATGTATACAAACTACATATATATATTCACCTCCGCTTCTTGCCTTTACCGGGCCTGGCATTCTTGGCCCGCTTCTTCTCCATCTGCTCTCTCTGCTTGCGGATCTGCTCCGTCGACTTGATCTCGTTGCGGCCCATGCCGGCGCGGTGGTACCCCTTGACGGCCACACCACCCTCCATGGCCTTCTCAACTTTCTTCTTCTGTGTATGGTAATCGTCCCGTGCTTTGTCCGGCAGCTTGGGCGCAGTCACCTTGCGGTGGTTGAAGCGGCCGCCCGGACCGCGCGTGCTCGAGACTGGCGTGTTGTTGCTGCTGGTAGTCACCTGCTCAGGCGCGCCAGCACGCATGTTCCCGACATTCTTAGCCTTTTTCCAGTCGTCGAATTTCCCGGAACGGTACGTGGCAGGGATCATGTGGCCGCTCTCGCCCATGATGAACTTCTTATCCGTGGACATCGAGTTGACGTACTTGCCCTTCTTGCGGTCCCACTTCATCACTTGGGTTTGTTTCTGGATCTTGTCGTCGTTGTCGAGATCAAACGTGGCGCGCTGTGCGTCGTTCGCAAATGACCCATCGAGCGAGAGCTGCTTGTCCTGGATAGACGACGCGGGTGCATAGTGTGGCAAAAAGAATTGCGGGTCGCGGTACGTTGTCTTTTTCTTGTTCGCTGTCCTTGAGGATAACGCCTCGTCTCCGTCCTCAAACGTTTGCGCGAGCTCGTCCTCGCCAACAGCCGCGTACCCAACCTCCCCCTCATTCTCGTTTGCAGCGTGGAAAATCTCGTCCTCTATGTTGTGTGTCAGCCCAGCCATTCTCTCCATCTCAAGCAAATCACGTCTCTCCTTGGCACGTCTTTGAATAGGCGCAATCTGTCTTCTTCTCTTGTGCATCAGCGCCATCATGCTCTCGTCCTTCTTGGTAAACTCGAAAACCGTCTCCTTGTTATGCCTATTCTGCAGCTTGGCGAGAAACGCATCTTTTTCAAGCTCGAGGTTCGACCCGAACAGGAGGTGCTGCGCGTCCCACCCGGACTGATGCAGCTCCTTGGCCCTCCTCAACGACTCAGCCGAAGCAGCAGTGCGCGTCCGATAGTAGAGCTTCTCACCTTTTGCAGCCACATCCTTGAGTGTCTTGAGCTCATAGCTGTGTCTCAGCAGCGTCTCGTACAGTTCCTGAAACGTCTCGAGGCTCGCGCGGGGCGCACTACCAAGTACAAGCCGGCTAGTGTATGGGACTCTGAGTGCTTCTCCTTCCCCGAGTTCCTGCTTCGACTGCAAAATCTCAGCCTTCTTCTCGTGCATTGCGGTCAAGTACACTTTTTTCCCGAGAAATATCTCCAGGTCGAGCAGGTACGGCAGCTCGGCCTCGTTCACTATCGAGTACGCCCACCCGCTGTTTCCCGCTCTCGCCGTTCTGCCCACCCTGTGGATGAAGATCTTGGAGCTCCCGGGGAGTGTATAGTTGATGACGTTCGCAAGCACGGGGATATCGATACCTCTAGCGGCAACGTCAGTCACAACGAGCAGCTTACTCAGACCCATGCGGAAGTTCAGCAGCTGCCGCCGGCGCGCGTACTGGTCCAGAGAACCGTAAATGTACGACACGGCATAGCCGGCATTCTTGAGCATGGTTGTAATGTACTCCACGTGGTGCTTCGTGGGCACAAACACAATTGTAGAATGTGCCGATGGTAGCTCAGTGGCGCGGGGCAAACGCTCGCGCTTCACCTTGTGCTTGCGTTTTCTCTTGTTGTCTTTATTATCCTCGCCTTCAACATCGTCGTCGGACGAGTCCGCCTGGTCGTTCGCCCTGTCAAGCTTGGCTAGCTCTTCGGCTGTCGCCAGTGGCATCTTCACCACTTCTTGTAAAAGATGCAGCAGGTTGGCTTCTCTTTCGTTGCGTTTTGTCGACACGAACGCCATCTCGAGCTGATCAGAGATTTTCGCCTCGGAGTCGAGCCTCACCAGCACCGGGTTTGACAACCCAGCCTTGGCAAAGTCAACCAGTGTGCGCGGCAGAGTCGCAGAGAACAAAAGCGACTGTCTGTTAGGTGGAAGCGCAGCTAGTAATTCGTTCAACTGCTCGGCGAATCCCATCTCGAACAAACGATCAGCCTCGTCGTATACAATATACTCCACCGTCTTGAGGTTCAACTGCATTTCCACCTTCAAGTGCAAGAATCTACCGGGCGTAGCAACGATGATGTCCGGGTTCGACATCATGGAGCTGAACTGGTCCTCGAGCGAGTCACCACCAATCAGCAGCACCATTCTCAGGTCCGTGCCTTTGCAGAACTCCTTCAGCTGTTTTTGAGTCTGTAGAGCCAGCTCTCTGGAAGGAGATAATATAACAGCCCGCGCACCAATCTTAGCAACATGCACCTTGAGTTTTTCCACGAGCGGGAGGAGAAACGCAGCAGTCTTACCGGATCCCGTCCGCGCCATGCCCACAACGTCTCTCCCGGACATGATCAGCGGAATAGTTTTTCTCTGAATGGGCGTGGGCTGTCTGTATCCCTTTCTCCCGATGCTTCCTAGTAAGAACTTCGACAGGCCAAATGACGCAAATGAACCGTTTTTGGCCTTCTTGGTGGCTTCCGTAACGGCAAAGTACGTATCCATCTCGCCGTCCCTGGCCCCGTCTGCTCCTTCATCGTCTGAAAGTTCCAGCGTGGGGAAAGCTGGGGTGGCTGCCTTGGGCTCCTTCTTTGCCTTTTGCTTTTTTGCCTTGGGCTGCTCCTCCTCTTCCTCGTCAGAACTGAGGATCTGATCCTGGAGCTCACCGTCTGATCCATCACTCTCTGAGTCGGAGTTGGAGAATGCCTCGCTGTCAGACGCACTGTCCAGCGCTATGTTCGACGCAATGTCGTAGTCCTCTTCCTCGCTGCTCGACATAGTCACTAAGTGGTAGCTAACCTGCCTGTCTGTCTCGATATGAAAAAAGGGCTCACACAGCTCTCATCTTTTCTGTGAGACATGCATAACAAGAGGTAAAAAAATTCCGAGGGCATCGCGGGTGTTACCCGGATTCTTCACCCAACGGCTTCACACAACCTGAATAGTTTGCTACCATTGATTATTATATTTTTAGTTTGTTTTTCGTATATATATGTATCTAACCAAGCTAGCGGTTATATGGGTGGAAGCCTCCTCCACGTCTGCCGTACACACCCCTTCCTCTCGAGTGCGATCCCCTGCCGGACCTGGGGCCCCGAGGAGCGTTGGGTGGGGGTTTGGTGTAGCCCCCCGTTGATGACGAACCCTTGGGCCCAGCAGGGAAGTTTTCAACCTGTTCCTGTGGATTAGGCACCTCCTGGTCATTGTCACCATCGCCATATCCACCATCGCCGTAGCCCTGTGCTGGTGGAGACATCGATCCACCACTGCCGCCGCCGTTCTGCTGCTGCATTTGCTGCATCTGCAACCAGTATTGTTGCATCTGTTGCATCTGCTGCCAGTATTGGCTCATTGCGTCCGGAGTCATCCCGCCATAGTAGTTTGCGTTGTTCCCCATTCCTCCCTGACCCATCATGCCGCCCATCTGCTGCTGCTGCTGTTGCTGCTGCTGGTAGCCTCCTCCATTGTAGCCGTTCTGCTGCCTGTTCTGCTGTCCTCTGGGCTCTGCTCTCTTGATCTCCATCGACCGGCCCTTGAGAGGCACAAACTTGTTCTCGGTGACGCGGTCAACAGCATCCGGCGAGTCATAAGTGACAAACCCAAACCCTCTCGACCGGCCAGTGTCCTTATCAATCATAAGCTGCGCATCGATGATCGTGCCAAACTGCGAAAAGTACTCGTTGAAGTCTTGCTCAGTCACCTCCGGCGCGATTCCTCCTACAAAGATCTTTCCCGTTTTCTCCTGCTCCTCCTTGGGGATCGCTCTCTTCGGATCAATGAGCTTTCCATCAAGAACATGGCTCTGTTTCAGTACCGCATCCACGCTAGACGAGTCGGCAAACGTGAGAAACCCAAATCCTCTCGAGCGACCTGTGTTGCTATCCTTCATGATGGTGAGATCCACAATCTCGCCAAACTTGGAAAAGTACTCCCTCATACCCTCGTCGGTGGTCTCCCAGTTGAGCCCACCGATGAACATCTTGCCCTGCTCACGCGAAAAGATATCAGCCTTGACCGTCTCTCTAACTGGCAATTGCTGCTGCTGGTACTGCTGCTGTTGCTGCATGTAGGCGGGCATCGTCGAGGACGGTGTCGAGTATGCTGTGGGCGCTGGCGCAGCTGCTGTAGTCGATACTGCTGCGGGTGGTGGAGCCGTCACAGGAGGGGGCAATGGTGCAGAGGATCCGGTGTCTGGTTCCTGCTTCACCGGTGGGGCCGTCGCTGGTGGTGGCAGCGGGGCCGCCTCCTGCTCCTTCTCTGGAGTCTCATCCTTCAATTCCTCCTGCGTCTCTTCTGGTTTTGTCTCTTCAGTCTTTACTTCTGGTTCATCATCGCTGGATTGGGTGTTAGTTTTCTCGTCTTTCACCAGGGAACACAAAGCCTGAGCGGGAAGGTGCTGTCACACTTACTAGATGTCATCAAAGAGAGCTTCATCATCGTCTAGGGAAGACATACTGGGACTGTGTTAAGGAAAGTTAATGTATTGTCGATATGGAATCTATTTTTCCCTTTATGCTATCAAAGATATTTAGCTAGCTTAGATAATGACGATACACAGTTCAAGAAACTGTCACCTTGTGATTTTATCCCAGATGGTGATTTTGATCACTAAATACCCTTCGCTATCGCGTTGTCTATCTTCAAGTGCTGTTTGGTCTCTGATGGCGGTGTAGTTAAAGGAGCTTGAACGGAGGGCGACTCGTCGGTGGGCACAGTGAAGCGTTTGCTCTCGCTGAGTCGTACACGCAGACATTACCCGGTGTTACTCGCCGTGCTCTTCATAGGCTAAAAGTTGAAGAGAGGAGAATTGAACTTATGGCCTAAATCCCCGGATAGAGAATTTTGATGATGGATTTTAGGCTGGGAATGTTTCAGGTATTTTCCGGCTGAGCATCGTTTCCTTTGTGTGCGTGTTTGGTGTGCGTGTTTGGTGTGCTCCTCCTCGGAGTTCTGCAGACTGATTCTTGCATCAAATATGCTCTTCATGATCACAAAAGTGTACACCTAAAAACAAATAATCTTGCAAATTAGTTTAGCAACAAAAGTGAATTTTCTTTTCTTGAACTTGGTGTTATTCATGTAAAAGATGGGTAAAATAAATCAACATTAGTTAATACTAAATTAAAGCTTCTGGCGTTTCACAGATTTCTCTCTGCCTCTACTAAAAAGAAAAAGTTTTGAACTTTTTTGATTATCAGAATTTGACTGTGCTTATGTACCAAAATGATATATTTGCCTCTCATATTGCCTGGTGTTATCTTTTACCGAAAGAATCTCAAGTTCTTTCAGTGATTCTGGTGATTTAAATCTAAAATAGAGGCCGAACGACGTGCCTCTACCAATTCGAAAAATATGTAAACCGAAATATTTCACACCCATTCCTGTTCCGAACTGATGTCAGCTTCTATGACCAGAGATGAAGAAAGACTACCTATTATACCTAGCACAGGCGCATAGCGATTTTAGGCTTGCGGAGCTGGAGTCTCTAGCGGCACTAGAAAACATCCATGTTGACCTCAGCTCGCACGATCCATCGTGCCCATTCATGATAGTCCAACTGGCTAGCGATGACGAAGCCCGGCGTTGGGTCGAGCGCGGGATACTGATTCGTGGCATATACGAACTCTGGGGCCAAGGGTCCGACATTACGCAGCTGCACGAGGATGTCAAGGCTTGCAGCACACAGTACTGGGACGCGTACATGCAGTGTTCGTTCAAGTTTGATTTCGTGGGGTACCAAGGCAGCAGGGACCGCAAGTCGCAGGTCGCGCTGATCGAGTCGTTTGCATACATGGACTTCCAGGGCCCGATCCGGATGAAGCGGCCGGACGAGGTGTTTGCAGTGCTCGAGCAGTACCACGTCGTGGGGCGAGAGGCCGCAGAGCGGCCCGATATGATGTGGTTTGGCCGCCAGATCAACGTGAGTCTGCGCGTGAAGGGGGTGCTTGACACATATGACCTGAGCACGCGGCCGTACAGGGGCACCACCTCGTTTGACGCTGAGCTGTCGATGATTACGTGCAACTTGGGACATGTCAAGAAGAACCGGATCATGTACGACCCGTTTGTGGGGACGGGTTCCTTTCTGGTTGCTGGGGCACAATACGGGGCTCTGGTGTTTGGATCGGATATTGATGTGCGTGCCGTCAAGGGCAAAGGCGGCAATCAGAATATCAAGGGTAACTTCAAGAAGTACGGCACATCGATATTTTTCGGAGATGTTCTTGGCATGGATTTCACGCATAATGCTTTCCGCGATAGTTTGGTGATAGACAGCATAGTGTGCGACCCGCCATATGGTATAAGGGAGGGTTTGAAGGTTTGTGGAACGACAAAACCTGGCAGAATGGAGGGCAAGGAAAACCTTGTGATTGACGGTGAGAAAGCCTTTTTGAGGAGGGACTTTGTACAGCCTAAAAAGCCCTATGAGCTGGACTCACTACTGGATGATCTGCTCCAGTTCGCGTCCGAAAGACTTCCCGTTGGCGGAAGACTATGCTTTTGGATGCCTACCGCAAACGACAACTTTGTTCCGACACAGATTCCTCAACACGAGAAACTGGAACTATTATACAATCTCGTCCAAGATTTCAACAAGTGGTCGAGAAGGTTACTGGTGTATGTCAAGAGAGAAGCAGGGTACCAGGGCAAGACGGTTACTAAAGACGACAGGGTCGGGAACAATAACTTCAGGGAAAGATACTTTTCCGGGTTTAACTAGCATACTAGCATGAAATGATAATAGAATAATGGAACAAGACCGTGATATCGGAAAAAATGCTTAGGTTTTTTTTGTACTTGGTAAAGAATTTTTACATATAGCCTCCATCCCAAAACTATGAAGGCTTACTGAGAAGGGATTAGAAGAAGCACAACAACATTAATTTAACACCATTAATTAACGCTTAATCTATTCCTCATCCTCGTCCTCCAAAGTCTGAGCGGCAATACGGTCCAAATCTCTCTGACCGTTCTCGGAGATCTTGCGGCCACCCTTTGGAGAAATCTCAACAACACCAATCTTTTCCAGAGACTGCAGAACCTTTCTGTTGACGGAACCGGAGGCGTCAGCATGCTTGGCAGGTCTGACACCACGGTTCTTAGCACCACCGTACAGTCTGTTCAGCTTACCAACACCAACCTGCTTTCTCAAGTAGATGTGACGGGCAACCGAAGCAGCACGCTTGTAGAACCAAGTCTCAGACTCCTGTGGGGGAAGCTCGTTGCCGGCGGAGGTCTTGACAATGTCAACGTAACCTGGAACCTCCAGCTTACCTTGTCTCTGCAAGAACTGGGCGTAGGCGTTAATGAAGTCCTGGGCTGGGACGTCTCTGCATAAAAGAGTTAGTACTGATTCAAGTTGTCGCAGGCGCATGGAAGAGATGGGAGCAACAATCTCCAAGAGAGGCACGAAAGATGGGCGGAGACAACATCGCTGCGAAACTTCCTCGCGCAGTTGAGTAGATCATACAAAGATTCTCTTCAGTCCGACGACGAAGGTTGTGGAGGTGTCTGTCTGTTGGCCTGGTACTGACGGTGTCTTGTCTCAATGACCCTCCAGAGCATGCTGTGTGATCAAATTACAAACTGGCACAAGAAATTCAATGCTGTTCCCTATATGCGACTGTGCAAGTCATGCTCTGTGTGATATATGTGTGTTTTGAGGTTGCTTTAAACCCTGCTGTTCATCGTCTCCAGACCCACCTTACCCTCGCTCTTCGATTGTTTCTCCCTGCTCTGTTTCACCACCCATTATCGCATAATACGGCAATATATGTGCGGATCAAGCTTTAAATGAAAAAAGGTACCTACCTGACTGAGTAACCTGGCATCTTGTGATATAATGTGCTGTGTGTATGTTCTCACAAGAGTGTAGCTGACGACACCAAACTGTGAATTATTTTCAATACCCTCCTCCTCTCTGGTGATTGCACACTCGCTGCGCTCGCTGAGCGTTCGCTCTGTGCAGTTTGCGGTGCGCGCACGACCTGCGCCGGATGGGAAGCGCTTCGAAGTGGTCACGTGAAGTGCTGGGGTGTGCCCGCATGCTGAGATTTTCACATACCGATGCGGACAGCAGTCACAGTAGTGATCATCTGTGTAGTGCACGCCCCGAGACTGATCCAGATTGAGCCGCTATGCAGAGCGCGCAGTTGCACAGCCTTTTACATATGCGGGCGGAGACAGGCACATTGAGAGGTGGCAGACAACTACATCGCTAGCCCTTCCATATGTTCGCATGAGCCCGTGAGGAGCTGGAAGTCAGTTCATTATTGGGGCAGGAAAAAAGTGATAAAGATATAGTTGCGGCCATACACTGTATATATAGAATTGCATTCGATATGCGCCTGCTCAATCGTGACTTCTCGTTGACCTTCGATAGCTCAGCTTGGAAGGATACGATAAACGCGACTCCCAGAGAGACACACATGGGCTTGGAGTCTGTATTCTATTTCCCAATGACTGTCATATCGAAAGCTGTTGACGACTGCTTTCACTCGCTCCTAAGTCAGCCTTCCCTCTGGCCACTGTGAGTTCAATCACAGTGTCATTTGCAAACAAAAGTCGACGTAGTCGCGGGGATGGAAAGGGCGGCCGCCCTGATGTCTCATGTAAGTAAGGAAAGCCCAGAGCAGTGCTCAAGCAAGAACAACAGATTGATGTGAAAGGCTCCAGATGATCCAGGAGTAGTGCCTCAAACAGACACACCTTGATGAATGAGGGTATAATGCTGTCGCTTTTGCTTGTTCTACAATAATTTGTGCCAACTGATACATGAATACAACTTTGTAGGTTGTGCCTGTAGAACCGCTTTAATTATCCTGCTATACTTGGATGAGATTAGAATGTGGGACTTCTCTTTGCTCTCCGAGCTTTCTCTCCCTCACTGAATGAGGCTCTTTCATCTGACTTTCTTCTGAGCAAATCAGCCTGCTAATATAACAAATGATTAGAGTTAGCAGAATATCTGATCTTAGTAGGCCTAGCATTTTCTCCAGAACAGTTGTCCCACATCAACTTAGTAAACACTATAAAAGTTACCCGTCCGCGGGCTGTGGGTGACACGCGTTGTCGTCCGAAACCCAAAACGTCTCGTGGATTTTTCGATGGAAGGCGGCGTGATCTGGAGAGAGAGGACGAGCTTGCTAGCGTTTTAAACATTCATTGGTGGGTGAGACATAAATCTATATAATGGTATGTGTGACTTCTCATGATTGTTTTGATTGTTCGAATGTGCAAGTGTGTACTAACGCGTCGTTCAGTCTGTACAAATCTTTGGCGACCAAGTCACCGAGGAGAGAGCTGAGAATGCTCGTCTTTCCGCGTTTGTCGGAGCAATAGCCGTGGGTGACCTCGTGAAGAGCACCTTAGGTCCAAAGGGAATGGACAAGCTTTTGCAGTCAGCTTCGACGGGTGAATCGATGGTTACAAACGATGGAGCTACAATCCTCAAGGCCATTCCACTGGATAACCCTGCTGCGAAAGTGCTTGTCAACATTGCTAAAGTTCAAGATGACGAGGTAGGAGATGGAACGACATCCGTTACAGTGCTTGGTGCGGAGCTTTTGAGGGAGGCTGAGCAGTTGGTTGACAAGAAGATTCATCCCCAGACCATCATCGAAGGTTTCAGAATTGCCTCGAAGGCTGCGATCGAGGCTCTCGACAGGGCTGCGGTCGACAATGGCGCGGATACTGAGAAGTTCAGATCAGATCTCCTCAACATTGCGAAAACTACGTTGTCATCTAAGATTCTCTCCCAGGACAAGGAGTACTTTTCCAAGCTGGCCGTGGATGCCGTCTTAAGGCTCAAGGGCTCAACCAATCTAGAGCACATCCAAATCATCAAAAAGGTGGGAGGTAAACTTTCTGACTCGTTTCTTGACGAAGGCTTTATCTTGAACAAGAGATTCGGAGTCAACCAAAACAAGAAGATCGAGAACGCCAAAATTCTCATTGCGAACACTTCTATGGACACAGACAAAGTGAAGATTTTTGGTGCCAAGTTCAAGGTTGACACCACCAGTAAGCTGGCAGAATTGGAGAAGGCGGAAAGAGACAAGATGAAGGCCAAGGTGGACAAGATCAAGGCTTTCGGCATAAACTGTTTTGTCAACAGACAGCTGATTTACGACTGGCCGGAGCAGCTGTTTTCAGATTCCAACATAAACTCGATTGAGCATGCTGACTTTGAAGGTGTTGAGAGACTGGCACTGGTTACGGGAGGTGAGGTTGTATCGACCTTTGACCACCCTGATAAGGTGAAACTTGGTTACTGTGACAGAATTGAGGAGATTATAATCGGAGAGGATGTTATGACAAAATTTTCCGGCGTGGCTGCCGGAGAAGCGTGCACGATAGTCATCAGAGGTGCTACCGAGCAAGTGCTCGACGAGGCTGAGAGATCGCTGCACGATGCGCTTTCTGTGCTGTCGCAAACCACGAGAGAGACCAGAACGGTCCTCGGTGGAGGATGCGCAGAGATGATCATGTCGAAGGCGGTGGATACAGCTGCCCAGAACGAGAGCGGCAAGAAGTCGCTGGCAGCTGAGGCGTTTGCTCGCGCTCTTAGGCAGCTACCTACGATCCTGGCTGACAATGCAGGATTTGACTCCAGCGAGCTGGTGTCAAAGCTGAGAAGTGCCATATACAACGGTATGACGACATCGGGTCTGGATCTGAATAAGGGTGTGATTGCAGACATGAGGGAGGCAGGTATTGTTGAGTCATACAAGCTGAAGCGCGCAGTTGTCAGCTCTGCGTCCGAGGCCGCAGAGGTGCTGCTGAGAGTGGACAACATTATCCGCGCAAAGCCTCGCACGGCCGACAGGAACCACTGAGAGTAGCTCCCGGCGAATATATATATATTAGACAGCGACGAATATACCTGCTCGTGCACCCTCCAGAGGCCCATTTTGTAGAGATCGCAATTGCAGCGACTCAGAGACGAGTCGAAGGCAGGTCACGTGCCGAGTTCCACAGACCAATCGAATTAGAAGAAATGGTGATCACAAAGCATCTGGGGCATAATAACCTTAACGGAATCGACAACGATTGTTACACTTGCGCCTCTTTGACCCGAGGGATCCATAACTTGAAATTGCCGACAGGAGCGACGATATCAGTATGTTCGCTTCCAAATCCGCGCGGAGGCTGCTGGTAGCACCCTCTATGGCCATGAGGACGACAGGAAACGCCAGGCTAAGAGTCGCCGGCTTCACGACGAGCGCAAGAGTGGCCAACACCGAAGAACTGGTCAATCCGCGCACTCTACCACGACCAGGTATGTATTTATGATGCAAATGAGATTTTTTTTCGTTTTTTTGTCGGGATTGGGACTGACCATGAAATGAAGATGTGGGCGATATCCGCGCTGTTGTCTACAACCCGAAAGATAAATACAAGGTACAGATTGAGGAATTGCACAAGTTCGGACGTTATATCATGGGATGTATGCCCAAGTACGTGCAGAAGTTTTCCGTTTGGAAGGACGAGCTCGTGCTGTACGTTGGGCCCACGGCGTTGATCCCTGTACTTACATTCCTCAAAGACCATTCATCCGCCCAGTTCAAGTCGTGCGTCGATGTGACGGCGGCCGACTACCCTTCAAGAACGAACAGATTCGACGTGGTTTACGACTTGCTTTCTGTTCGGTACAATTCGCGTATCAGGGTGAAAACATATGCATCGGAGGTGTCTCCAGTCCCCAGCGTTGTACCATTATACCAGGGCGCCAACTGGTTCGAGAGAGAAACTTATGATCTCTTTGGCATCTTTTTCGAAGGTCATCCAGACTTGCGCCGTATTATGACCGACTACGGATTCGAAGGACACCCTCTGAGAAAGGACTTCCCCACCACGGGTTACACTGAGGTGCGTTACGATGCTGAGAAGAGGAGAATCGTTTACGAGCCACTCGAGCTGACCCAAGCATGGCGTAATTTCACCGTTGGCTCTTCTGTCTGGGAGCAAGTTGGCCCTGGCCGCGACGACACCCCGGAGTCGTTCAAGCTGCCTTCTCCCCCACCAGAACCAGAGGCCGACGCCGAGAAAAAGTGAGCATCGATTAAGCAAAACCGTTAAAGAGATTACATTTTCTTTTTTCCATGAGCATGGTCATTTAAGTCAGATAGAATCATAGTCAGACAATTACACCGTCTGTACCCTAGCTCTTTTATTTATCTATTTATTAAAGTATTTATCTACCTACACTAAGGATCCAGCGTTCATAGTCTACGATTGCATTTCGTCCGGGGAGTATAGGCATCTACTGAACCGTTGGGCAATGCGTCCGAGTATCAACAGCGTCTGTATTGTCTTCTAAACTACATATTTTTCCCTTTTATTGACTGCTAACTTCTCGCAGCCGATACCTCAGCCTGCAGATTACTTAACTCGGTCTTTTTTGTCTGGAGGTACTGCTCCAGAGACACCACCTGACTCTCAATAAGCTCGATGTCAGACTTGATTCCGCGCAAGTCACCACTTCCGTTAGCAGCGGTCGATAAACTCTCTGCTTGGGACTCCTTGTACTTCAAAAGTTGTTCAAGTTCGTACTTGGTCATGGAAAGCGCGTCGTCCTCAGGAGCGGGATTCGATTTTCTATTGCTCTCCTGTTCGGCCTTGGCAATCAAATTCTCTAAATCTGCAAGCTGCCTTCTAAGACGTACTTCCTCCCAGTCAGTCCCCTTGGTCGAACTGAAATCGGTGCCGCTGGAGGCGGGCGATTTGCTCGAGTTCGTGCCAATTCGGTTGAGGTAATTATCGGCGAAGGTGTGCTTTGACGACGAAGACGAGGCCCCCGTGTTTTTGGGCTTGTAGTCTGCCTGATGCGATTCTAGACTGTAGTCCGGTGTTTCCTTCGAGAACGTGGCCCTGAGGGATGCCGGGACACTCCGAGGCACCCGCTTGCCATTGGAGCGTTGGTTCAGAATGTGAAGGAACACAAGGCACTGGTCCTTGTCAATTGTCTCGAATGACTTTGGGTTAACCAAATTCCATGCAGAGCTAATGTCTGTCTGTGGCACCGATGGCAAGGTTTTGTAGAGCTCGCTAAGCGAATCGAACCGCACTCTGCCGTACCGGTCGCATGAAGAACCGTAGACCGTCTCGTATGTCGACTTGTCTGTGGGTGATATGTACCAATCGAAATCCGAACCGAGAGTGACATCGTCGTCATCATCGCTGTTGCCGTTTCCCTGATACTGTGATTCGTTCGAGCCCTGTGTGACTGCCCTGTCAGCTTGCACCAGATGAGATTTGGACGCGGGGACGAGCCAGTCAGGGAGGGAATCGGGTAGGCTCGAAGCATTGCCATTCACCAGATCAAAAATCAACCGCATGGCAATGCAGAACTCCTCAAAGTCAAGGAATCCATCTACATCGATATCTGCCAGATCCCATATTTTCGCCAGCTGCTCACTGCTCAGGTGCGAGTTCTTGAAGACCACGGCAACCCTGTCCCCGGACAACTTGTTGTTGACCGGGTTCAAGCCGCTGAAAATCTCCCAGTACTTCTTAATTTCCCACTCTTCCAGTTTTGGCGCCATTTTTATTGATACCCCTTACAAACTTTCATAGAATTGTAGCACGACCCCTCGGTTCAACTTCACGATGTTATCGCTGCGGACAGATCATCCTTACTCGAGCCCAGAGAGTAGGGGGTCGGTGGCTCATAACGATAGACACTTCAAATGTCTAATTGTCCATATAAACATGACTATAGTTACATAAATTCCTTTAACATCCCTTAATTGTCCTTTTGCGGTTTTTCCAGATTATCGCGTGCTGGATTATATATCTTTGGGGAGCTGCGCTTACTACCGCGGCCGAATACTGAGGTCCTTTCCTTGGACTTCGCATGCGTGCTTGGCCCAGAAGACAGTACCTGGCTGGGTGACGGCCTCGAAGATGCCGAATTCATAGGCTCTATGGGCCCAATCGGTGGCGAAACGCCTCCTCCGAGTCTGCTTGGTCTTTTCTTCACTTTGTTAGACGTACGCAGAAGCCCATCGAACCGGAATGCGGCCTCGTTCTGAAACTCTCCTGGGCTCTCTGCAGCAATCACAGGAGAAGACACAGGCAACGTGCGCAGCGGTGACGAGTCATCGCGTGTTGAATCACCAAGAGAGCTCAGCGAAGGATGTGATTGCTCAAGACCTGACCTGCGTCCGGAGTGTCTGCTGCTCCTGAAAGACATGTACGACGAACGCTGCGCAAGTGAGGGCGTCGAGTTCCCATTGCTGTACCGGTCAACAATGTTTGTAGCAGTTGGACTGTTTCCAAAAGAATCAGCTAAAGATGTCTTGAACGAGGTATTCGATGGTGTACGTGCCAAACTCCTATTCAAGATTGCTGACACCTTCTTATCGTAGACTTGTGGTGCGGACTCGAACGGAACAATCGGTTCATTGTTGCCGCTGTAACTTGTGTCAAGCGAGCCATTGTACTGGTGGTGGTGATGTGTAGCTGTGAGTTTTGTTATCTCTGGCTCTGCGGTTGTGAAGAACGAGTCTAGGTTGTCCAAGGTCGCCAGCATATGGCTCAGTGAGGCATCTTTTTCATCAGTGGAGGTCGCGTCGGCCGCCTCATTGATGGGATGGTCGTATTGATAGTCATCCAGATGGAAGTGGAACTCTTCTCTGTTAGGTGCTTCTTGTTCCTCCGTGTTTGTTGCAACAATGCAGGTAGAAAACACTGCGTGGATATTGTTTCTGGTGGTCGCTGCCGTGACCGCGGGCATTGGGATAGCCCAGCCGCTCTCGTCAGGAATTCCAAACAGTGTTGCAGTCTTTTCATATTCTTTCCTCATGGTGCGATTGCCTAAACTCATGCGCAACACGTCCTTGTCAAGTTGCGAGCCAGAAATAGTTACTGTCTCATCCAGCACTTCCAGGGCCTGTTCAGCGTAATCAGTCAAAAGGAGTCTGAGCAATGGCGAAATTAGATCTGCCCCAACGCCAATAAATTCATCACTCTGCAAGTCAACCACAGGAAAAACATACTTCAACAAATCCATTGTCTCAAGTTTGACCCAGCCAATCTTGTTCGAAAGCAGCCCCAGGAGAAACACAAGTGTCTGAGCGCCATAGCGTGGGAAAAAGCTACGCTTCATCACAGCAACTATCTGCCCAAGAAAGTCCTCTTTGGTCCTGAATCTCTTTTTCACCAAAGAAGTGACAATTCTCGACAGACCTGGCATTTCCGCACGATCAGCCATGGCTGAAAGCACATTGGCAGACTCAACGACTTCCTTCGAAAATCTCTTCGTGCTCTGAGCGTGTAAGTACCTCGGCATATTTGCAAGCAGGGCTAGCAAAAGCCGAGACTCACCAGAACCAAGGATCTCACTGTCTTGAAGAGCATTCAGCCTATCTAGAAGCTTCAGCGAAGGTTCCCAAGCGTTCGAAGACCGCAAACCTATCATGACCACTGTCTGAAGTCCGTCAAATCTGCCTTCCCACTTTGCAGGGAAAGTGGCTATGAGACATTTGACAGTTTCGTCGGAATCGAGATCAATCTTGGAAACAAACTTGGAGAGTGTAGATAGAACTTCAATGAATTCCTGCTCGTGGACAGTGCTCAGACAAGCTACTGCAGACCAGAACAGTTGCGGAAAGTCAATCAGTTGCTTCGAATCAAGCTCAGCTGTAGTTGCATTCAGTGTCATCAAGATCTGCATGGCAAAACCTTGAATATCAGGGGTCTCATCGGAAACAGTGTTCGACAAACGATGTAACATGTCCTTCAGCATTCCTTGGTCCAAGAAAGAAAGCAGGGATCTGAAAACCTGAAAGGACCTGCAAGCAACGTGTCTCACAGCACATGTCGTTGCCCACGAAAGCGCAACGCGGCTCCAGTCTTCTTGAAGAGAAGGAACCGAGTCTCCAAATATTTTCAGCACGTTCCTCACAAGAGAATCCATATTCTCTGGTGTACGGGCACCGTTCTTGTCTGTATTGAGATCGTCGTAGATCCACAACCGTTTCTGGTAGTCTGGTCTTCTGAGCACATCTATGGTTGCCTTCGCTTTGGGATCATTGAGGCCAAACTGGTGGATCAGATGGATTAACATCACGCACGCTTGGTCTTGAACTATCTTCAAATAATGATCCAGAAGAACAAAGGAGATATGAAGCAGTAAATGGAGCTTTGATCTGATCAACTCCGCAGGGGCGACAAGCAAATCGACCAAGAAAATCATTGATAGTTGCCCTGAAGAAAGCACTGCCTCTCTTCCGCTGTAGTTCAATCCCTTCCACAAGTTAGCAATGTATGGCAGCTCGGAAGACGTGGGTGGCTTGGATAAAGGCTTGGCTTGAGCAGGGACCATAGCTTTTGGATCAAGATCCGCCATAAGAATATCCACCAACACTGCACCCGCTGGAGTTGAGGACAGGTATACAATCACCTGCCTAGCGTACTCCACAAAAATCGGGTTTCTTCTCTCCAAGCTATTCTCAGTGATGAAATGGTAAATTTGTTTTATGTTGTTTGCATTAGCGCCATTCCCAAGAGACACCCAAAGTGCCTCCACTTCATTCTGAATTCTATCGCTGAATCTGATCGTGATCTCGAACAGATTGTTTAACACCATGCTTGAGTTCACGTAACTCTCCTCGTTGTTATCAGCCAGGTTGAGCTCGACTGTCTGAACCCACGGAAGTAACACTGCAAGGATATCTCGCCTTGGCTCGGCGCCGACAACATGGAAAAGCATGGTGAGCTCGGAAATGATTCGGAAATTCTCTTCTGGATGCGTGGACGCGAAGTGAGTGGAGAGATTGAAAAGCGCTCGCTTGTATATAACCTTGGTCTTGCTGCATATACTTTCAGTGAATCTCTCGCTCAGCATTGTATTGTAAAATTTGTGCTCTGTGTATACCAATAGCTGAGCCGCCGCAGTCCTGACACCAAAGTTGTCCGAACCCGCAGAGAAGAGAGCAAGTGCCAAAGGCTGATACGGAGCATATGGAAATTTTCCGTCGATGAGAAATGCTTCCGCAAGAGTGATGAAGTAGCTCGCGAGGGCCGAGTCGTCCTCATGATAGCTGTAACACCTCTTGATCACTTCGCTGACAATCTCACTTGTATTTGTGTTAATGGTCAATACGCGCAGAAGAGCCTTCCTCCCCATATCATGTATCCTGTCATTCCTTGTAACGAAAAGAGCGTCAATCCAGCTTAGCAATCCGGGGATATCAAAGGACATTGTGATCAGCTTCCCCTCGTCTTCAATCTTGCTGGTTATTGGGCTGGAGCATAGAGTCGCCATGCATTCAATCGCAGTGTACTCCAGCGCAATACGTTCGAGCTCGATGGTCGCGTTGAGGGTAACAGATTCCTTCATAGTGGAGATGCGACTCAGCATATAGCTGTATCTCTCGTTAGCCGTGGTATTATACTGGCCGTGGCCACACCATTCTTCAAGGAAAGTGAAGCAGCCAGCTCTCGCCTCAAAGGGAAGCCACTTCTCGACATCGCCTCTCTTTTCAACACCTGTGTACACGTTCTCCAAAATGCCAGCAAAATACCGGCGAAGCTTTTGGAACTCAAAGTTCATTTGAATTGCCGGTTCAGATAAGAACGCTTTGATATTTTTGACAAAGGAAAGAAGCTTGCCCAAGATCCAATCATCGGAATAGATAGTTGGGTCAGTCATAAATGAAGATGTGACGTTGTTCAGAATTCGGGTCACTTCAATGCGAAGGCGATCTTCCGGACCACCAATCTTTTTGCCACTGTCCATGTCGGCCTTCCACGCATCCATAATGGGGTCTATACTGGCCAAAAAAGATTTAAAGATGTTGATGTTGATGCAGCTCAGCCCTGTCACGATTGCGTCTTTTATATCAACCTGCCGGGTTGTGAGAAGAGGCACAACCATTCTGAAGATCGACTTCGCACTTGTGATCTTCTGGTGCTGGACGGTGAACATTTGCTGTGATCTCTTACGACTGTGCGTCTTGTATAAGGGCGACCCAAAACCGCTGGAAGTCGAAGAAACAGAGAGATTGGGAATGTGAAGCTTTTGCTCACTTGTCGAAGTTAAAGACGAGCATGCAATCATGAGAAATATCTTGTACTCACGAATCATCGAGATGTTTCCTTTCTCTTTGCGGCTGAACTCCAAAATTTGATCATAAAGCTGGACGAGTCTCACGCAGCTATATGAACGAGCGATGGCAATTTGGATTGGGCATTCTCTGACGAGAATGTTAAGCACCCGCGGGAAAACTCTGAACCACAGTGCCGAATCCACGCCGTAATTACTTTCAGCCAATCGTATCAGAATATCCTTCCGCTGCTTCAACTGCAGCTTCGCAAGCCTGTTTCTTTCTGGAACACTGAGTTCGGCCTTTATAGGAGCAATAAGCTCGTAGAAATCGGCCTTTTCGAGAACTTGAATTAGACGGGTGCCAAACTCGGCAACAAACTTGGAGGGCATTCTGGTATGGGTCCTCCGCTCAGAAGAATCACTGCTACTCTCCTCTTGAGACGCCGCGTTATCATTGGTCGTGAGCTCATATATCACCTCGTCAAACTGAGCGATTATGCGCAAGATCTGTGATCCCAGGTGACGAATCTGGAAGTCATGCGAAAACAAAAAGAAAAGACCATTACCCTCAACCTCATCAATAATAGTGATGACATTCTTCAGCTCCAGCTCCTCAACTGTTTTCGTCTCCTGGACTTCGTTGCTAATGGGTATACGACTGTGATCATACATGTCGTCGGAAGTTTTTGCCTTAGAGCTGGAGGTGAAAGATTCCAACCAGCAAGTCAATAGTTCAACATAAATACCAAGCAACTGCAGGTACTCGTCTGATGTGAGATAGCTGTAGTTCAACACAGTAGTGCCCCTCTCGTCAAGCCTGAAGGCGATACGGGCAAATGACGTGATGAGAACGTTGGGATTCTTTTTTGAAATCAACACCTTTAACGTTTCGATCGAAAGGGCACTGATGTTCGAGTCGCTGTGAATTGCATTTTTTAGCAAAAGCTCAGTCAACTTACGATAGAACGGTAAACTCGAGCCCAAACACCAAGGAATACAAGAAATTAAGCTTCCAAACAACTGTAAGTTCTTTTCGGGCGTATCATCCGCATGAAAATACAAAGCTGGAAACTTCAGTTGCAATGAAGAAACAGGCGATATACTGGGAGTGGATGCTCCTGAGCCTGAGTTTCCCCAGTCACTTCTGAGCTGTATCACTTTTGAGCCAACTTGATCATCGAGGAGTTGCAAAAGAGTGTCAAAAAGTCTGCACACCTCTTCGTGGATTGCGGCATTGGAAGAGCTCTTCATGAAAATTTCGGTGCTGTCGCATCCTTCAAAGTCGATCGATTCCAGCTCAGCACTAATGACATCGTCAGATGGAAAAGGTGGCCTTTCGTGAGATTTATAGTCTGAGAGGATGGAAACGTAAGCTCTGATACAAAGTGTAAGTTTCTCTTGTGAGATGCCTTCCAAGTTTACCCCGTTGAAGTTGCTCTTGATTAGTGGTAAAATCACGTTTTCAAGTGCAAAGTTTAGCTGCGAGAACGCCACTGCCCTCAACAGTTGGACAACTGCCTGGATAGGCAAAGAGTCCTGAGTGATCCATTGTTGTTTCTTGCCGGATGTGACCGAATTTTGAAAGAGAAGGCCCGTTACCGTTTCCAGATTGCGGATCTTCGCATTCAAAGAGTCAGGGTACCTGTACAGATATGCCCAAACAAGTCTTGCTATCGACGTTACCACAGTTGTCTTTTCAGACGTAGGTGTCTTCGGCTTCAGTTTTTTCACGTTCGTATCCACAATGGAGAGCCAGCGCTTGTGAAAGAGCTCCGCAGTAGAAACGGCCAAGGTAGCTGTGATTAACGTTGTAGAGCTCTGCCAGAACCTGCTGGGCTTGCTCCGGAGAATGATCATCCCCTTTTCGAGAATCATATTGATCGCATCAACCCAAGTTGGATGGTTGACCTCTGCTGTCAAAACTCCTGCTAGAGAAAGAAGTAACTGGCTGAGCATCTCGCAGTAGGAATTGAGAATATTATCGTTCTCGCATCTGTAAAAAAATTTGGCGATGCTTTTCAAAAAGTCAGCGCCTTCCTCAAAAACCTCTAAAGTTGCATTGGAGATCTTCAGATATCTCATGCCATGAATGAGCAAGTTCAGGCTAGCGTCTGATATTTGGTCTGTTGTGTGCTTGTTTGCATTGGCTGGGAATCCGGAGGGAAACTTTTCCAAGTCCGCAATGAACCTGTCACTAACGCTAAGAAATCGCTTTTCAGACATATGCCCGAGCAACTCGGCAAAAAGATTCCAGTTCGACGATCGAACAACGCTCTCACTCACGAGCAGCGGATCGGTGGTTTTTAGCTGAGTGTATATAATTTCCTCCAGCTTATCTCCAAGGTCATCTCCAAAGACCGCGGTGGGTGTCTGCCTCACCACTTCAATCAGAACGCGACACAAGATGTATATGCTGATGAGAGACTTCCGCTCCGCCTGTATCGCAGTAGCCTTGGATTCCTGCACCTGTGATTCCAGAATTTGTATTCTCGAAGTCTTCTCAACAGTTGCGCTGCTATTATTTGTTGTCCGAGAGGAGTTATTCCTCCGATGAGATCTGGTTCCCACCTGTGAGCGCGGGACTGACTGGCCCTCCATGCGTTCACATTCAGCCAGCAAAGACAGATTTTTTTCCAGTGCTGCAGCCGCCATTAATGCTACCTCAGATTTCGACTTGCGCCAGAACATTACAGAGTCAATGACGGGCTTGGGTTTTCGCCTTGCGATATAGCCGAGTGCCGCGACGATTTTGTCAAAAGCTGGGTCCACTCCTTCAGAGAGCAAGTCGATAATATGAGGTTCTTGGTTCAGTGAATAATTGTTGAGACATACGTTTAGTTTTCTTTCCGCGTGCCTTACAAACTGCGTGAACAGAATGTGAAGTGTGTATTCGGCTGGAGTCTTCGATTCAGTGGCAAGGTTTTTGCGCACGTCTGTGATTTCTTGTCCGTTCAACAAGGTGAGCCTTCTTCCATCAAGATTTGTCGGCAAAGGAATACTGTTACGCATAGTCATGCTTCCATTTTCTGCAACGAAATCAAAGTCTTCCGTGAGAGCAGTCCGAGATGGGACATGATCTCTGCTTGCAGATGGAGGGTTTCCAAGACGAAATCCTGTGGGCTGTGGAACAAAATCGCCAGAGTCAGATACCATATGTCCTCCTCGAGTAGTGGCATCATAATCGTTACCACGTTGGGGGGACGACAGCATATCATGATCTGTTAAGGAACCACCAGCCTGAGGGAAAGCTGTAGACGAAGGTACGCGTGCGGTGTCATCTAAACTTTCCGGCATCTCGATCACGAGGTCCGACATCTCAGGTATCTCTATCGTATGGGCCATGGCGGGGTCTCCAAACCCTTGTTGATGGCCGTTGCCTCGGTATTCGCCGTTGTCCATTCTCAGTGTGCCTATGGATCGGAGAAAATCTGGAGTAAACGATCCAGTCAGACAGCAAGATGGACGGCGGGACACTCTCTGTAGCACATCAACAGGCCCAAAAGTACAATGTCTTTATATCGTCGAGCAGCTGCAAATCCTCTAACCAAGCAGATCAACCTTCAAAACTGAGGCAGGTACCGTGTTTTGTCAAATCGGGACTAGCCATGGATCAGTGTTACAGGTAAACAAGAACGTAGACATAGCACCGGTGGAGGCACGACCACCATAAGGGCTCGCAACCGCGAGCCTCTTCACCGTTCGATAACACTGAAAATTGGCCCCAGGTTTGTCAGATACGTACTGATAGTGTTGATTAATAGCGCACCAGCCGGGAAGATGGGCTTGGAACTGGACTATGACTCAAAGTCGCTAATAAACCAGTTCATGGTCTCTGCAGACGTCATTCCCTCCCAGGCGGAGTCGACATCGCAGCACCTTTCGACCTTGCTCGAGTCCAACGATCTCACCCTACTGCAATTTATTCGGCTTTTGGGTAACCATCTGACTGAAGATGATCCGGTTCTAAGGTCTAAAGCAATATCGTGCCTGAGTGCTACTCTGCAAAAACTGGATAGAGCGAAACTCACAAAGAAAGACGTTATTGTCCTGGTGGATTTCTACGTCTCCAAGATGAGCGACGAGGCCTGCATGAAGGAGACTCTGACGGGCATGATCGCTTTGATAGACATGCGTGCATTCATATCGTCCAATATCGAAAAGCTGTTGACTTCTCTTTCAGAGGAATACGACCCCAAAAAGCACCTTGCTAGCACCAGATATCTGGGGTTTGCGGTGCTGCAGAAGTTGCTGGACAAACACGAGGAAAGTCTCACGGTAAGCAAGAATGATGCCTTCATAAAAACGTTTCTTCACTGTTCTTTGAACGAGAAGGACCCCAAGAACCTGATGATTTCGTTCCAGTTGAACCGGAGCATTTCATCAAGGTTTGACATCGCCGAGTTTGCTGAAGACCTTTTTGATGCTTGCTTTTGCTATTTCCCCATCTCTTTCCGAGCACCAGATAACGACCCCTACAACATCACCGGAGAACAGCTGAAGGAAGCATTACGAGGCGTTATCTGTGCGAACTCCATGTTTGCTAAAGATGCGTTTCCAAACCTCATCGAGAAGCTCGCTTCAACTTCACCAAGTGTGAAGCTTGATGTGCTGCACACCATCAACGCGTGTGTCGTAAACTACGACGACAAGACTGTCGAAGATTCATGGTTGTCCATCTGGAACTCTCTTAAGTTTGAGATCTTGCACAACGAGTTAGCCAATGTTGATGACATGTCTGACCTGGTGAAATACTACGAGAACGCGGAAAACGAGGAAGAGCGTGTGATTCCTGTTGTCCTAACTATTTTCAAGTCACTTAGTGACAAATTTAAAGGACAGGAGGGAACATCGCTGGAGGACTACATCTCGATCGTGGTTGATGAACTTTCTAAAAACCTTGCAGATCCAGATCACAAACAAGCCAAACAGTCAACGATCGTTCTTTCGGCAATCGCTGCAACGAATGTCGACGTTTATAATCTTGTTGTCTCGAAGGTTTTTCCTGTGATCCTGGGACCGCTGAAGGATGAAGCAAACCTCAGTATCAGAAAACAGCGCTCCCTGATCTCCAATATTTCTTTCTTCCTAGATGCTTACTATCAGCTTTTCAACGTATCTGCTGCTCAAGTGAATCCAGATAACAATGCGCTGTTTCCTTATAAGGACGACCTCCTAATGTTGTTCAATAGGTCACTGCTTTCATCCTCCAAAGTCGAAGTTACTTTGCGCTGCCTGGCCATCAAAAGCATCAGCAAGCTAATGGACTTGAAAGAGTTATTGGCTATTCAGGAGGGAAATCTGATTGTGCAAACACTCACAGAGGTTCTGCTCAGTGACGACAACCCCAATACCTTTGGCGAAACGTTGCAAAGTCTCAACCAGGTGGCTAGGATACAACCGTCAATAATCCTGGAAGTGACCCTCCCACAGCTGCTTCTCCTATTACCCGATTCTGATGCTGATGAGCTTGCTGTGGAGTTGAATCAGACTTTTATCACCCAAAACAAGGCCCTCAGCATATTAACGTCCATTAGCGAGACAAAACAGCTTATTGATGTGATTGTTTTGAGATTGGTGAACAAGCTCGAGGTGCTCCTTTTGGGCTCTGCGTCGAAAACATACGCGAGACAACTGCTCTTTGCAGTGTCTTCGATATTGGAAAGACTTGATGATGTGAATGACGGTGTCTCAACGAATGACTACATCAAAAAGTTGGTTCCCCGCTTTGTCCACCTGATGCTCACGAACTACTACTTCGAGGCTTCATCTGTCATTTACAGAGATAATGTATGCTTGGAGTCCACAGCTCGCATTCTGAAGTTGATCGTTGTCCATTGTGACCTCACACTACATCAGCAGATCCTAGATGATTCATTTGCCCTCCTTGTGGGCGGCATTAGTACATCCTCGGGGCTGGTTTACAAAGAGCTCCCATCCACCCTCGATATTCTCAACAAGGACACAGCACTTTCACCTTTACTGTGCAAGATTGTTTCTGCGGTCGACAAATCCACTAAGCTGCCCGTGGAAGAATTCACACTGATAGACAGATTGATCCATGTTCTTGCAGAGACCTATGATATTTACGAGAGACTGTCACTTTTGCAGACCTTGAGTTTGGTCATCAACAAGTGGGTCTCTGCGACGCCTGAATCGGAAGAGTTTCTGGGCTTGAAGTACGACCAATGGATAGGTACACTAAACTCGAGTTCAGAGAAATGGCTTACCCAAGTTGGAATATTGGAGATATTCACCTGGGCAACGAAAGGGCTCCTTTTGAAAAATGACAAACTTGCTACCAAGTTTCAAAATTTCATTCTGGGCCTTCTCAACAACCAGAAGTTCTCTGAGCTGGCTCCTCGATCTCTGGAGATTCTTGTGGCTCACACTGATAGCTTTGATGCTTACAAAAAAGTTGTTCCACCTTCCAACAAGAAAGTGGTATTCAACATCAACTTGAGATTGTTGTACAAACAGAAATTTTTCAGCTCGGTTTTGCCCACACTAATCGGCAACTTCAGCGATGCCTCTTTGAAAGAATATCAGAAGAACTACCTCATCACTCTCAGCTTGGTGCTCAAGTACGTTGACAGAGATATTATCCTGCCGCATCTTGCTTTGATTTTACCTCTGCTGTTGCAATCTCTTGATATGGAGAGTAACACAATCAGAGCCTCGTGCTTGAAGATCCTAGACATCGCGATCGCAGAGTCTCCTGAGTTGGTGAGGAAACAGTTGCAATCGACAATTCCCAAATTGTTGCAGCTTCTGACGGCGGATTCGAAGTCTAATGTCGAGGTGAAGACTAACTCGCTCAAGTGCCTCATGGACCTCGCAACTAACGACAAGATTGAACTTGTGCACCTCATCCCTTACAAGAACGGTGTTCTCAGCAACTTGGTGCATGTGCTTGACGACAAGAAGAGAGTGGTGAGAAAAATGGCGTGTGATTGCAGACAGCAGTACTACGAGCTGGGACAGTCCAGAGCTGACTAGATAGATAATTCCCTTTCCTTGTTACGGTCTCCTAATACTATACATTTCAGTCGTCATCGGAGTCACTTTCACTTTCAGACTCATCGTCCGAGGCGCCTACTGGTGCTAAACCAGGAGTAAGACCAGGAACAGCGATTATGCCCTTCTTCACCTTGATGTTGAAATCGTTCTTCTTCGCTTGCTTTTGCTTCGTCTTTGAGCGCTTGTTGAACTCCCTGTTCCTCAGCTCAAGAATCTTCTTTTGTACTTGACTCAGTTCGTCTGATTTGGAGCTCCTCCACGAGTTGATCGCATCTATATTTTTGTCGATTATCTCATCCGCTAGAGAGTCCTGCTGGCCGTGCCCTGCCTTCGTCCTTTCGATCGAAAGCTGGAGCGCGGCAAGCCTTTGCACCCTCGTGGTCTCAGCACGGCTATTCTTGATTTTAGTTCTTTTGAGCTTCTTCTCCTTCTTTTGTATCCTTCTGTGCGCTTCCTCGTTCTTTGCTGACCTCTTGCCCTGCTTGAGCTGCTCACTGATGGCTCGGGCGCCTGATGTTATGTGTGTGGGCTTCGTCTCCAACTGCTGAGCCCCCGGGAGAAAACTTGATAATAGCTTATTCAGTGTAGACTCAGTCTGCAACTTCGAGGACGAAGATCTAAACGCCATGGCTCGGTAGATGTTGTGTGAGTACTATGATTTCAAAGAACATACTGCAGTTGAGTGCAGATGCTTCGAAATTTTTTGGGATGCCCGATGAGGCCTGCCAAGTCACGTGATTCTTTCAAATCTCACCCTACACCAGAGCATAGACAAACCATCATAAGTAACATTTCGTTAGAGAATAATTATACAAGCCATGAAAAACGAATGCAAAAGAACGGAGAACTCCGTGAATAGAAGAAAAACACATGTCCAAATAAAAGACAGAACTCCAGCAAATGGGAATAGCAAAGCCTAGCGAAAAGCGAAAAAAAAACATAGCTTGCTCAGGTACGAATCGCAAAATGTCCCGAACTCTGAATGATATCGATGTCCAACCGCAAGATCAAAAGAATGCGAATCAAACCGATCATTGTGAAAAAGCTTGCAAGCCCAATTGGCACAACCGCAAACACGGTGATATTGTATAGATCCACGGAGCGGGGAACTTTGCGCTTCACGCCGTATCCAGTGCTACCGTCAACAGCGGGTGTAACCATGCCGCTTTGGATGTGATCGTCCACTCGCAGATTAGAAGTAACGAAGTTTTGGGCGATGTAAATGATAGTGAGAACGCAGGACGTGAGGATCCATGCCAACAAGTAGTATTCACCCTGTGGATTGAGGACACGCGACAGAAGCTGGACCAGTGCAATTATTAGCAGTGACATCGATAGCATACGGACAATAGCGGCAGATGTAGAGTACATCACGATCCAGCGCACCATTAGCCCGTCCAAGATGGAGTATGTGAGATATCCCGACACAATGCACCATATGCCGGCCATAAAATACTCAGATGAGCGCGCCGCTGTCATGCTCGGCTCGTAGTCTATCGATTTTGACATGTCATACCATGATTTCCAGACAACATAAAGGTCTTTTATGATCACCGTCAGCGATATGTCCCTGCAGAACGCGAGTGCAAAGTGCTGTTTTGGATTGAGAAGACGCAATCCTAGTCGCTTCAGCGAATTGCGTTCGGCATTGAGGTCTGGAGTCGATGCTGTATTGTTTGAAAACGTTGCAGTGGAAGTTGGGTGTGCCGGCTGTTGATGTTGTGCGTAAGGTAAGGGGCCACTGAGGTCCGGAGAATGTGCATGATTAGAAACCGAGGATGATAATGGTTGCACGAGGCCGTCGTGCCTTTGACGGGATGTCAAATGATTGTCTTCCGAAAGCCGATACGAAGGAACAGGATCCAGATCTGAGAACTGCTCTTGGGCAAGAAACGTTGGTGAAGGCGTGGGCGGGGGATGGCTTGCATAGTCGTACTCCTCTTCTGTCTGCGCGGGGCGCGTGTCTACCACAAGATCAGCCGTTAGATCGCGTAAACTTCTCACTCTCGATGGCGAGGTGGTGGCAGATACTGCCATCGTAAAGCGCAGTTAGGTGGTGGTGCAATTATCTGTTACGCGGGAAGTTTTATTTCGATTGCTATCCCCCGCAGAACCTATTTCTCGTGTGTTTTTTTCTACGCTTGGACTATTTTGACGCACGGGACTTGCGAGACGGTAACGGCACGACGAAGTCGTCGACAAAGCATAACGAACAGCGAACTAAGGATATCGGGTTATATATTCACCACCAGGTCGAAAGTTGGCGAATTCTTTTTCGAAGAAGACTCAGATATAAAGAAAGGTGGTCCCCGTATTCGCATAAGCAACACGAGAAGAAACACCATACACGCCGTCAAAGACAGTTTTGGCCACTCGGGGTTATCACGCAAAGTGTCCACGGAGACAACACTACCATGATCATCTTTGAGCTCAAAAGGCCTCCAGCTGAGCAGAGATCTCCTCCAGCTCAGCTTTGGCAGACTTGTACTTCTCGGAGAGCTCCTCGTACTTAGTCTCCAAGTTATCCTTCTCACTCTCCAAAGAAGTCACTTTCTTCTCCAACTGCTCAGCCTTCACATCAGTATCTCTCAACTTCGCAGTGGTATCCTTCAAATTCTTGTCCGAAGTCTCCAACTCCTCCTCAAGCAGCTGGTTCTTCTTGGTGTAGTTCTCGTTGGATGTCTTCAGGGAGTGCGACTCGCCAGCAGTGGCCTTAGTTTCAGTCAAGTCAGCCTCGAGCTTCTCCAGATTTTCCTCCAAAACCTGGTTCTTTCTGGTAAGAGACTGAATCTGGTTGTCCTTGTCGAGCTTCTCCTGCTCGAGCTCCTTGATCTTGACAGACAGTTCGTCGGCCTTCTCCTGCCAAGTCTCAGCATCCAGCTTGAGCTTTCCGATTTTCTTTTTGGATCATGACCAGTTAGTGTTTGTCAAATAATTGATTACGCTACCAATTGACAGGTTTTCCAGCCGAAGCAGCAAGGGGAAGAGCGCACCGCCTCAGGATGGACGGATCACAAACGCGAAACCCCCACCCGCCCAAATAGCCTGCGCGGAAAACCCAAAGCCGTATTCTTGAACACAAGGAACGAGCCCTTAAAAATGTACATACCTCCTTGAGCTTGTCCATTGCGATTGTGTGTAGTGAATAGTCTAGCGGTGTTCAAGGCTATGAGGGAAAAGATCAAGTGGTGGTGGTGGCCTTCTGTAACAGCTGTGCCACTGCGGGCGAGAGATCTGACACCCTCCACGTAAACACTGGCCCTTTCTGGAAGTGGACACGACCCATCATTTATCACGTGCCTGTGGGCTCGTGACCACACATTACCCGGCCCGCAGAGCAATGATTTTGCCGATTCAGCCGCTCATCGTGAGGCTCACTCCCAATGCGGTAAGGCTGAAGGCAAGCCCTCTCCATTTTTGAAGCACCGAGGAAGGCCCCCTTTATGTTTGTTTTGTTGAGACTTGCTGGGTTGATCCACGAAGATCTTGGGCTGGAAGCAAGTAAGTCATGACAACTATATCTGCCACATATACGGCAGGGATGACGCCGAGACACTCACTGGAGACATTCTCAGAGCACCACAGACCAGCCCTCGCACCCTTTAGCTCTCCTTCCTCCAAGACCCAGCTTGAACACATTCGCGATCATAGATCGCCGTCAGAACAGACATCGTCACGCTTTCAATCCCGGATACAATATGAGAGAATAGATCTCCCAACGAGATACACAGGCTTTGAACCCCGTGTTCATGCGACTGGAGCCGAGTCCCGTTCAGCGCAGAGAGCCACCAGCTTGAGGCGGCGAGCTTCAAGAAGAATCGACATCACAAAACGCCCATCCCAGGTGCGACGCAGCAACTCCGAAATGAATTCCGACAAAGAAAAACCAGATGGAAAGAGATCAACCAGCTTTTTCACGGTGACGCGCAAAAAGTCCCTGCGCGGTCCCCGGCACAAAAAGAGGCCGGCTGTTAAGGCAAACTTCAACACGAAGGAAGATCTCTATGAGCTCATCCGGAACTTGAAAGAAAGCGCAGGTGGGGACCTCATTCAGCCCCGAGCGCCGGACTTTCTCGTTGAATACTCACTCAAGCTCCCGCTTGACGAACTCAAGGCAAGCCCCCGATTCAAGTACAACGTCATGCGTACTAGTGTCGACAGCTCCACTAACCTCATCTTGGTTGACGCCGAAAAAACAGTGGTTGATTACTACACAGAAAAACTCAATGGTGCATATGGTTACGACCACCCTGCGCATCACAGCATCACGACTCTAAATGCTCAGAAAGACCAGTTACTCGTGCATTCCAAGCTAGATCTCCCCATCAAGCGGATCAACGAAAGAGGTGAGATGGTCAGAAAAGACTCAACGTACCGACAAAGTCACGCAGCAGAGTACAGCATTGCTTCTGAATCCGAGGAGGAGTATCGTGTAGCCAGGGATCTTGTTATTCAAAGCGGTTCTCTGACGTGGAGTGACGCGGAACATATCTTGGAAGGTCATGGCACCAGCAGCGAAATTATCGTGAGGCTCATGATGGAGATTTACATAAGAAGAGTGGTTGCTGCAAGGATGGCTAGTCGGTTGGGCGTGGGTCGGCGGATGAGCGCCGGGAGCGCTGAGGCTGGAGGTTGGAGTCGTGACTTGGAGGAGCGGGTTAGAGCAGTATACGGCGGCGAACAACTACAGTTTCTGCAAGAGCAGTAAACAGGCTTCCAGGCCCATGATTCATGTAGTCGTGATAGGATAGAAAAAATAAAAAAAGGGAAAACTCAGGTATAACTTTTTTAGTGCTTAGAGGTCCACTCCACAATTTCAGCATTGGCTGTGTTGAGCTTTCTCTTGTCCTCGTAGGCGAGCTCGACACTTTTAAGGACATCTTTAAGGCCCATTCCCTTCTTTGCCTCGATGAAACCAAGGAGTTGTTCTTTGCTCTTTTCATTGCTGAGCATAACTTCAAACACCAAGCTGCTCACATTACCGTAGAAGCCAGCACCTTGGCTCCCCTCCTTCTTGGCCTTGGACCACCAGAAGTCAAAGTTCCTGACGTAGTACTCCCATAGCTGGGCCCAAGCTTCCGGCTGGAACTTCATTCCAAGGACACCGAGTTCGATGAGTTTGAGGTCGGTGTTCGACCCAACATAGTTCAGAGTTTTAGATCTGAGCTCGCCACTTCCAACAAACCCAAGAGACGAGATGGCCGCCGTCTGGATGTCTGGAGCGTCGCCTCCCGTGGTCAAGTTGGCAGCAGTTGGGCCTGGGTTCTTGCAGAGGGACAAGATCTCCTTGTACTCCTTCTGGCCCGCATGGATTGTGGTGACTGTGAGGATTGCAGTCAGAAGTTCCTTGGGGACAGTGTTTTTGGGGCCGTGAACGAGATTGCGGTAAAGCTTGCGAACAACAGCCCGGCACTTCTCGTTCGTGGGACCACCGATAGTGAGGATCGAGTTGCGAACCAAAAGCTCGGTGACCGGAAGGGTTGCGAAATCAACTGAGTCCCATTCAAACTTGGGGTAGAGCTTGCCGATAAACCTCTCAGTCCAGTCCTCCAAGCTTTTAATCACTGTTGGGTCACTCGTACTGCTCACCGTGATGATGGACTTGGTAAGGTTCTGCAGCAGATTCAGACCAGTGTTCAACGAGGTAAAATCAGGCTTGACCCCGTCGTGTGCGTAAGCGTTCAAAAGCGACAATAAGCCAACTAAGTCGTCTGGCGTCTGGTAGGATTCGCTCAAAACAGTGGATAGATCGGTGAGAACTTGGGAAAGCTCAACCAGAGAGAGCTCTCCGCGTTCGATCGCTCTGGAGATTCCTTCGTATTGCTCAAGGGGATATTTGACCGTAGCCAGAACTGCATTGTTTGCATTCAAGAGAACAAAATCGTCTGCAGAAACATCCAAGACGGCGCTGCGATCGGTCAAAACCTTGCGAAGAATCTTTCCATCCCGGGTCTTGATGAACAATGGGATCTGATATGGCACGTCCTCGTCGTGCTGCCCTTTGGTGTAAACAAATCTGTGTTGCTCAACGGAAACTTTGTTGTCTGAGCTAGACACAATAAGAATTGGATACCCTGGAGTCCTAATCCACGAGTTCATGATCGTTGCAATGTCGTACTTGTGGACGTTGTACTTCGACTCTTTAAGGAAAACCCAGAGGTCAACGGGCTTGAAAGTCTTGAACTTGTGAGACTCGATGAACTGTCCGACAGCCCGGAGAAAGGGCTCACAGTCATCATCGGCATTCTCATTGAAGAGATTCGCCAGCATCCGCACAACAAAAATGCCCTTGTTGTAGGAATGCTCCTTGAACGTTTCCCGCGTTGTGCGGGATCTGACACCCGTGGTCAATATTGGCCTGGCGACAGACGCGGCATCCTTGAGCTTGACGCGATAGGCCTCCGCGATCGTTTGATTGACCCACACGGCTTTGTCACCCTCAGCTAAGTTGAGTCTGTGCAGCACAGCATGCGCGGCCCACATTGAAAAAGCCTCATTGAGCCAAGTGTGATCCCAGGATTCAAAAGAGACGAGGTTTCCGAGCCACTGATGCACCAGTTCGTGGACCACAACCTGACGAATCGTGGAAGTTGTGCGTTGAGAAGCCTGTGTGTTTGCAGTTGCAGTCTCTGGGTCAACCAAGAGATGGTCTGCAGCCACTGTGATAGCTGACCAGGTCTCCATTCCACCATCGGAAAGGAATGGAAGCCCAACTATGTCAAGCTTGGACAATGGGTAATTCACACCAAAAAGAGACTCCAGCACTGGAAGGGCTTGGGTGGCAACAGCCAAGGCATATTGTGCCTTGGAAATCAACCCAGTTTGTGTGTACACACGTACGGGGAACTCAGCCGAAGAAGAGAGCTTCACCTTTCTCTCTATGTACTCCATGTTTCCAATTACAAACACAAAAGTCGATGCAGTCATCGGCGGAGTCTGCTCAAAACGAACGATCTTTTTGGTTTTGTTTCCAGAGGATTGAGTTTCAGAGTTTTCCTCTTTTTCAAAGAGAAGCTCGCTCGATTCGACAGCAGTGTTTGAGACGCATGTGTACTGAGATTCCGTTTCAAGGGTCAGTTTGAAAGTTGCCCTCAGCGTGATATCGTCAAAACATGGGAAAATTTGGCGCGCAAAGTGCGGCTGACACTGAGTCGCAATCATATAGTTGGAAGCGGTCCCCGAGACTTCGTCGTAAAAGTTGGTCTTGAAGACACCTCTAGTGAAATCCTGAAACGTACGGATGTTGGTGATGACACCCATGTAGTGCAGTCTGACCTGAATCCGCTCTGCGTCAGCAAGCAAATCCCCATGAGATGTCGTAGTGAGTGTCACAGACTGCGTGGCCTTGTCGTGCACAGGCTTGACCTTGACGCTGTCGTCGCCGGAGATTAGGTACGCATCCGTGATGAACAGGTCTGCAGAGTCGAGCCGCAGCGAGTACCCGTCCTTGGAGACATCCTGAGCTGCGGCATTCGGGTTCTTCACGAGATCAATGGTAACAATTCCCAAGAAGTTGGGCTTCAAGGGCGAAATGTCCAATGCAATGCCATAGTTCACAGGCTGGTGGGGGCTAGAGAACGCTGGAGCCGTCATCTTTATTTTTTTCTGTCCTCTTTACAAAGCAATAGGTATACGCTTGCTGGTAAGTAAGGCTTTCCAGGTGCCAATTGGAAAAGGTGAGTCAGGAGAGGGAGGTTCGAGATGAAAAGTCTTAATGCCGAGTGTGGAGTAATCGAGGAGGAGGTGGTGATCTGTGGAGAGAGTGTGACATTTTCGAATAGCCTACATGCATACATTTGAGCATGTGCACGACCCACTACGTTTGCTGACGTCAGCGCTGACAGAACCCTCTGCGTGGAAGTCTCTGGAAGCGAAGCTTCGATCGCTTTCTGAGCAAAGGCGAACCTGGGGATTACTATGTAAAAAGGTAGCACTTACAACTTGTAACACTAACTCCAAAACATTCTTTAACCATATACATTTGTGTTCAAACAGTTTACAGATATCTTACAATACCCTAGCCTTTTGAATGCTTTCTATATGACCTGATACCGGACTGCGGGTTTGCGATTATTGACTTTTACACGTTTAAAGATAAGTGAAGTTCTCCCCAGTTTTTTTGCAGAGCAACCAAATTCAACAAACAAAGAAAGATATCATGTCTGGATCTATGGCGAGAGAATCTAAGCTGTACGACGTCCTCTCTGTCTCGCCTAATGCAGATCAGACTCAGATAAAGCGCGCCTACAGGACGTTTGCGCTGAAGTACCACCCTGATAAGAACAAACATGATCAGCACGCAACAGAGATGTTCAAGGAAATCTCCAGGGCATACGAGGTGCTCTCGAATCCCGAGACACGCAGAATCTACGACTATTATGGCGAGGCTGGACTCAACGGCTCGGTTCCATCCTCGCAGACATCCTCACAGTTCCAAGGCACCTCGGCGGAGTCTCTGTTTCAACAGTTTTTTGGTTCCTCGGGATTCCAGTCAATGTTCTCCTCTGCGTCAGACAACTTTGCAAAGTCTGGCCAGTGGGGCGCGGATTTACGACGTGGCCGCGACATAAAGCACAACGTGGAGTGCTCGCTGTCCGAACTTTATAAGGGGAAGCATGTCAAGCTCGGCTTGTCAAAGACCAAACAGTGCGCCTCTTGTCTTGGAGCCGGTGGCAGCAATGTTGGTCACTGTTCCGCATGTGCTGGCCAAGGGGTGATATCTTCGGAGCAGAGAATAGGTCCCATCAGTCAACACTTCCAATCCACGTGTCCCGCATGCCAGGGTCGCGGCTCCTATATACCCCCAGAATCGGTCTGCGGAACCTGCGGGGGTGCAAAATATGTTCAAGACCGAGTCATCCTTGAGGTGGATATTCCACGGGGTGTTAGTGCGGGTCATACGATTGTCCTGGAGCGCCAGGGTGACGAGGGACCCGGTATCATTCCCGGGAACGTCGTCATCACAGTTGTCGAGCGGAGGCAGGAGGCTGGATTTTTCCGCAAGGACAACGATCTGGTGACTGCTGTTGACATAAGCCTGACGACTGCATTGTTGGGTGGTAATGTTTCCATCCCGCATATTAATGGAAAGCAGCTAAATGTCGGCATAATACGAGGCGAATTTACCAAGCCAGGAGAGGTCAAGTGCATCAAAGGTCTTGGAATGCCTATTCACGATGATTCCTCCGAGACCTTGAGGTTTGGCGACTTGCTCGTAAAGTTCAACATTCAATTACCAAAGCCCAATGAGATTGGCCAGGACGGATACAGCCTTCTGCAAAAGGCTTTGCCTCTGGATGCGGCCTTTGCTGCAGGCGATGGTGAAGAAGTTGTGCTCTCAGATGTTGACCCGAGCTTACGAATGCCCTGTGATTCTCCCAGAAAGAGACATAGGGGATCTGAGGACGAATACCCAAATGGGTTTCAGCAAGGTGTTGAATGTGCTTCTCAGTAAAAATGCCGATAATTGTACTATTGTGGAGTCTTTGTGTTTGTGTTTTGGGGTATTTCGTTATTTTGTTTTGATTATATTGTAGGATTTATTGTATAAATGGTGCCCTTATTTCTATTCTGCTAGTGGCCGCACTTATCCATATTGCGTGCGTGTATCAATATTTTGCATAGGCGGGTAATTGCGAGCTCCCAACCAACGGCTTGGATTTTCAGATCGAAAGAATGGAGGTAACAACGAGCGCGGTGGATAGAGCCGACGAGACATACAACACATCCACAGATATTGAAAGCGATGGTTGTGCACATTCTGGGAAAGGGTTTCAAGGGTAAAACTCTCATTCGCGTAAGTTCTCCCTTTAAAGGTGACGCATCCACACCCCGTTTGCCCTTTTTTCTCGAGCAGAGCGAGCGTGCGACGTTCGGCAAGCACGAAAAATACGGGAAATTTTAGCATTCAATACGAATTGTAAAGAAACTAACAAGATGATTAGATTGGTCTCTCTTCCAAATTCTATGGTGTGGGCTTGAAAACAGCACAGGAGGTGTGCTCTAGGCTGGGGTTCTACCCACAGATGAGAATGCACCAGCTGTCCGAACAGCAGGTGATGTCAATAACTAAAGAGCTTTCCGACATGACGATAGAGGGCAAGCTGAGGTCCATCATGCGGGAAAACATCCAGATGAAGAGAACCATTGGATCTTATGCTGGTCTGAGACACGCCATGGGTCTGCCTGTGCATGGCCAGAGGACAAAGACGAACGCAAAGACGGCAAAGAAGTTAAACAAGCTCAACAGATATGCTTGATTTTGCCGTTCCCATCTTCTTCTCAGCATTGTGGTCATCTTGTACTGAGTCTCAGAGGACATGAACGTGTTGGAAGTATGCTTGCAAGATGGATATCCGGTGGCTCTGTATCTCGCAAGCAAATCACTCTCACCACATCTGTATATATGTAATCAAGTAATGAACGCCTAGCCAACGACCATTTTCCCCCTAGAAAGAAGCCCAGCCGTGCCATCAGACAGCGTGAACAAGAACAAGTGTGTCTGAGATCACGTGACCCAGGACTCAGGGATCACAGACCGATTGCAAACATCAACAGGTCGGGCTGAGCTGTGGCACGGAGCTCGGGATGGAAAGCGTTGCATACACTTTAGACCGTACAACCTGCCCCGACAAACAGACATTCTGTGTTTTGGTTTTGACTATCTCTGTGATTTTGGTCCACCATCACTGAAGCTTCAGCCAAGCTTTTATTTGTTGGCCGTGTCTTTGGACTCCGAGTTCCGCTGTTACAAGCCAAAACTTTTACAAATCACAAATCTCACATATCACTTGAGCAGTCACAAGCAGGCTTGTCTTTTTTTTTGTATAGGTTCTCGTGCACAGCGTATTACACGGCCCTAAAGTTTCAGGCTTGCGTACTTGATTTGAGACTTTAGACCGACGAAAAACAACTTCTACGGGATGGCGTCCAACCACTTCCCGCCAGCAACCAGGTCATCGTCATCCTCAAGCATAGGTAATCAGCCACAGCTATCTGCAGGTTCACTTCAGAACCCTAACTCGCGCCGAAAGTCTTCCGTGGGGAACGTGTTCTCCAACATCATCTACTCGATGCGGTCGCTCTCCAACCAGTCAACGGGTCCAGCGTCGAGTGGCCCCTCATCGCCGTTACCCTCGTCGCAAGATGCCCCCTCGTCCGCAGAGCCACAACTACAAAGGAACACGTCTCTAGAGAGGCCCGACCACAATAGGTTCAATGGGACGCTTTACAATAACGCATTGGCAAATAGTCCCACGATGACTAACCTGAACGGCTCGGCTGGCGATGCAGATGGTAGCGGATCAGGACAAGAGGCACTTTCGAACACAACCAGCCGGCGTTTCGACCAACCTCTGAGCGAGGCTGACGAGGAAGAGGATGGCGCATTTGAAGGCGAACAGGAGGACGGCGACGTTGACATGTCTGAGCCCCTTGACAATACCCCCACCCCACTGCTCCAGGCGCAGAACATTGTACTGCCTGGTGACGGACGCGCAGATGCAAATGGATTTTACTCTGTCCGACTGACTCCGTTCATTGATCACTCTTCGTCTTCTCCGTTCTTGTACTTTGGTCCGCTTATCAGAAAAATCAAACCTGGAATGAGGATTTCAGTTGGTAGATACACGGAGAAATGCCGTAACGCTGCAACGGCTCCACAGGGATCTGCAGCTTCGGTGGTCTTCAAGTCAAAAGTTGTATCGCGGAGCCATGCGGAGCTCTTTGTCGACGATGATGGTCAGTGGTTTATCGTTGACGTGAAGTCTTCATCTGGCACGTTTCTAAACCATGTGAGAATGTCTCCAGCAGGTGTGGAGAGTGCAAAATACGCACTCACTGATGGCGATATACTACAGCTGGGTATGGACTTCAGAGGTGGAACGGAGGAGATTTTCCGGTGTGTTAAAATGAAAGTTGAGCTTAATAGCTCGTGGTCGCGGCGTGCTGCGAAGTTCAACAAGGATGCTCATGAAAGGCTGAAGAAGCTTACGATGACTGAAAATGGTGAGGATGTTTCTCCGTGTGCTATTTGCTTATCCCAAGTAAAGCCATGTCAGGCGGTGTTTGTGAGTTCTTGTTCGCACTCATGGCATTACAAGTGCATTCGGCCGATAGTGGTGAAAACATACCCGCAGTTTTTGTGTCCGAATTGCAAAGCTGTCTGTGATTTGGAGTCTGATTTTGATAACGAAGAAGACTGACATGCGTCATATCTATCTATTTTCTTTGGAGTTTGTTCAGCCGCGCGCGTTTTTCCATTTCTTTTATTTTCCTTCTTTTTATATATATGTCTTCCCTCATAACATCTCGTTTGCAAGATCCGCTACAATTACTCATGTCTTTTTTCTTGTTATTTCATTTGTCTAACAATAGTTATGAATATTGTGATAATTGGATCTTCAGTCGACCTGGCTTTTTCGGCTCCCCTTTTGACTGATTACTGGTGTACTGTTTCGCCATGTCCCTGTTATTACGCAAAAACAAATGTCCGTACAAATCATATACATTTCACCTTTCGCCTAGAATTCTCAGTAGAAAGTCCTGCAGAGATGCAGCCCCCTTTGGATTCTCCCAAACTAAATGGTCTCCGTCCGATACAACCCACTCGATGTCATCTCCGCTGATCTTTGTCAATTCACGCTGCCACTTCCCCCAGTTGGCTGATTTTTTGATCATTGCATCGGAGCTAACAACACCAATCGGTGTTTTCCTCAGCCCATCGTTCCCATTGAGAACCTCGTTGTACGAAAGCACATTCGCCGTCACCTGCTCTTGTAGTTTGGCCCGCAGGAACTTGCTCTGATAAACCATGTCCTTGCCAAAAATCCGATGCGTAGAGCCATGTCTGTGCATGATGAACTTTTGGAAGTTTCTCAAGCTGAAAGGAGACAGGATACCCTGGAACCACAGTCGTAATCCCTCACGCGCCGTCATCTGGTGAATTCCAATTGTGTGATACAAGTTCTCCCACTTCTTCTTCCCCTGACCCTGTCCACTTCCGCCGAAGGGGTCACGTTTCAGCATATCGATAGGCCAGGCGTCAACGAGCATCAGCGCATCCACCTGCGATGCGTGCCTCGACGCAAACACGCGGGAGTACAGTCCGCCAATGTCAAAGCCAACTGGCACAAAAGGACCGTAAATCCGTTCCTTATAAAGTGCATCGTACAGCATGTCTGATATTATCCCGAGAGATATGGGTGAGGGTGCCGAATCGGAAAATCCCATCCCTGGACGATCGTACAGGCAGTACCTGTCGATTTTGTTCAGATGATAGAGCTCTTCGACCCACGAGGCAAAATCCTCGGAGGACCAGTACTGGCCACCCTCAATCAGAATGATGGGCTGCTCGGTCTTCGCGCGAGCTTGGAAGTCGGACGATGAAAGCTCTTCCCTCGTTAAAGTCTCGTTGGAGTAAACGTTACCCGAGCACGAAAGGTGCAGCTTCAAGTCTCCGTCAGAAACTGAAACCATCTTGCCCCATGGCTTGACGTGGGAGTCAAAGGCGGCAAACCACACGTTGATCGATAGCAATACAATCAGCAAGAGAACAACCGAGCGCAGCACAAGACGCACCATCACCGCAATGTATTCTCCAAACGAGCGCCGCATCTCGGGACGACCCGTCAGTCGGATTTCTTCTTGGATCTTTCCCTTCTCAACAAGATAATCTGCAGCTCCACCAAACGCAATCGTGAATAGCGTCCAAACAACCGTAAAGAAACCAATGAGGCCATGCTGTGACCGCAGGTATGGGATCAAAAGCACAAGAAGCAAGTTGAATCCCAGAAACCCAGCAGAGATATAGCTCAGCAAGCGCTCTAGGGCGGATGGCACGGTAAAGAATAGCAGGGCAGTCAGACTAGCCACCAACGCGAGAAAGATGAGATCCAGCTCGAAAAAGCTTCGTCCTCTGTTGTTGAAGCCAGGGATAGCGACAAAGTCAGAGATGAGCAAGAGAATAAACCAGAGAAGTGACACAACAGAAGACAGCGTAAGAATACCGCGCGCAACTCGTACGCTCCTGACGTTTAATGGGGACACACTTGGGTCATCTGGGGAGAGCAGCGGCCTTCTCTCTGGGTCTTGATTGTTGCTATACGCAGGTCTCTTGCCCTGCCTCTGACCGGGGCTTGATGGTCCCGCAGAGGACTCGATAACGTCCTCCGTGTAGCTTCCTGTACGATGAGAGGAATCAGAGTCAGCCATTTCACTTGCTGATGAGATTATGTATCTTGGAGATAGTTCATAGGTGAAGTTAGGGAATGGGAAGTATTAACCAATGCTTCTCGGTTGCTACTTATTCCTGAAATATGGGGCCCGGTGCGGCTCATCTCAGCGAAAATGGAAGTGACATCGCACCCGGTGGAACTATGAATAGGCCGGGTAAAGCGTGCCGGACACTCTGTTTTAGAAGTCGCGAGAAATATGGATATCAGTTTACACCCAGCTTATTGTGATGAGCAATATATTTCTGCCGAACAGGACTGCGAGAAGGGCAGGGACCGGCAGCACGGAAAATACCATGATACCGTAGTGTGACGCTCAAACCATCCCCGGCTACAGCGAGCCCAAATTGGGCAGTGCACGTCATCGTGGTGACCACACGACTCTGCTGTGGAGCGGGTTCTGGTGCAACTGCTTCAACGAGGTGTGCTCGGTTGTCAGGTACGCGTCCTTGCCCATAGGTTGCACTCTGATTTGCCTGGACTTGCAGGAGCTGTTGATTCAAGTGGTGATGGAGTTTTCGATACCGCCGAACTGCCCGCCGGCAATAGAGGAGCAGCTGCTCCAGCTCGTGTCAGACCTGGAAGAAGGCTATATCACAGAGAAGGGCTATATGCGGATGAGGGAAGCGGTGCTCGCAAAGATGGAAACCACGACCGGGAACCCGCTCAGCTCCGTTTCATCACCCCAGAATAATTCCGGAGGGTCGAACCACATCGGCGGAGACACAAGGACTGTGAATAGTGCCTCCAAAGCTGATTCATCGACCCATGATGGCTATACCCACTACTCTCAGAGCTTATACTCTAACAACGTGCCCTTCAACATCTACGACAACGAGGGATATGTCAATAATGGACTTCCTCTTTTGCCCTTTGACCTGCAGAAGCCGCTTGATCCGCGTGACTTGCAGGAGCTTTCAAACATGGAGAGTTTTGGTAATCTTCCAACAATTTTGAGGCACAGAGGCTCTACCTACCAAAGAGAAGTGGCTGTGACTATAGTTGACGCAAAGGGGAAAGAAGTACAGAATATCAGTTGGGAGAAGTTGTATTTAAAGTCCGAAAAAGTTGCTCAGCAAATCAGGGACAAGTCGGGATTGTACCGCGGTGATAGGGTCTGCCTGGTTTACCAGAACAACGAGAATATCGATTTCATGATAGCGTTATTTGGCTGTTTCTTGGCAGGTGTGGTTGCTGTTCCAATGAGCAGCGGATTGCCCGTTCGCGAGCTTATCAAAATTATGAACGATACCCAGGCTCACCTGTGTCTAATGTCGGAGACTGTGAATAAGCACTTTGAGAAGCTGAGCAACAGTTCTCAATCCAAGATAAGCTGGCCCAAGGGAGTAGAGATGTGGAAAACGACAGACATGGGTGTTTACCAGCCTCCCTCCAAAAAAGCGGACCCACCTGCTTTGCAGGTACCAGACTTGGCATATATCGAGTACAGCAAAAGCCCCACAGGTGAACTCAGAGGTGTGGTTTTATCGCATCGAACAATCATGCACCAGATGCATTGCCTCGCATCTGTGCTATCCAGTATGCCGGGCTACGATCCTACATCCATGAAGAGGTCAGACTTGTCCTACACTAAGCTGAGAAATATTGTTCTAAGCACGTTGGACTGCAGACAGTCTATCGGACTGATAATAGGAGTGCTATTCACGGTGTACTCCGGAAATATGCTCATATGGATGCCACAGCGTGCCATGGAGTTGCCGGGTCTCTATGCCCATGTCATAACCAAATACAAGGTGTCTGTTCTTTTGTCTGACTACCTTGGTCTTAAACAAGTGACATATAACTATCAGTCATTTCCACAGCTGACACGCACATACAGCAAAAAGATCAAAGTTGATCTTTCGTGCGTGCGATGGTGTCTCATTAACGCGCTGACGGTGGATTGCGAGTTTCACGAAATGTTAACGGACAGATGGTTCCGGCCTCTGGGTTGCAGCAACTCGAAGCAAGTGATCGCACCTATGCTCACTTTAAGCGAATACGGAGGTATGATTATCTCAATACGAGATTGGCTTGGAAATGAAGAGAAACTCGGATGCACTTTTCGCAAACCGCTTACTGATGACCTTGCCAACGACGATAGTGGGACGGGTGCTCGCTTGTCCGAAGTGCTCATTGATAGAGCATCGTTAATGACAAACACAGTTAAGGTTGTGAGTGATAAACCTCCACCTTCCTCGGACAATGACGAATCTGCAAAATACGTGCGCGTGGGTGCGTTCGGATACCCTTTGCCTGACGCTACCTTGGCCATTGTCAATCCAGAGACAAATTTCCTCAGTGCTGTAATGGAAGTGGGTGAAATATGGGTGGACAGTCAGTGTATCTCCGGAGGATTTTGGGGGCTGAAAAAGGATACAGAGACGATTTTTCATGCCAAATGCACCGACTTCGAGGGCGTCCTGAATCTGGAGTTTCTCAGAACTGGTTTACTGGGATTCACGTATAATGGCAGAATCTATGTGCTGGGGCTTTATGAGGATAGACTGAGACAAAGAGTCACCTGGATCGACAAGTCTCTTAATTCCAAAAAGGAGAGAGTTGACGAGGATGACACAGATCTGCCTCTCACTCTTGGTACAGCCATCAATCCCAGTGATAAGGGGTACAGGTATCATTACGCGAGTCATTTAGTGCGAACGCTGGCCAGAACAATCGCTGATGTTTCGGACTGCTCCTTCTTTGATATCTTTATCAACCACGAGTACCTGCCCGTGGCCATCATCGAATCGACAGCTGGAAAGCCATCAGCTCTGGCAGGTAATAATGCCAACCTTCAAGTGGACAGGGTTCTCCTTGACAACATTGCAACCAAGGCTTTTACGGTTTTGGAAAAAGTCCATAACGTGCGATTGTACGGCGTCTTGATCACCGCACCTGATGTGTTACCCAGAACAGTGCGCAGTGGCCGCTTGGAGATTGCAAACATGCTGTGTAAGCGCAAGTTCACCGAAGGCTCCCTTTCGTCTGTGTATGTCAAGTTTAACATACTGAGCTCCATCAGCAATGTTCCACATGGTGATGATGTGATAGGTGGCATCTGGTCTCCGTATGCCTCCAAATTAAGGAATGAGGCTTTGAACTATGCCGAAAAACAGTACTCGGGACTGGATCACAGGGACGTCTCTATTGATGATCGTACCAATGCGCCGCTCACCGATTTCAAGTCTATCATGGATATACTGAGATGGCGTGCCACAAATCAACCAGAGGAGCTCGCATTTTCTGTCCTGGATAGAAACCACACCAAAGAGCTGAGACCGCTTTCTTGGAAAAAATTTGAGCAACGAGTGTTTGGCGTATGTGCGTTCATCCTTGAGAAGTCTAAACTCAAGAGTGGAGATCATGTTATCTTGATGTTCGCTCTGTCGCAGGATTTTATAATTGCTTTGTATGCCTGCTTCCTTGCCGGAGTGGTTCCGATCCCCATGACTCCCCTGGATGCGTCTCGCATTGACGAAGACGCCATCTCATTTGTTGGTATTTTGAAAGACTACGATGTCCGCTCCGTCTTCGTGAACCCTGATTCGGATGCCGCACTGAAGATGAAACAGGTGAGCAACAAAATAAAGCTTCTCGCAGCCCAGCAGAAGGTTGCCGTTCCGAAGTACCGCAACATCGCAAAGTACTCCAAGAACTTGTTGTCGTCGTCGGCGATGTACAATAAAATGGCTAAATTTCAAGGCCACAAGTCTAAGAGCTCAAAAGCCATGGTATGGATGCAATGGACAGCTGACCATTACCAGATTGGAGTCACGCTGACACACGAGAATATCCTCGCTATGTGTAAGATTCTGAAGGAAACGTGTCAAATGAGCAGTGTGAATCCTCTCGTCGGATGTGTCCGCCATACTTCTGGTATTGGCCTGCTGCAGTCAGCCTTGATGGGTGTTTTCTTAGGATCATCCACCTATCTGATGACTCCACTTGACTATTCGGTGAACCCTGCCGCATTCTACCTGGCACTTTCCCGTTATAAGATCAAGGACACCTATGAGACTATCAACATGATGGAACACGCAATCCGTTCATTCAAGCCAAAGAAATTCGAACTGTATGACCTCAAGAACCTCATGGTGGGTTGGGAGGGCAGACCTGACGTTGATTCAGTGAAGGCATTCAAGTTGCATTTTGCACCCACCGACCTCTCCTCCTACGCCGTCAGTAATGTTTATTCTCATAAGTTCAACCCCATGGTGACAATGAGGTCGTACCTCGCGTTTGACCCTATCGAGCTGTGGCTCGATCCTCTTGCTCTTTCGCAAGGTTATGTATCTTTGGTGAATCCAAAGGATAGCCCCTGGGCAGTGCATGTTCAAGACTCGGGTATGGTTCCTGTATGTACTCAGATTGCCGTTGTGAACCCCGAAACGCTCGAATTCTGCAGGATCGGAGAGTACGGGGAAATATGGGTGTGCTCAGAGGCAAACGTTGCCTCCGTCACCAATGGACCTAAAGGCCGCCACGACAACTTTGTCCATGCACAGTTTTCTGCCAAGATAAAGGATGGCAATCAAGATATGACATATCTACGTACTGGTGATCTTGGCTTCCTTCATAATGTCTCCCGTTCGATAACAAAGGATGGCACCGTTATGGAGCTTCAGCCACTATTTGTTCTCGGAAAGATTGCAGATACCATCGAGGTGATGGGGTTGAACTACTTTCCTGTGGACATCGAACGTACTGTCGAACGCACTGTTGACATTCGCAGGTCTCGCACATGTCTATTCAGGTGTGGGGACTACACTGTTCTCGTTGCTGAGCCATCAAGGAATATGAGACTCGCATCTCTGGTACCGCTTATCGTGAACAATGTGATCAACAGACACGGTCTCATTCTTGACATTGTTGCCTTCGTGAAAGAAGGCAGTTTCCCCATTTCGCGCTTGGGTGAAAAGCAACGCGCACGCGTCGTGGAAAAGTGGTCAAACATGACGCTACCGCTTATTAGCCAGTATGGCGTGAATTTCGGTGAACGGAGTACACTCATGACACTAGAAAAAATCGCTTCCTGTACCGAAAAGGCAGAGGAGCGAGAAAAAGTGAAGGCTGCTGAAGGGACAAATGAGAATGATATCGCTTCGAAAGTCAGCGCTCAAGAGATCCACCAGGCATCGAATGTGGACTCGCCTCGCATCGCAACCGACCTTCGCCTAGTCAACGTCCCCTCGAATACTTCCACTCCTTTTTCCCCTGTGGAAAAAAATTAATCAATTCTACATGTATAGATGACCTGTAAAAGGATTTTGTGTATTCTTAACATTTTTTCGACTGACATGGGTCTGTCTATTGGCGTTATATCGACACATACAGTACATGAGAAAACATACCTCGAGCTAACGCTTACGCATTGAACGTGGCGCAAGCTTGGGTCTCCTTGTCGGTGCTGGAGTTTGTCCTGGGGGAACAGGAGCACTGGAGAAAATCGAATGAGGATCGACAGCACCACCGGTAAAGTTAATGTTGGGCGTAGCCGACCTCGAAGGATTGAACGCCTGGGCTGTGTTCTGACCGGTGAATCCACCGTTAGCTGCGCCAAATGCAGGCTGGTTGGCTCCGCCAAACGCGTTAGCACCGCCATTTCCGCCAAAAGAATTATTGTCTCCACCAAAGTTGAATATGCCAGAAGGACGGCTCTCCAAGGTAGGCGTCGAGAACCCCGGAGTGGACTCTTTGGAAGTCCACAACTCCTTTCCCGAAAATCCTGGTTGCGCGGTGGGCATATTGAGTGCAGACGTGTTGAATGAGAAAGGCTTGGGTGCAGGCGCATGAGTTTCCGTACTCGATCCGAACGCGGGAGCAGACGACGGCTCCTTCGCCGCTCCAAAGCCATTGGAAGCTCCAAATGAAAACCCCGACTGTTCCTTGCTACCAAACAAAGACTTTCCCTCACTTGGATTAGTCAATGAGAAACCGCCACCTGTGGAATTGCTTGTCAGCGGCTTGGTATCACTGGCAGTGGTGCCACCGAAACCACCAAAACCAGTAGCAGGTGCTCCACCAAAAGAGAAAGCAGGTTTGGATGCGTTCGCTGTAGAGCCAAAGGAAAAAACCGGCTTGCTAGAGCTGCCCTGGGTGAGAGCCGGCTTCTCTGAGCCTGAAGATAACGCTTGGAGAGGTTCATGCTTTCCGTTACTAACATCAACAACCTTTGAGCCCTGGGCTCCCGCACTCGAATTCGTCAAAGAGCTCGTTGATTGAGGCTGTGCTGCCCCAGATCCTGAAAATCCATTGGAGCCCCCAAATGAAAAGGCAGGCTTTTGCTCCGTATCTGTCTGTGTTCCAGCATCTGGCTTAGGTGTGGTTCCGCGCGAACCGCGAAGCGCTTTGATTGGTCTTCCATTTGCATTTGTGGTTGGTGCTGACACCCCGTCATTTTCCGACTCTGCAGTCGTCGCCGGCCTCTTTGCCGCAAAACCAAAGGTTGGAGTTTCGCTCTTCGAGTCGGTGGCACCAAATGAAAAGCTCGTTGCAGTGCCATTAGGTTTGGCACCAAAAGAAAACGCAGAAGCAGGAGCGGTGTCCGTCTTCTGACTCGAGCCAAAAGCAAAGACGGGCTTTCCTGCTTCCTTTTTAGTTGAATCCAGCCCGGAACCAAAGGCGTCCGAAGGAGCCTCTGGCTTCTTTGCAGTATCTGGTGCAAAACTGAACAGTGGCTTTTCAGTTTTGCTGCTTGCACTTGAACCAAAGCTAAAAGCAGGCTTGTCAGATCCCTTGGTCTCCGCGAGTGGTTTGCCATCACTCACAACAACCTCAGAGGTATTTGCTTTTTCGGCAGAAGCTCCAAAACTAAATACAGGCTTACTGTTGTTCTTTTCAGCAAAAGCCCCAAAAGTGAAAGTCGGCTTTTCGTCTTTCTTCTCGGGGAGGGCCTCATGACTATCACTTGTGCCAGCCACTTCAGGCGCGTCATTTGTGGGTTTCTTAGGGGCCCCAAAACCGAATGCTGGCTGCTGAGGCTTGTCTGTAGTTTCTGATTTCTTCGCACCAAATGAAAAAGAGGGGGTGCTCCGTTCCTCGGGCTTCGTTGCCTCAGGCTTGGGTATATTCGTGGCCGTCGATCCAAATGAGAAAGCCGGCTTCGCTTCCATAGCCTTTGTAGGCTCCCTGCCAAAGCTAAATCCATTCGATGCACTCAAGGCTGATGTTTCTTTCACTGGTGAGTGTGAAGGCGATTTCTCAATGGACGATGGCTCTTTCACAGCATTGTCGTCCTTGAGATTTGCTTTCATAAAGTCGAAACCAGCACTTGGACCTACGGTCTCTGATTTCGTTTCCTGTTTGTCGACAGTATCAGAAGTTTTTTCCGGTGCAGGTGCAGTAACAGTAGTCGGTTCGGGGGCCTTGCGCTTGATGATGTCAAAGTCAGATGGCAGCTGCTTGACACCAAGGGAGCTTTCTCTTGATACTTTGGGGAATTTTATTTTTTCACTCGCAGGCTTGACGGTAATTGCCAGTGGCTCCTTTTTCTCGGGTATTTCCTCCTCGTCTTCATCGACATCGTACTCGAAGTCAGTTGTAAAAAACCCAGCCCTATTCTTCCTATCCTCCGAAATGGCAGGCTGTTTACCCGAATGGATGAATTTCGTATTTGACAGAAGTTGTGGTGCCGGGCTCGTCCGCGATGGGGCGTGGGCAATGTGTGTAGTTGTGTTTGAAGAATATTCTGCTGGAACCGACATGTTCCTGTTGTAGAACGACATGTATCTGAGTCTTGAGCGGTAATACCTATCCAGCTCCATTCTCTCCTTTAGCTTGACCAGTATCGACCTTTCCACTGGATCAATATTTATCAGAGAGTCCCTTACAGAATCATGTTTGGTTTTTTTGATCGATGTGCTGGTAGTGGGACTACGTTCCCTTTTGCGCTTTTCAGCTTTAGGTGAAATTTGATTCGGAGTCAGCTCTTGCGACGCTTCCATTGGCACATGTGCCAGTGTCTCCAGTTGTGTCTCTTCGGCCGTCTTGTCAAACGGGACAGCTTCGCTCTCGGTTGTACCATGCAGCTCAGACTGAAGTTGCATGTTCTGTCTCTGTAGTTCATTATAGTAAAGAGTCAAAATCTGTAGTCCGTTTCTGCCGGTAAGCCTCTCAGTTGTCGTCATGTTGTTCTCAGTCCCCGACGAGCTGCTGCCACTATCATCAGCTAGCGTTTCTGCGATGTCTGGCGTAATTAATGTCTCCGGGTATGTATGCAGCTCGGTCGCTACTTCAGGTGTTGTGATGAACGAAATTTCAGGTGAGCCGCGCTCCTCCTTGTGCACCGAGGGTATACTAGTATTAACCCCTGTGTCAGGCTTTATTCCGAAAAACCCAAAGACGCCATGTTTGATCCTTGATATCTTTGACGGTCTCGAATCGGTCGCGATGGAATCTTGCGACAGGGTCCTCTTGTCTCGTTTCAGTGACGACATGGCGGATGCTGTGCACCAAGATGGAGACAATGCAAACAATCACAAGACTGCAGACGGCAATATAAGTGTCTGGTCGCACGGGCAACGGCGTTCAGAATATGTTTCAGGTTTTGTTACTTGGTGATGGTGGTTTCCTGACTGAGGCGTGTGGGAAAAGTTGAAACCACAACAGAGGCCGATGGGAGGTCGGGTAACGCGTAGCTGAGTTCGGCCCAGGCCTCGAGCTGAGGAGACTCTTTCAGCGTTCTGGGTGTCTGTAGAGCATGAAATTGTTAGTTAAAGGACAGGAGGATGTCAGATATTTATGGGGCGGTCACTGATGGTGGTGTTGGACCTTTGCCGGCACTTCTTGTGTATGTTACTCTTGTTCAAAGTTGCCCGGCGACTGTGCTAACCAGCTACATTGCAGGACGGAGCTGCTGAAATCAACCCAAGCTAGTGATTTTGGCTCTTTGGTGAGCAACCTTGCCAATGATTTAGCCCTTGAGGACTCCATAAGGTCCCTGCTTATTTTGGAGGCGGCCGTGATAGCCGGGAAGGGTGAGCTAGGTGATACTCTTCCCACTCTTGTGCGATCACTTGATCTACCCCATATTGAGTGGATATGGTATCCTGATGATTACGCAAAAACCAAGCCCGAGTTCAGATTACAAGAAGAGCACACTGCTGTGTTATTTTTCAGACTGAGGGTCCTGCGAGCCATTCTTGCTAAAACGGAGACGATGGAGCCCCGCATGCTGAGAAGTGTTCTCGAGAGGCTCAGCTTGTACTATTATGCTGATGTGCCGTGGTCGTCGGTCAATGCAACGGCACTGTGCAGAGAGTCGGTGAACTTGCTAGTGAAAAAAGTCAGTCCTTCCGAACGTGCAGGATTACTGGAAGAACTTGTCGAAAGCACAATCAAAGACAAGCTCATTTCACTGAATCGATCCAAACAGGGAAATCCACACTCGAAGATTACCAATTCTGGGTTCAAGAATCGGATTTTGATAAATGACTTGTTTAAAGGTATATCTCCAACTATTGGAAGCCAGTACTCGTCCACTCTAAGTTCTTTGGACTCATGGAAGCTGACAAACATCGGTGTGCTATCAACACTTCGCTTTGCAGTTGAAGTGAAAGAGGGCCCCATTTTGAGCCAGCAGGCCATGAGTGCGCTACTTAAGAAAAAATGGAGCATCGTCCTTCCAATTCTCCTGAACTTTCTTGATGATTCAGAAGGGCTCATCAAGATACAGGCATGTGAGGCTTTATCGAGCATACTCGAAGCGCTAGATTTCGAAAACAAAGACCCGAACATTCAAGAGTACTTCGAGCACAAGAAAAGTAATTTTTTGATGAAAACTGATGTTGAGGGTATACTAGCGGAGTCCATATTACCAAGCCTGCTCTACCTGCCTTCGCTCACTCCTACTGAGAAATCTGAGCAGATTCTCGGTGTCGCCTACCCGGTCCTGGTGCAACTCTACCAGACATCCAGCACGACTCCCAAGGAGTTCTGCACGAAATTATCTGGCTTGATAAATGAATATGTGCTGCCCACATTTGTGTCCATCAAAGATAACTACAAGCTATTACTCCTGATTCTTGCCATACTCGAAAAACAGATCGTGCCCCACATGGGCATTTTCCTGCTGACGAGTGTGGGTAGACTGCTGCACGCAGCTTTCGACACAATTACAAATCCTTATGCAACGTTTACGCCCGATTTGTTGGTTCAGGGGCTCCGTACTTTGGACGTGATTCTGAGACAAGTATCAGTAAGGATGGACAAATACAAGTATGATGTTCTGGGTGCTTGTGTACTGATCTGGCGAAGAGTAAATCAGCCCGGATTCAAGAACCGTGAGGGTGTGAAGAAGATGCTCGTACGAGTACTGACGACAGTTAGAGATAGCTGCCGCGATAAAGCTCTATTCGCCGAAGATATTGCAGAATTGCGAACTCATGATGATCGACTAGAGAAGCTTCTGGAAGCGGTTTAGACATATATAGCCACGAAGAGTAATGTAACGATCTTTACGTCCATCTTGGCTGTAGGTAGCGGTAACGCATCGCCTATCCACAGCTCAACTAAAGGGGGGCCCAAATGGCTTACAGCAGTTCTCAACTTGCAACGAAATGCTTTGATATATATATCCGGACCGCATAATATATCGTGGCATCTTTTCCGTACTGTGTTGTTGTGTTGGGGTTCGGGCACAATGCACAAGCTCTTGGGGCCTACATCATTCCTCAGACGAGCCCTCAGAAATAGAACAGGCAGAGCTGCCCCACCAAACTCAGCGCGTACATATTCAGGAACAAGAGACGGTTCAAGCGCGGACCAGTACAGCCAAATGCCTAGCTATTTAAACCAGAATCTGGAATGTGAGTGCAGACTTGTTCTTTTGGTTCAGCGGACCATTTTTTGTTCATTTGTTTTCGAAGGGGATCAGTGCTGACAGTTTTCACAGCTTTACGGGCAAAGTACTCTCAGATCAACAAGCAAGAGAGAGAGAGGGTAGTGGAAGGGCTCACCCACCACGAATCTCTCTGGACTCTACAGGCTGGGTCGGATAATCCCCGGAGGAATAGATACAGCGTGAGCATCTTTTGCTGACTGAAGTTGTGGGTATTCAATTGCTAACTAACATTTCCGCAGGATGTGCTGCCGTACGACAAGAACCGTGTCAAACTTAAGGTCAGGGAGGGGTTCAGCGATTATATCAATGCGTCTGAAATAACGGTGGATATAGGTACTGAGGGAAATCCGCTGCCCAAAAGGTACCTCTCGTGCCAGGGTCCCACGAGGTCCACCGTGGATCTATTTTGGCAAATGTGCTACGCGCAAACTGCCTCGGACACCATAGTAATAGTTATGGTGACTCCGCTCATTGAGGATGGATCAGAGAAATGCTACTCTTACTGGCCGAAGGCTGGGAGCTACGAGATCTCTGCAAGCGGGGGATTTGACAGCTCTTTGAATCTCAATTTCGTCTCCACTCGCAATGTTGACAACCACTTTGACGTTACTGAGTTCGAGATCGTACCTTCCGACAAAACATTCCCTGTCAAAAAATGCTATCATTTGTACTACTACCTTTGGGCTGACTACACGGCCCCTTCTTTTCTTGGGCCGATTTTGGATCTCGTGAGCACGGCCCGAGAGCTCAGAGAGAAATCTTCAGATCCGGATGACCCCCTCATTGTTCACTGCTCTGCGGGCGTTGGTAGGTCAGGCACATTCATCACTCTAGACTATTTCGTCACCAGGGCTGTTCCACTTCTCTTTGGGGAGTCAGACAACTCAAGCAGAGACTCTGTGATGACACCAGAGGGCGACGAGGACGGCGATCCAATCTTTGAAATTGTGAGTCAGCTGAGACTGCAGCGGATAATGATGGTCCAGAAGTTTGACCAGTTTGTTTTCCTCTACGAGAGCGTCAAGCGGTTCTACATCGACCGGGTGCTCAATCGCCAGAGACAATGGAGGCGGCGATGGTAATGTATACACTGCCGTAATCGAGGTTGGGTGGGTATTCAGCATATTATTGACACTTAATGGTTTATCATCTTCTCATCATACATTTTCAGTAGTTCTGACTGCCTGACCAAATCGGGACGGGTTGCGACATTCGCAATGTTGTGGAATGCAAAAGAGAGCGCGTAGACAAAGGAATAGTGATGCTCGCCAGTTGCACTTCTTGCGATTCCAAAATTTTAGAATAACACACCAAATCAGATATGGAGGAGTTTCTCGGTCTCGGGTCGAGATCATATGCAACCACCGAGTTTGAGATATTCCAGGACGCTTGTTGTATAGACTTGGACACCTTGGATACAAGAGACACTCTCACCTTACTCTTCAGACAAGTGAAGCAACACGACACCACAAGCGTTTGCAAAACTGAGGAGCTCTGGTTTGTCCTTACAAACGAGCGGCTGAAAATAGCCCTTAATATTCTTCTACAGGATCCCGCTTTTTATGTGGAAGAAGTGTCGGCTTTGCAAGAGGGACATAACGCAGTCGTACACGCTGACCGAGTAAGCTCAACAACTGGAGAATGGTTGGTTCGTCTGTCAGACGGATTGTCGGCTCAAGAACAGCAAGTCGTAAGCGCTTTTTCGTATCTGTCAGATCCGAGCCAGCAGTATAAGAAACTGACAACAAGCAGATCACCAAGTACTTGGCAGAGAGCTGCCACAGCTCCAGTCACAGCTTACGCGCTCTAGCCTCAAAAGAATGCCTGGAGCTGCTTCGAGAGTATACGTGCTTTGGAGGTGACTCGGGCGAACACATGGTTGTAGGAGAATCCGTGAAGGTGAGGTTGTACCACCAGTCATACAGACCTTCAATACCTGGGGGACTCATTTCAGTGCAATCAGCACATGTGAATACCCTTGCTGAGTTCTGTCAGACGCGTTTTAAAGCTCCGACTTATCCACGTATACGGCTCTGCCTCCAAAGTACAACCCCAATGGGTGGCAGGTCAACACCTATTATCTGGGGAAATGAAAAGCCGTTAGGGCCCCTCCCTACCCCCAATTTGAACATGCAGGCCGAGATCATCACGAAGGATCTTGTTTTTAACAAACGAGAAATCACCTTCATTATAGGGAAGCATGGAGCTTCCATTGAAACCATTCGGAGTGATTCTCAAGCGACCGTCAAGGTATTCTCTGCTGGTGAGCTGGAACTGCGAAGTGCCTTGCACAGCAGCGCGATCTTACAGAAGGTGCTCATCAGCGGAACAGCTAGACAGGTTGCCAGGGCTGAAAAACTTATACGAGCAAGGCTACATGAATATTGTCTTGAGTATCCTACTCGCTAACTTGATAAGAAATGCGGAGCTTCACGGCATTTTTCAGCACGGCTGGGTACAAAGCAGACCGCAGTCGATCCGGGTAAGCCACACCTCTTCCCTAGCCAAAAAATTTCACTGCAGGCGCTGGAGCTGAACAGGCCCGTTGAAAATTTTTTGTATTTAACTCTCTTAGTGCACAGTTTGTCCAGCAGCTTTTTTTGTGCACTCCCAATATATTAATAAACTAGGACAAAATGGCTGACGGCGTTTTCCCAGGTGCTATCGGTATCGATCTTGGTACCACCTACTCTTGTGTTGCTACTTACGACTCCGCTGTGGAGATCATTGCCAATGAGCAAGGTAACCGTGTTACCCCTTCGTTCGTCGCTTTCACTCCAGAGGAGAGACTGATTGGTGATGCTGCTAAGAACCAGGCTGCCCTGAACCCAAGAAACACTGTTTTCGACGCTAAGCGTTTGATTGGCCGTGCCTTCTCAGACTCTTCCGTCCAGAAGGACATCAAGAGTTGGCCATTCAAGGTTATCGACTCTAACGGTAACCCCCAGATCGAGGTTGAGTACTTGGGTGAGACCAAGTCTTTCTCTCCACAGGAGATTTCCTCTATGGTTTTGACCAAAATGAAGGAGATTGCTGAGGCTAAGATTGGTAAGAAGGTGGAGAAGGCCGTTGTCACCGTCCCCGCTTACTTTAACGACGCTCAGCGTCAGGCCACCAAGGATGCCGGTTCTATTGCCGGTTTGAACGTTCTGCGTATCATCAACGAGCCAACTGCTGCTGCCATTGCTTACGGTCTTGGTGCTGGTAAGTCGGAGAAGGAGAGGCACGTTCTCATCTTTGACCTCGGTGGAGGAACTTTCGATGTTTCCCTGTTGCACATTGCCGGCGGTGTTTTCACCGTCAAGGCCACCGCTGGTGACACTCACTTGGGTGGTCAGGACTTTGACACCAACCTGCTCGAGCACTTCAAGACTGAGTTCAAGAGAAAGACCGGTAGCGACATCTCTGAGGATGCCCGTGCCCTGCGTCGTTTGAGAACTGCTTGTGAGCGTGCCAAGCGTACCCTGTCTTCCGTCACTCAGACCACCGTTGAGGTTGACTCTCTGGCTGATGGTGAGGACTTCTCTGCCAACATCACCAGAGCTAGATTTGAGGACATCAACTCTGCTCTCTTCAAGTCTACTCTTGACCCAGTTGAGCAGGTGCTGAAGGATGCTAAGATCTCCAAGGCTAACGTTGACGAGGTTGTCCTTGTCGGTGGCTCCACTCGTATTCCAAAGGTGCAGAAGCTCCTGTCTGACTTCTTCGAGGGCAAGCAGCTCGAGAAGTCCATTAACCCAGATGAGGCTGTTGCCTACGGTGCCGCCGTCCAGGGTGCCATTCTGACCGGTCAGTCCACTAACGAGGACACCAAGGACCTCCTTTTGCTGGATGTCATTCCTCTCTCTCTTGGTGTTGCCATGCAGGGTAACGTGTTTGCCCCAGTTGTGCCAAGAAACACCACTGTGCCAACCATCAAGCGTCGTACCTTCACTACCGTTGAGGACCACCAGACCACTGTGCAGTTCCCAGTTTACCAGGGTGAGCGTGTCAACTGCGCTGAGAACACCTTGCTTGGTGAGTTTGACCTGAAGAACATTCCACCTATGCAGGCTGGTGAGCCAGTGCTCGAAGCTATCTTTGAGGTTGACGCTAACGGAATCCTTAAGGTGACCGCCGTTGAGAAGTCTACTGGCCGTTCTGCCAACATTACGATCTCGAACTCTATCGGACGTCTCTCTTCTACTGACATTGAGAAGATGATTGACGATGCTGACAAGTTCAAGAAGTCTGACGAGGAGTTCTCCAAGCGTCACGAGGCCAAGCAGAGACTTGAGTCTTACGTTTCCTCCATTGAGGCCTCTGTCACCGACCCAGTTCTGTCTGCCAAGATGAAGCGTGGATCCAAGGACAGACTCGAGTCTGCTCTGTCTGACGCTCTGGCTGCCCTTGAGATTGAGGACGCCTCTGCTGACGACTTGAGAAAGGCTGAGTTGAGCCTTAAGCGTGTTGTTACCAAGGCTATGGCCACCCGTTAAGAAGTCTTGTCATGTGGGGAGCATGTTCATGAATAGGTTTATTTATGTACGGGGCGAACAAAAAAAGAGAAATCCGGCTGTCTATTAATTTCTATAATGTGCTTTTGATAACTGTTTTAGTCATGGCTATTTGTAGTGGAGATAAATGAAAAAAAAAGCCCAATGCATATCGTCCGTCAGTCGTAGTGCCGAAACTCAAAAAATTTATTTTGAGTGTCTTGATGCGCGGCGCTTATTCCTCCAGTACGTAGTTTCCAAACTTGTCCATCTTCAGGTTACCGACCCCGCTCGAGAGCGCCTCGATGATCTTTTCATTCTCATCGTCGGAATTCTCGGTCTCTTCGTCATCTTCGTCTTCCTCATCTTCTAGTTCGTCGCTGTCGTACTCCTCGGAGTTACCATATGTGTCGTCCTCCTCGTCCGGGGTTTCTTCCTCTTCACTGGCCCCCTCGGCCCCGTCGTTTTCAGCATCTTCACCACGCATTCCCTTCGCCGCGTTCTCCCACTCCTTTTCCTGGGCATTTATCTTTTTGGAGTACCCGGAAGCCTTCACCTCAACATCAAGTGACGCTGTCCTCACAACGTCCCTCTTCAGACTGGGGCAAGCATACCTAAACCCATCACCGTAGCCTTCCTCGTCCAACATGGTCGAGTCATGCTTGGGATCATATGCAAACCGTCTTCTGAAGAACCTCCTGATGCATTCAACATCACGGTTGAAGTAATATACTGCATCCGGATGTTCCGTTGATATACACTGCGGGAAATCAATCACCACAAACCCGGGCTCCTTGCCCGTCTCGTATGTCTCTTGGTCCTTGATGATGATGTTGAACTCGTTGAAGTCACAGTGAATAAGGCCATTGTGAGCTAACTTGACAATGAAGAGCATCAACTCAGAGTACAAAGTCTTGTAGTCAAAGTGCTCCTTGAGCTGGCGCATCGGGAAGCCTTGGATCCACTGCATGAGCACACAGTGGCGCGAGTAGTCGAAAGGCTGCGGGACAGCAAACCCATTGTCATACAGCACAGTCATGAACTGGTACTCCTTCTCAGCAGCCAGGCGCGAAAGATACATCCAACTGCTCGATTGTTTGTTCCGCAAATAGTCTCTGTTGTTCTTCACTGTGCGAAACGAAGTGCGTCCCAGCCGGTGAATCTTGAGCACACGCACATGGTTCTCCTCGTCCTCGACCGAATAAATATCGGACTCCTTGCCCACGCCGATGGTTGTGCCCACTGCGTCGAGCGACCCGCGCGTCTTCATTGACTTCAGTGCAAGGTAGTCGTAGCCGTTGTACGTGATCTTGTACCCGTCGTATTTTGCATTCCGCACTTTTGCCACCAGCTTCAGCTTCGCCAGATCCGCAATACACCGGTTAGTGGACGAAGCCGACCGCAAACCGCCAATCTGGTGGATCATCTTTGTCGGTACTATCTCATGGTTGCGAGACCCTAGCTCTACAGCCGCGAGAACTCGAAAGTCGTCGGCGGTGAGGTACCGCATGTGCGAGGTGTCAAGTTTCATTGCTGGTCGGTGTTCTTATAACTTCCTGCTCTTGCCGAACGATTTTCTTTTTTGCCTCCTGTGCTGCTTGCTGCCTCAGAAGCCTCACCCGTAGAGATTTTGCACTGGTACATATCAAGGGCACTTTTAGATATTTTTTTAACCTCTCCGTTGTTACCCTCCCTTCGGCAGATGAGATCGATGAGTTGCGTGCGCCGCTCAATATTTTCCTCTCCGAGCCACGTCTGGAATGTCGTGCGGCGCGCGTTTCAGGCATTTCCCCGAGTCTCGCGGGCCACGCACGGTTGAAATTTGTCAGGATCGCGTCGTTCGGGGTCGGTTGCATGGCTGGTCAGTTATGATATTATGGATGCTGAAAGCAATTGAGTGTAGAGGTGGCTTGGAGGAGGTCATTCGACCGGTTTTCGAGCTGTTTCCCTCCGTGCATATTCTAGCTCCCCAGAAAGGCAGCGAAAACCCCGTGGACTAAGGGACAGACAATGCTATTTTCATGTCGGGCACAGCCTTTCGACAGAGTGAGCCTCTACTTATCCCGATACGTGAGAGTGATCACTTTTCGGAGGATTTCACAATTCACTGATTGTGTCTCGTTTCAGGTCAGCTGACCCGTGCATAGCCCCTAAGTATCGCTGCTCGACGTCCATTTTCATGATATTTCGTATTCGAGGAAATAAATAAGCACGGTGATATGTCTAAAGTGAATTGGGGTGGTGTAGAGTAGAGTGGAAGGAATGGCTGTTCTTCGCCGGTGCCAGCCCTGGCACCGGCGACTCACGGCGACTCAAGAAACGTTCGCTGCGGCCAAGGCCCCCTCATACGCCAGCGTCAGTCCGCAGCACGCAACCCGGAACAAATCTCATTCAACACTGCAACCGCACTTTCGAGCCAATCACAGCGGAGCCCCCAGCCTCCACCACAGCCTGCGTCCCATTCCAGAATGCCTCTGCGTGTCCGGACAGCCCCTCAGAACTGAGATCCGGACACGCATATATAAATACCAACGTGGCTCTCCGCCCTCCTCTTTATTGATCTCGTAGAAGCTTCAGCGGTCAATCAATTGTCAATTCCACACAAATATGTCTGCCAACGATTTCTACAGCTCGGGAGAGCAAGGCGAATACAAGGCTGCTGAGGGCCAGCAACAGCAGCAGCAGCAGCAGGGCGGCGAGAGCGGCGAGAGGGGAATTATCTCCACCGTGCTTGGTGGCGCTGCGGGAGCTTACGGTGGCTCCAAGGTGTCCGGGAACCACGCTATACTTGGTGGTACTGCTGGTGCCATTGCCGGCGCGTTCCTCGCCAACAAGGTTGAGGACGGTGTCGAGAACTACGAAGAGGGTCGCCACAACCAGGGTGGCCAGGGTGGTTACGGTGGCCAAGGTGGCCAAGGTGGCCACGGTGGTCACCATGGCCGCAACCGTGAGGGCGGTCAGGGTGGTTACGGTGGCCAGGAAGGCTTTGGTGGAGGCCAGGGTGGTTACGGTGGTCAGCAAGGCTTTGGTGGAGGCCAAGGTGGTTACGGTGGACAGGAGGGCTTCGGTGGAGGCCAAGGTGGTTACGGAGGTGGCCAGGGCGGTTACGGCGGTGGCCCAGGTGGTCCTCCTCAAGGGCCACCAGGCGGCGGCTGGGGCCAGGGCGGCCAGCAGGGCGGTCAAGGTGGATGGGGCGGCCAGGGCGGCCAGGGACAAGGCGGTAACAGATGGTGATCTGTTCAACCGGCACCTTGAGCGCAGGTTGCTCAACTTTGACGCTTACGTACTTTGTTGATTTTTGAATGCGGAAAAAAACAATCATTTTTCTTTTGGTTTTGATTTACTGTAGAGATGTGGACGAGAATGTGGAACAGCATCGGACCGGCTCGTATTTGGTGCCCCATCGCGCTGTCGTTCCAGGTCGCAACACCCGTCTCGCGGGGCCGTTGGACTGGGTCGAGCACGCCTTTCAGAGAGTGTCACAGATGGACGCGACTCACTCGATAGTAGAAGCGGAGCTTGAGGTTGGCACACAGAGTGTCATAGCTGAGAGCGATAGAGACCGCTATGTCATTTCTGGATACTCTCCCTCTGGATTTGAAAATCCAGGTGCAAGACGTGATCGGTAAGTTGTTGATCCGACAAAGTTCCCTCGACTGTTTGTGGGGGCTTGCCGCGATGCGGTGCTAACTCAACGTTCAAAACAGGTGCACATCCCCCGAGCGAAGAAGTCTTCAGGGCTCTGGTGCAGTATTTTGCTGCGGAGGATCTACTCAATCCGAACAAGAAACGGAAGCACGAGGAGTTCGTCGGCGAGGCAGCAGGCGTGGCATCGGAGGATGGTGATATGATATCGTCCTTAGAAGGATGCCACATAATCCTGCAGATTCCAGACTTATCCGTGCAGTCACCGTTCCGGAAGAAGGTCAATCTAGTGTTTGCATGCTTGCCAGGAACAAGTCAGCCGTTCCTTGCGTTGACAAAATCTATCGAAGCCGAGCCTGAGCTCATCATCAAAACGCTGAATACAGAGACAATAAAGTTTGCAACTTTGTTACGTGTGCCTGAGAAGAAAACTCTGCGGAATCTGTTGATATTTTACGATCGGAACTGGGGGGACAAATTTAAGAACGATCCTATTCTCATTCAGATCAATGACGAGTTGCTTACCGAACAATTTGGGCCATTGCTGGAGCACCAAAAGATGGATTTGGCGACATACTTACAGAGGCAGTGTGCTATTTGTGGATTCCAGTTGATCAACTCGCTGTCAAAGGAATTCAAATCATTTCACGTGGAGGCATACAAGGGCTCAAAGGAGGGTGTGCTCTACTTCTTACCCAATCACATAATCTTTGGCTTCAAGAAACCCATTCTGCTCTTCAACTCAACCGAGATTGATAGCATAACATATTCTTCGATTACGAGAGTCACTTTCAACGTTACTTTAAACGTGGTCTCGGCAGACGATCCCGACGAAGTGGAGCGCTTTGAGTTCTCAATGATTGACCAGAAGGAGTTCGACAAGATCGATCAGTACGTCAAGAACAAAGAGTTCAGAGATAGATCGATGACAGAGGAACTTAGAGCGAAGAGCAAGAAGAACAGCGAGAGCTCCGGAGCCCTGGCTGAAGCTGCCCGGATGATCCCCGGGGGGCAGCAGATTGTTGGTGACGAGGACATACCTGACTCGGATGATGAAAACGACGAGAACTACCAATTCGGCAAGGAGAGCGAGGAAAGTGCTGCAAGTGGTGACTCCAGTGGCGAGGACGGGAGCGCAGCTGATGATAGCTCGGACAGTGAAGACGAGTCCGACAGTGATGAAGACATCGATCTCGAGGATGACGATGACGAGGAGGAGCAGGACAATGGGCAGCCTCAATAGTTTGGCTTCCATGCGCTCCGTTGTAAGACACAGAAGATACACTTCCCCCAGGGGGAAAAAAAGATAAATATAATTCATTCGGAAAATAAATAGTTATAAATAAGGGCAGCTGAGCGTTCTACGACGACGCCTCAGTAGCGGCCACTTCCTCAGCCAACCTCTTCTCACGGATCTCCTGCAACTTGCCGACGCGCCTCTCGAGCAGCCTGTCGCTCTTCTCCACCCACGAGTTGAATCCGTAGCCGATAGCCACCCAGAACGCAGCCGAGTAGACGTATCCCATTGGAGCGTGGTTCCACGCAGTCTTCCGTATACCTCCCTGGAAGGCTCTCACGAGTCCACCTGTGCACAGTTAGCAAGCCGTTTACTCAGAGTCAAATTCACATAGTCAAAACATACCAAAAGCAGCCCAGCCGGCCAGAGATGTCAGTAGCGAACTCATAACGTAATTATATCACCGAATTTTAGTTGGTATTCCTGTGAACCGCTCTCAGCTGTTTGTCTCTCGCTCTCCTCCAATCCTCTTGAGCGCGAAACGAACCCAGCTTCACTATTTGCCCGCAACATCGATGGCAGACGTTTGTGGTTAAATCAGTACACAAACAACAAAAATATGAAAACAGTAAAATATTATTTTGAAGAAGATTCCACAGTTGAAGGTGTAATGACTGTATGCAAAGCAAAAGGACATGTTTGACAACTTCAAGATCAACGAATCTTTTGTAGAGATCTGCGGTCAGAGAGTATCCTTTATCTCGCTTCTGTCTTATATTGCCGACTGGACCATATATGCGTACTATTAACCTCTCATCGTCTGTTTGATACAACGTCCACAACTAGTGTGCTAACGCCTAACGTTCCTAAGAGGAATAATCACGTTTGCTGCATTCTACGGAGTACTCGTGCCTCCACGTTTCACGGAGTTTTCTCTGCAGGATACGTCCCTCATGCATTTTTACAATCCAGAGTATCAAACTGCTGCACCGATGTGGGTTCTTTTGGGTTTTGCGTTCGGACTTCCAATTGTGGCAAACACTATCCTTGCCCTGTTTCTTAAACGTCTGCCACTGGTGAGAAGACTCTGGGACCTGCATTCAGTGCTCCTAGCCACAATAGCCGCCACTGCCGCTGAACTTTTGGTGGTTTGCATTATCAAGAACATGACTGGAGTGCCAAGGCCAGACATGATTCACAGATGCCAGCCAGCCAGCTTTACTGCTCCACCAATTGGACAGCTATCATCGGTATCAATATGCACCAATCCAGTAGTTTCACTCGTCGATGAAGGATTCAGGTCGTTCCCAAGCGGGCACGCTGCCAGTATGTCTCAATTGATTTGTGTTTCTGTGTACCACTGACTATTTCTAACTTGAAAAACTTGCAGCTATTTTTGCCACTGCAACAACTCAGGCCCTCTTTGCATGGGGAAGAGTCGGGTTTATGGATGGGCGTGGTCTCGCTATCAAGTCCGTCATCGTTCTCTATCCACTCGTGATTGCAATATATATTGCGACTTCGCGTGTGTCCGATAATCGACATTTCGTGTCCGATGTGATTGTTGGAGCTCTTTTGGGGATCAAAGCTGGGGCCGTGAGCTACTTTCTGTACTTCCCCCCTCTAACGTCCCTTGAAAATCTGGGTAGAGCTTACCTCCCAAGGAGACTTGGAGTCGATGCGTTTTATAACGGAGTGGGCGGTTTTTGGAAGATTCCAGACGAGCCAGGGGCGTACACGGAAAGGTCTGATCCCATTGCACTGGGAGAAATGAGCTCAAACGTCACGGCTCGCGAACCAACTTTTTACCCTTCTGTGCGCCCCACAACCAAGCAAACTTTTGCAGACAACAACACCGCAAGAGCTAGAACCAAACCCAGATCCGACCCCGGATCCAATGTGGTCGCCACTCGCCAGGCATGATGAATGGTCAGCATCTATTTTTAGCATCCCCTTTCTGTGTGCACTCATTTGCCTATGCAGAAATTAGAGAATACCACGCCTAGAATCTCCTCGACGCCTACTGCCTCTCCTGTAATCTTTCCTATGCCATCAATGCTGTACTTCAAGCTTTCGCTTGCAAGAACAATATCATCCAAGTCCTTGTAGATTTTGAACTCCTCGAACCCGTGCAGCACATCTTTCTGAAGGATATCCTGAGCTCGGCGCGATATCACCACGGGATCCGACCTGTCAGACCATGTCAGCGATTTGAACTGCTTGGTAAGAGTCTCCATCAGTGCCTCTATTCCGGTACCATCGGTGCAAGAAACAAATTGGAATGACTTGGTACTGGGTATGCCGATCTGCGTCTGCGCACGTTCGAGTACCTTGGCTTTGTCGTCTTCGGCAAGCAAGTCACACTTGTTCAGCACTACAAGCACTGTGGTTAGCTCTCTGAGTTCTGCAATATGCTTGACTAGCTCCGGATCAACGGCTTTGGTATCCACAGGCAAAACAACCACGACCAAGTCCCCAGCCAGAGATTTCAGCTTTGCTCTTTTGATTCCTTCTTTCTCGATCTGGTCTGCAGTGTCGATATCGCGAATCCCAGCTGTATCGCCGACGACGACTTTGTATCCACCGATATCCAGGGGTACATCAATGACGTCTCTCGTAGTGCCCGCGATATCGCTCACAATCGCGGTCTCGTCGTTTGCCAGCACGTTGAGAAGACTGCTCTTTCCTGCGTTCGGCGGTCCGAGCAGCGTCACCTTGATACCCTTCAGCAAAACCTCTGAGCGCCGCACTTTCTCAAGGTATGTCTCAACCTCACTCTGCAGCATGGAAATGTCTCCCGCCACGCGGTCGAAGAGCTCGTCAATTTCCTCAACGTCATGATCCTCGCCAAAGTCAATTACAGTAGTGAGCAGCGCAACCTGCCGAACGATTTCCTCGCGCCACCGCGCACAGAGTTCCTTCGTGCGTCCACCCATCGACGCCAGACCAGACACACGTTGGCTCTCTGTCTCGGCATGTATAACTGCATCGATGCCCTCGACCTGCGTGAGGTCGAATCTCCCGTTCTGGAACGCACGCCGCGTGAACTCGCCCGGCTCGGCATACCGCACAGGGGCGTCCGCTCTGTGCAGCGAGCCAATGGCCCCGAGGACTCCAGCAACTACCGCGGTACCACCATGAACGTGCAGTTCAAGCAGGTGGTCGCCGGTGTACGAAGTTGGCGCCGCGAAGAAGAGCACAAGGGCATCATCGAGGACTGTGTGCGTAGATGGGTGTCGCAGTGTGCGGAGCGTGGTACGGCGCGGAGTTGGTGTGGACTTTGATCCTGTCAGGTGCGTGTATATCCCCGGTGTGTACGGGCCTGAGACTCGTATCACTGCTATGGCCGCGCGGCCTGGGTGTGTCGAGAGTGCATAGATCGTTGGTTGACACTGCGTGGACGCAGCGGATGAGTTATAGCGAAGGCTTCCCGCACGAAACAAGGGAGCGGTCCTCCACGGACGTGCAAGGTTGACCCATGTCGGTGCAAAGATTCGCATAACCTCGTTATCATCTCAGCCTTTCCCTCCAGCGGTACTGATCAATTCTTCTATTCATGCATGATACAGGCCCGCAGGCGTTCGCCCGTTGTGTCACGCACGTCCCCCTGGCCTAACTGTCACGGCTCCTCCACCGTTGATCAGATCGAATACGCAATATTAAGACAAAGCAGCGTGATGAATATAGGTAAATAAATGTATGATTATAGGGTTGATTAAAAAACAATGACAATTTGATAGGTTTAAGTATATAGAACACGGGGTGTGGTGGGGGAGCATGGTTTGGAGACAGTGACCAGCCGTGACGGTTGTGAAAAATGAGTGACATGGGCGACGAAGTAAGCAGACATAAAAAATGCAGAATAGACGTTAAAAAGGAAAAGAATGAACAACCCCAGAAATAACCGTTTGAGCCAACCATAGCGAATTTTGCAAAAAAGAATGACGTAGTAATACAGAGAAGCGTAGTGCCGTTCCATCCAAAAGTGAACCAAGCAATCCAAGGAAATGTCGAGGATTGAACAGATAAGATCACATCAGAAGTGGTCACTGTAACATGAAAGGAGTGGAAAAAAAACTGGACCGTGGAGTAAACAAGGGAACAAATACAAGGAAAGAAAAAGAACAGGAAATGCAAGGGACAAATCAAAGGATAACACAGCACCTCGATTCAGTCTTCTCGGTCACCAGAAGACTCGCTCTGGTGGCCACTTCAAAGACATCGTCAACGCTTTCTCCAGTCAGAGCCGAGCACTCGATATATTTCTTGGCGCCAATGTATCTCGCCACCTGCTCGGCTCGTTCTGGTCGCACGTACTTGGAATCGTACATTGGGTCTGAGCCATCGTCATCTGGTCTGAGATCTTTCTTCAGACCGACGAGAATGATCGGAACATTGGGACAGTACGAGCCAACTTCAATGGCCCACTTGGAGCTGGCGTTGTCGAGAGAATCAGGCACGTTGAGCGCAAATCCAATCAGGATGATATGGGCCTTAGCATAAGACAGCGGACGCAACCGCTCGTATTCTTCCTGGCCTGCAGTGTCCCAGAGAGCGAGTCTCACGGGCTTGCCGTCGACACGACAGTCGGTTGCATAGTTTTCAAACACCGTGGGGTGGTACTCGGTGGGGAACTCTCCGAGCGTGAACACGTAGAGCAGCGACGTTTTACCACACGCACCATCGCCAACGATGACAAACTTTCGTTTGACGATATTATCTCTGCCGGACATTGGACGTTGTTAAAGCAGGAAATGTGTACTGTGCTTGTGTTTGAATCTTTCTCTTTTTGTGAACGCACGTTGAGATCTTGGGTCGATGACACAGACGGCGGAAAAGCTTTTTCAACTTGGGAGACGACGAGCAATAAGAAGATACTCGGGTGTTCTGCCAAGCAGCTGGCAAGTACCTCGGAGATGAAGGGTGAAAAAAAAGAGGTCTGCACCTTAGTGTGGTGAAAAAAAAAACAGTTGCAAAGCTTGGCTCTGGCCCTGAGGGGTGGAGAGACGATTGTGTGAAAGGGTGTAGCTGAGAAACCGGGCCTGTATTTATAGACAGTACGGAACCCTCTCCCGGAAGCTCTCCGGCACGCTCTGTGTAATGATCAAGCGTCTGTGATACAGACGCAGACGCTATGGCAGGTATAAATAGAATGCTTGACACTCCTGCCACGAGACCCCCCTCAGGCCTCTCTGAGACGCCTAAAAAAATCGGTCCCGCGGTGCGTCCAGGGGCCCCATAACCAGTCTCGAGACATTTAACCGGGGCACAACTACGTCGCCGATTGAATGGATAACAAAATCCGAAAAGGGCGTGCAGGCAGTACAATAGCTTAATTTGGTGATTCTTGGCTGTGGACCCAACAACTAAGCGCATACACCGCGTGCTAAAAAAGGGCGCCGTGGGCGTTGCTGAAGGTTGCTCAGGCACCATGTTTCGAAGGGCACGGCGGGAGGAGGCTTGGGGGCCATGGTGCGTCTTGCACTGCCTGTAACGGGGGAGGGACCAGAATCAGCGACATTCTTGGGGAGGCGGGCACGAGGACAACTCTCGCAAAAGTTCAAATATTGTTGTGGCCCGGTCATCGGCTTCGTCGTGGTGGGGGGAAGAGAAGGGGACCTTGTTCCCCTGGAACGAACTGCCTAGCATGGATGATCCCCGGGGTACGGCACTGAAAGCTAACTGAAACCATTCTGCGCATAAAGGGCACGAAACGCCCAATTGTGCAGATATCACAAAAGGCAAACGTAATATTAAACACGGTACAGTGATCTGCATTGTATTAACCTGAATCCAGCTTGGCCGTGCAAAACCTGACGCATCTGCCTAAGTTAACGCGACGCGTCGAAGCAGCACTCTATAAATAGACACGCGTTACGAGAAGTGATTTGATTCTGTACGCACAACCGTTGCACACGGCAAATTTTTATTTCGTCATTCCTTTTCTCGCGCTATTCTTATTCGGAAGTGTGTGTTGTATATAGACACAAATTCCTAACGAGCACTTTTCATAGATATAGTCTACGCTAGGCCTCACAAGAGTACCTTACGACACACGGCTCTCAACCATAGACGTCACTCGGCACGGGTAGCAAGAAAATAATAACGGAAAGTAAATAAAAATAGATATGACTGCGAAATTACGCAAACACACAGGACACGGACTGATCTTCATGCGCATCGAGATGCGCAGAATGCGAAATAACGGCGATAATCTGATCATTTCCAAAGGAGTTAAAATCCGCCTGTTCTGCAACCCTTTTCGGCTGGCTTAATGCAACACGTTTGAATTGCCCCATCCCTCTCCAAGCCCAGTATTAGATCCCGCTGGGTCCCTTACTGGAGCACCAAACTCAAAAAGTCCCGCAGAATCGCCAAAGGGTGAGTTTCCATACAAATAATGTGAACTCTTGAAACTTTTCGGTTCTGCTGTCGGGCCATTGCCAAGAATAGAACTGAAGGTGCCCTGAGAGCTTCCATTCATGTTCTGCATGTGGGAAGGATGGACATGAGTCTGCTGCTGTTGCTGCTGCTGCTGCTGTTCCTGTTGCTGATCCTGCTGAGACCCTGTAATAATTTGAATATGGGATGGATGTCCCCTTTCGTCTAGAACGAAGCTAAACGAGATGCTTAACTTAGAAGCAAGCTGAAAGTTGAGAGCACTAACAAATTGATCCAAGGTCAAATTTGGCATACTGGGCAACATCGACCTAGTACAGTGGAATAGAATAGCACAGGGATACAATCCTTTTTCCTGTGGTATGCTCCCAGAAGCCTTGAAAGCCGCTATCTGAATTTCCTCGTTGTCACTCACTGTGAGCTGATTATTTGCAAAAGTAGGGATACCGCTGGACCATAGAGACGACCCATTGCTAGACATCTGAGGACGTGGAGCAGGCACACCTCCAACGCCACTCGACGGGCCCCATATGGAGTTCGCCCTGCTATTGCTCAGTGATTCTGTTCCACCAATGCCATTCCCAGAGCTGTTCCAAATGTTCGCATCGTGACCATTTCCTCCATTCCCAGCAGAGCCAATAGCTTCAGAGTTGCCGAAGTAGGGCATGTTTTGGAAACCACCATTCGGAGCGGTTGGCAGCCCATTCATCAATCCATTGCCGGCTCCATTCAATAAAGAGGTTGCAGGAAGGTGTTGCGGAAGGGCAAAATTGCTTTTGTGCTCGTTCAACGATGTGTTGCCCAAGAATTGTCCAAGAGAATTCACGTCATTCTCGGGAATTGGCTGACCGGAGAGCTGGTTGGACGAACGAGGAGGAGCATTCTGGAGGAAAGAAGAAAACATCTGCGAATTGCTTTGCGGTGGTTGAGAAACGTTGGCGTTAGCAGCAAATGCATTCGAAGCACTAAATCCCAAAACGCTCGAGGCACTGCCGGTTCCATTTGCAGCCGCCCCGTTAGCTGAGAATCCCCATGGTGAAACAGCAGAGTTAGACCTAGGCTGGTCCATCGGAGGAAGCGGTAGATCCATAAGAGACGAAGACATGCGGTGTTGCAAGGCAGGAGGATGAGAAGGTTGTTGCACCTGATGGTGATGCTGAGAAATTGGAGTCACATTAGTCGATACACCCAGATTCTCCAATAAAGGAGAAATCTCACGGTGCTGATCGGCATATGCCAGGTCGCCATGCAGTCTTTGATCGTAGCCGTTGCTTGAGGGTTGTTGTGATTCCGGAAGAATACCATAGCGTGTAAGCAATTGATTCAGCTGATTCTCAGACTCCAAGGGAAAACCTGGAGAATTTCTTTGCGTGTCCGTGACAGACACTGGCACCGGCACCGGCACCGTGGGAACGTTTCCAATGGAGAGAGGACTAGTAAAAGTCTCACCATTGTCCCGAATAGGCTTTGAAATCTCTGTTTGCTGCTGCTTCCTGACCTTTTCAGCCTCATCCTGTCTGAGTTTCTCTTCCTCTTCTCGTTTGAGGCGTTTATCCTCCTCGCGTTTCCGCTTTTCCTCACGTCTTTGTGACTCTTTCTCTTCCCGTTCTCTGCGAATGCGGTCCAGCTCGGCATCTTTCCGCTTCTGCTGTTCAAGCTTTTTCTTCTTCTCCTCATCACGTTTCTTCCGCTGCTCTTCCTTCTTCTTGCGGCCTTCTTCTGCCTTCCTTTGCTGCTCTTCCTTGAGAAGCCGCTCTTGCTCAGCCTTCTCCTCTTCTTTTCTCTTGCGCTCCTCTTCCTTGAGTAGCTGCTGCTGTCTTTTCTTTTCCTTGAGTCTCTCTTTCTGCTTCTGCTTCTTCTCCTCTTTCTCCCGCTTCCGCAGCTCCTCCATTTCAAGCTCCTCGATGAGTTGCCTCGTGCTATCTTCAGCCATCTTCTCCTTGTATGCAGACAAGAGGCGCTGGCGCAGAATCTTGGAGGTAAAAACTTGGATCATCTTATGGGCCTCCTCCATCCTCCTTTGGGCTCTAGACGTTCTTTCCTCCTCCTCATCCTCTTCATCGTACTCGTCCTCTTCGTCGCCATAGTCATCTCCTCCTTCTTCGTCTTCGTCATCTTCTTCGTCCTCTCTGTCATCTTCATCATCATACCGCTCGTCGTCGTATTCCGACTCGCTGCAATGATCATGATCCAGAAGATGATCCTCTGGTAAGTCAGACTGAGACAAGATTTGCCGCTCCGCTTGAACCCGGGTCTCTTGGTGCTCTTTCATTATGTTTTCAATTCTTTCGTGGCCTTGCTTCAGCTCCTCCATGACACCAGAAATGTCTTCTGCGAAAGTTTGTCCTCCGTTAGCCTGACGGCCTTCTCGAACCTTGCGCCAGTCACCCACCTTCTCCATCATGTCGATGAACTGCTTGCCGTCATTTATCAGCAGATCCTGAGCCATGGAAAGTATTCCAGACTCCGGACCCGCCAGACCCAGTAAGGATTCCATCATATCTAGGTTTATCTGCGATTGGATAGAAGGCGGAGATCGTTGTGGATCTGCAGGAGCATAATTGGGCGGCTGAGATCCCGTCACATCCACAGCATCCTCGTCTGTTAGGAAAGCTGTGTCGTCCTCTAATCCATGCCGAGCTAATGCTGTGTCCAGGCCATCGTACATCACATCGTACAGCGATTCGAGCTCATTCTCCAGCGTGGTCTTTTCCCGGCCACAGAGCTTACAATTGCAACTTGACTTCTGTTCTTCTTTCACCACCTTCAGTAGCTCATGCTTGTCGATGTTTATGATCTGTTTTCTCTTATCTTGCGGTAGCGTAGACCAGAATTCCCTGAGATTCTTTTTTTCCTCGGGTGAACTGGTATCCCAGAGATTCACAGCACGATTCTTAGGTGAATGCACGCCGCGCCTTTGAGGTTGATGATGAGATGAATGGTCATGGTCATGGTCATGGTCGTGGTCGTGGTCGTGGTCGTGGTCATGATCGCAGCCCACATGGTGACTATGATCATGATGGTGATCGTGATCGCAGTGGTAGTGATCGTGCTCATGATCGTGCTCATCCTCGTGGTCATGGTCATGGTAATGGTCGTGGCTGTACATGTCATCGTAGTGACTCGAGTCATGCTCGTCGTCGTAGTGCTCTTCGTGGCTGTGTTCGTGATTATGGTGGTGATGGTGGTGTCCATCGTGAGCGTGGTCGTCCATGCCACTCACTATCACATCACCGTTTTCGCCTTGCTTAATCACTCTCGAGCTTGGATATTGTAACGTGGGATCGTTCAACTCAGCTCGCACGTCATAGTGTGGCGAGTTCAAGGTGCTGGCCTTCTTCTTCTTCTTTTTCTTCTTCTTGTTCGTCGAGCTCAAGACCGACGTGTCCGCCACGTTGGATTCGCTCATCCTGCTTGAATCGTAGTCAAAATGCACATCCTCGCCCGTTATGAACGGATGCCCACTCGTTGAGATTTCTTGAGCTTCAGCCATCCTAGCTTGTTGAGGAGTTAGGAGACTGGACTAGTGTGATGAATTGGCCTCTGGGCGAGTAAACGCGCGGATCCTGTGTAGTGTCGAGTATAGAATGGTTCAAAGGTGCTTTTTCTCGGCGCTTGTTCCGTACTATTCCTCTGGAACTGAGGCCCCAAGCTTGATACAATATAGAGCTTCGTAGTCTGAGCGTCTAAAGTGTTACAAGCCCAAGCGTGTGTGTGAGTGTTCGAGATCCAAATGCTTAACACGTGCACTGCCTTTGGATTTCAAAACTTGGGAATAGTCGCGAGATCGAGTTGAAAGTTCAAGATGAAGGTCAAGACACTTATTCTCGTATGCTGTGACGCGAGCCGCGGTCTCTCGCAGTCGCCGTCTATGCCCAGCTCACTACGGAGAGGCCTTCGTGGTTGGTGTCAGCCTTCATCGGTCGTGTGCGGAAGAAATGGCGGGTAACCTCAACTCTGTGGGTTATTCGATGGGGCACGCTAACAGGCGCCTTCGTGTGACAAACGGTTTTATTTCTTTGTGACCAACCTGCTGTTTCCTGACATAGGCCAGTGGTTCACATTTGAGAACGAGTTTGGAAAAAAGAAGTCGTGATCTGTATATGCCAGAAAAAAAATTGACTCGAATTTTTCAGCCGATCTACTTTTGTAAAAAACTCCGCAATCATTTTCAGGTGAGTTTGCTCCATAAAATTCTTAAACTTTTACTTTATTTAATTTTTTCGGAAACTCTAGGAATATCTAGTATTCTTTCAGTCCTTTTGCAAGAAATAGAAAAATTCTGCTATATTGAATCCGGGTAAAATTCAACACGAACAAAGCAAGAATATGTAGACACTCGGCAGTTTCTTTCCAGTTTTGTCAAGCGCTCTTCTCGCTCGTCAAATGCCTCACTTGTTTTACCAAACACCTTGCTATTCAGCCTATATAGAATGGATATTTCAATCCTGTTACCGGTGAGTCCGCGGACGGCTTTTGCTTTCGGTCTCGCCTGCTAAATTTGTGACGTACGGCGAGCAATGACGGGACGCGTCAGGGGCTCGGAACCTCGAGGCACATTGCAGTTGAAATTTGGACTTGCATTGGGTGTCCCCCTTGAAAAACATGTAGAATGCTCCTCCCTTTATGCCCCTTAGACGTTTGAAACTGGCTTCCATTGCGCTCAGCAAAAGCAGTATTTTTAATTGACCCTTCAGCCGATCATCTAGTGCGGTGATCAGACTGTTCTTCTTGCTCTCCACCGATTGCGCGTCCCCCGCTTATCACCTTTGGATCTGACACGATGAGCTCAGGCGACACCGAAGCCGACTCATGGTTGCCTCTCTACGAGGAGGACGTGAACGAGTACATTGCACCAACACCAAGACAGGTTTTGAGAATCGCCATCAACCTCAAGTACCTTATTGACGAGGTCATCCCCATACAGTTTGGCGAGGCCCTGATCACTACTCCTGGTTCAAGAATCTTGAATGGTAAAGTGCTCAAGGCCGTTTACGAAGCAGCTGGCGGTAAAGGTGATGGGAAACCGGGAACCAGCTCCAAAAAGTACCAGGCGGTACTGGTTTTCTGTCTCTTGAAGGTGTGCGGGTGGTACTGGAGTCTCTGTGCCACGGAACTTTTTGACAACTGCCTTTACGAAACGAGGGCCCTTGCTGCTCAACAACTGGCTGCTCTTTTGATCGAGAAGGAAGAAGATGAGAAGTATCTTTTTGTGTCAATGCTGTGTCATAGGTACTCAATCAACTTGAACGACGAAGACACTGCTCCAGAGAACGCGCTAGAGCTGGCTGTTGACATGCATTCCACTCCTGTTATTGGTTCTTCGGGTTATCAACGCTGTATCAAATGGCTCTGGAGAGGCTGGATTACACAATCAGCCAAGAATCCTACCAACTATGTACTCTACAAGGGAACAGCTGACACGAGCTTCAGGGCGCACTTTGATCCGAACAGAATCAAGACGCCATACTACCAAAATGTGATTGAGATCACTCTGTCCTTGGTGTATCTGATAATTTTCACTGTTCTAGTCAATGTGGACACTGAGAATAGTCTTAGTTTTTTTGAAATTGTTTACTGTTTTTTCACAGTGGGCTTTGTCTTTGACGAGGCGGTCAAATTCTACCATATTGGATGGTCGTACTGGCAGTTTTGGAGTGTTTTCAACGATTTCATGTACACCATTGCAGTGTCCGCTATTATCATAAGAGTTCTTTCCCTCACCCATGGCATTGACACTCCCGCGAGGGAACACTTGAACATTATGGCTTACAGGTTACTGTCCTGTGCTGCTCCCTTGATGTGGTCAAGACTTTTGCTTTACCTGGACATATTTGAGTTCGTGGGTACCATGATTGTCGTTTTGAAAGTGATGATTAAAGAATCTGCTATCTTCTTTTTTCTGCTTGCTGTTATTGGGGTTGGGTTCTTGCAAGCATTCCTTGGTCTTGATTCTGCTGACGGAAAGAGAGACGTCACCGAGCTTGTTATTTCGGCCTTAATCAAAACTGTTATCGGAGGTCCCAGTTTCTCGAGTTTCTCCCGCTTTGCTCCACCATATGCCGGTATCCTTTACTACGCATTCACGTTCGTCGTCACTGTGATCCTCCTCAATGTCCTGATTGCCCTCTACAGTACCTCGTACCAGAACATTGTGGACAATTCCACCGATGAGTACCTTGCACTGGTTGCTCAGAAAACTCTCAGATACATTCGTGCTCCTGACGAAAATGTCTTTGTTGCTCCGTTTAACCTCATTGAAATTTTCATATTGAATTTGCCTTTTAAATGGTGGCTTGACGAAAAACCATTTCTGAGACTGAACCGCAATGTTATGGCCATTATCTACGCTCCGGTCCTTACATTCACCGCACTGTACGAGGCGCGCACCGCCAGACGTGTCAGCTACAACCGTCTTCAGAACAAGGCTGATGACGAAAACGAGTTTGACACTGCGTGGGACCTCACAGACGGCTATGACGAAGATAACGACGGGGTTAATGAGAATGAGGAGAGAATTAGGGAGGGGCTCAGGATCCAGAAGCGGGCGGAGAGAGAAGATCCCGAGTTCCAGCCCGAACTGAGAAAGTGGAAGCAGTCCGTAAAGGAACTAATTCCTCCAATTGAAGAAAGCTCGAAGATCGGAGTCAGCTGGGAGACTTATGAGCTGTTCGACAAACTTGACGATCTCACAAAGCTCGTTGGTACTCTCGTGCAGCAGAACGCCGAACTCACGAGAAAGCTGGAGCATGGCGACTTTGACAAGGATGTGAAGACAATATCCATGTGATACATGTGACGCTTGTGCTGTATATTCTAACCGATAATTGCTTGAATAGGTCTTTACTCAACTTTTCAGGAACCATGGCGAATTTGCGTGCCTAAACCACTAATTGTTATCGATTATATCGCAGAAGCGAAACGCACCCAAAGCCCGTCAAGACATCTAGGCCGAGGTCAGTTCAACAGCATAAGAGGAGAGAACATGAGCCAAAATGATATAGAAGAATACAATGCGCTCACGTCGGTGCTGTAAGTATAGCCTCGTATATGCGAATCAATGACCTCAAAGTCCACTAACGGGATTAACAGAACAGCTTTGAACAAGTATGGACAATGGGCTCGGCGAACTATTCTTTCTCCACGTCGCCTCAAATGGGCGTCACTCACAACATCAGAAAAAGATTTACTTCCATGGTTTGAGTCTCACCTTGCATCACTGGAGCACTGCATCTCGCTCAACGAGAGCTTCACGAAAGAAGCCGCACAGACGATAGCGCAAGACTGGGGTGTGCCCGTGGATTCGTCTGCATGGCACGACTGCTCCAGCACAGATCTAGACAAAGTAAGAGGTGTGCTTATTCAAATGATGCGTGAGTGGAGTGACATTGGAGAGAAGGAGCGAGACGACTGTTTTGGTCGCATCCTGCGCGAATGCGAGGAGCTTTTCCCCGATGTCGGTAAGCGGCCCGAGGTCAAATGTCTTGTCCCAGGTGCGGGCCTGGGAAGGCTGGTGGTTGAGTTTGTCAGGCGTGGGTTTCAGTGCCAGGGAAACGAATTCTCCTACCACATGTTGCTCAATTCCAGCTTTTTACTGAATCACACCTATGTCGCGAATCATTTCACAGTGTTCCCGCTGATTCATCGCTTTTCGCATGTTGCCAAGCGGAACGATCAAATAAGACAAGTGTACGTCCCTGATTATCACCCAGGAGACGTGTCGTTGCTCAATAAAGAGTACCCCGACATAAATGTTGGGGAGCTCATGTCCATGACGGCTGGGTCGTTCGTGGATCTCTATGGCCCCGCCAACCTTACTCTCTCAGAGACTTACACGGGCGATGAAAAGGCAGCCGACTTTAGAAATGAGAATACAGAGGCGTGGGATGTTGTCGCGACTGCATTTTTCCTAGATACAGCGTCGAATATCGTGGACTACCTGCGGACCATCCACCATTGTCTCAAGCCCGACGGAGTTTGGATCAATTTTGGGCCACTGCTGTGGCATTATGAGGACGACGACAATGTGATGAATGCAACACAGGTTAATAGCGATGGGACTCGTGTACAGGTTCCCACGCCGGTGAAGGGACTGGAGCTCTCTAGGGAAGATCTCATTGAGCTCGTGAAAAGCGTGGGGTTCAAGTTTGAAAAGCGCGAGTCGGGCATTGAGACCACTTACGGAGGAGACAACAGGGCTCTAGGGGGTTGGGTATACCGGTGCGAGTACTGGGTGTGCAAAAAAAGTTAAAATATAAGAAACCAACCGCCATCATATCTCTCGATATGCGAAGCTGTAAGCAGATAGTTTAATTTCGCTGATGTAAGCGGCCTGTCAAAAGGGGCAGGGAGGAAGACCGGCCGTGAGATGCCTGGTTCGCTGGAGCCAGCCCAACGGTGTCATCTGACCGCCAGAATACTTTTAATCGCTGGAGTTTTATTATCGCGACATTTCACAGGACACACAAGAGTCCATATACATACATATCAACACAGAGTATGAGTGCCGCATCGACAAAACCCCTGGCCACCGTGAAGCTGGTCCTGCTAGGCGAAGCCGCGGTCGGTAAATCCTCCCTGGTGCTCCGGTTCGTGAGCAACGACTTTCAGGAGAATAAAGGTATGTGGTTTACGAATGCGCAGGATTAGCTGGAGTGTTGACCCTTTGGGCAAATACACTCTGCGTTGCCGTCTGACGTTACATGTGAGCGTCACCCCCTCGCGGCGCAACGCCACTATTGAACCGGAGGATACTAACCGATCGCTTTTTAGAACCTACAATCGGAGCTGCTTTTCTCACACAAAGATGCACAATAGGAGACCGCTCCATCAAGTTTGAAATCTGGGACACAGCTGGGCAGGAGCGGTTCGCTTCGCTGGCTCCCATGTACTACCGGAACGCTCAGGCGGCCGTTGTCGTGTATGATGTGACCAAGCCCGCTAGCTTTATCAAGGCCAGACACTGGGTCAAGGAGCTGCACGAGCAGGCTGCCAAGGGTATAGTTATTGCTCTGTGTGGTAACAAGTACGATTTGATTGGCGACGAAGAAGAGGAGGGCGAGGGCAGAAAGGTGAGCGCAAGGGAAGGTGAGACGTTGGCCGAGGAAGAGGGGCTTTTGTTTTTCGAGACGAGTGCTAAGACAGCCTACAACGTGAACGAGGTGTTCATGGCTATTGGTACCAAGATCCCAGACCCCTCGACATCATCGGAAGCCAACAGAGCAGGCGGAAGTTCAGGCACAGCTGGAAGAGTTGATCTGACTACTCCTATCGACAGCGACGAGGGCAACGCACCTTGCGCGTGCTGAATGGAATGTACTTGGTTTGCATGCCCCGTTTGTGATGTATTATGCTAGCGTTGCTGTTTGTCTTGGACCTGCCTTTATTCCCGTTTTTGTTTGCGTATTTTCGTACATATTCTTTAGCCATGTGCGCTTGCGGTCCTCGATGTACCTTTTTCGAGTTGTCTGTTCTCCTTTTACTCTTCTTTTTCTCTGTTTATCGGTTGGCGTGTCTGTTCATTATGCGTTTTTATACATAGTGTTCCATTTTTCTATTATTGCGGAACCAAAACGGTTATGATGATTTTGTTTGTAGACGAAATGCAAGCATGTACTACCCGATATACCTAAAAATCAGTTCACAGTTTAGACTGTGCGCTGTTTATGCCACCCTTTGTTGCCTTGACATTCAACTCTAGCTGACCCTTGTCATTTGCTTGCCCGTCCTCACCAAAGAAAACCACCGTCACCGTCAGATCGTCCCTGTAGCGCCTCGATAGAGGAGAAGGAATACTGACTAGCATAGACGTTTCTTCTTTCGAACCGCCGTTACTCAGAGCGTTTCTAATCAAGTGAGTCGAGACGTTTTCATCCTCCAAAAGGTACTCCGTCCCAGAATCACCGCTCTTCCGTCTGAACGGCTTTTTCTGCTGTGCCTTGGACTGTCCGTCCGTAACATCCAACACTGTCGGCAGTTTCTTATCCTTTGAAGTAAAAAAGTTGTCAATAAACGACTTCTGTGGCTTCACCATCTTCGAATTTTCCATCCACCTAACCACCAAACCAACAATCTCCTCATTTGAAAGCATCTCGTAAAGGCCATCGCTTGCCATAACGAGAAAGTTGTGCTTGCCAGGAGACACCTCGGTCGAGGTGAGCACAGGCTCGGCCGTTACATAGGGTGGGGTCTTGAGGTTAGCAGGCGACTGCCTTCCAAAAAACTGGTTGTATATCTTTGCCTGTATCTCTTTTGTCCATTTGTAACGTGCATCACCAAAGGCTCTCGATGGCTCCAGCGAGCCTAGCACCCTCCCATTACGCACCACATTAGGCTCGTTGGGGTGTTCGCTCAACAACTTTGCAACCTCGGCTGGACTTGAGCCTGTTTGGTCTACACTAAGCGCAGTGACGGTCCATTGGTTTTCCTCATTCAAAGAGCCCAGAAGGGCACGCGAATCGCCGGTAACTGCAACCTTAAGGAGGTGAGTGTGAGTGTCGTAGAATGATATGAGGCCACATGACCCAGAGAGGGCAGGCATAAGCAGTTCCGCTGCACCCGCTTTGTTCGATGGATTCTCGAGCAGTTTCTCGACCGATTTGTTCACGATTTCATCATCCAGCTTTAAAAATCCGCTTTTGATAGCTTTATCGATAACTTCGCTAGAGGGGATAAGGCGAAGGTGCTTGTCGGTGACTTTGTAAACTTGGCTGAGCTCATTGACGATGTAGTCAATCAGGCTGTCTCTAAGCTTAGCCGAGGTGGTCCACCCCGCATGACCGTCAAACACACCCCAGAACATCCAGTCCGAATTCACCTGCTCATTGTTATTTTCTTTGTCTTGAATTGGGATCTGGATTATTTTTTCGCTTCTGTCATCTTCGATAGGACTGTTGCTTGCAAACTGACAGATATCATATCTGGTCACGCCCTTGCCTCTATTCACAAAATACGACTCCTCAAATTCTCTTAGGCGACGCGAAACTTCAGCATCGCTCAGCAGATGAATGGTCTGCTTATTCTGCTGCTGTGATACACCGCTCATGGATGATGTGGAAAAGAGCATTGACGAGCCTGTACCACTCCCTTGTGCCGAGTTGCTCCCCATGCCGGGAAGGGTATCGGAGCTGAAGTAGTTATGCGTAAGAGACACATACGAGGTGACAACGAGCAGGCCTGAGACAAGCGCAACATTCAGAGCATTCAGGTCGCGCATTCGTTTCCACTTGACGGCACCGGAGCCCGTCGCGCGTGCAGAATGTGTAGCCGATGTGGTGGAGAAGGCTCTCAGAGCCTTGGGGGCGGCTGCAGTGTTTAGAAGCAATAGCGGGGCCACGGAAGCGCCGTGAGTATGGGCTATTGTCGCTGCGGCGTCTTTTTTAAGCAGGGCACTCAGGACGACAAGTGCCCTTGGTCTGACCGTCAGCACAAGCATAGCAGGATACCAGTCCGTTGTCGCGCTTTAGGAACTACCAGGGTTTGTGTTGTTCCCCTGTTGGCGTTTGGAGAAGAGGCCGCCGCCCGGACGCGCAAATGAGTGGTGCACAACCATTACCCGCTCGTGAATTTTTCGCGACTATCTTTCATATTAGGCCCGCAGAAGAGAGAGCCTTTCAGGCCAAGATCGGGAACAGGAAAGTTGCAAAAATAAAGCAAAGAACTTAATCTGGCCAAAATACTGGGAGAAGGAAATGCCACCAAAGAAGAAGCAGAATGATCCAAACGCTAAGGCTAAGGCCAAGAAGTCGGCGAAGAGCATCGAAGACAAGACGTTTGGTCTGAAAAACGTAAGTGAAACAACACTGAAAAGTGATTCGAGACGAGACGCCCAATGACAGAAAGACTAACATCACAAACAGAAAAACAAATCTAAGAAGGTACAGACATTTGTTCAGCAGGTTCAGAGCACGTCTACCGAGAGCAAGAGATTAGAAGCGGAGACGAAGAGAAGAGCTGCTGAAAAGAAGGCGGCTGAGCAAGCCAAAGCTGAGGCAGCTGCACTTCTCCAGTCTTCGATCCAGCAACAGAAGATCCCCTTCGGCGTGGATCCCAAATCGATTTTGTGCAATTTCTTCAAGCAGGGAGTGTGTACTCGTGGGAACCGGTGCAAGTTCTCGCATGACTTGAACGTTGGTCGGAAGGCCGTAAAGAAGGATTTATACACAGATGACAGAGAAGAAGACAAAAAGGAGGAGGACACAATGGACAAATGGGATGAGGCCAAGTTGCGCTCGGTTATTATATCAAAGCACGGTAACCTCAAGACCACCACTGACATTGTGTGTAAATTTTTCATCGAAGCCGTGGAAAACGGTAAGTACGGATGGTTCTGGGTGTGTCCGAACGGTGGAACCGAGTGTAAGTATAGGCACTCGCTGCCACCGGGTTTTGTGCTGAAGACGAAGGAGCAGAGGCGGCAAGAGAAGCAGGATCTCGAGAACCAGCCTAAGATAACACTGGAGGACTTTATTGAAACAGAGAGAGACAAGCTGCCAAAGACAGGTCTGACTCCGATTACAAAAGAGTCGTTTGCCGAATGGAAGGAGAAGCACACATCATTGGCAAAGAAAGAGCATGATAAAATAAAGCGTGCACTAACAGGAAGGGAGGTGATACTGAACAAATATGAAAACAAATACTTCCAGGAAGAGGAAGCAGACAACGACAAGGGTACAGAGTGGGACTTGTCTGAGTTTAGAAGAGCTTTGGAGGAGGGTGACTCTGATATCAAGGATTATGGCGATGGCTCCAAGGCATTTGCGAGCTCCCAGAAGTTCCCACAAGCGAATGGTGGCACGGCTCCCCTGGTGCCACGCGAGAACGGGTCAGCTCCGGAAGTGGATGCGTCCGCTGAGACTCCTCCTGTTGAGCTTTCTGAGGTACCTGCCGCAGCGCCTGCCGAGGTGCCGTCTGAGGCATCCGCCGAGACACAAACTAATATGGAGTAAGATTGTGTTGTTGCATATTGCATCTCAGTTGGATCATTGTGACGGTCTCTTTGGCGACCAACTGTGCGAAGAAAGAGAGAAGGCACTGGACCAAAACCCCAGATTTAGAGGCCTTTTTTTGCTTTTTGAATGGAGGAGATTGTATCTTTGCGCTGTCTCGGTCTCGTTTCGTTATATATTCCTGAAAAAAAGTATGTCTCATTTATTTTACAGCGCGGGGAGCTATACACCTTCAACTATAAAGGAGTGCTCGAACCGCTGTTGCTCTTGTCAATAATGGCAAACGAATCCTCCATGATATCGTTCACATCCCACCAAAACTTGAACTCAATATCTAGAGGAAGCTCCTGCGCAACTCGATATATTCTTTCTTTCCATAAATCTCCCTTCTTATCGTATTGCGCTGCGTATTCCTCGTCCTCAGGCGAGCTGGGTCTGACGAACGCAGCACTGTTGGGTGATGTGACAGCAGCGCGAGGGCGGGAAGGCAAAAGAGGCGCCATGCGACGTGTCGGAGACAGAGGGAGCATCCTTCTTGCCCTTGAAGTGCCGTAATCAGACGGCACATACGTATCTGGATGCGGAACCAGCCGCTTGGAAGTGTCCCCGACCGGCGCGGAGGTTGACGCTCGCGGATAGTAGTCTCTGTCGGGAAGCGGCGGCACAGGTGTGTCTAACTGCTCATGAGGTACAGCTGTGGCTCGCAAAGAGGCTGGTTTCGTAGGAATAACAGGAGGAAGCCTCTTGACCAGCCTGGGAGCCAGCGACTTTGCACTATGCAGCAAAGTAGACTCTGACGCACTGGATGGGACAGAGTTAGTCGAGATCGAGGACTGTTCGTCGGACATATCAATCAAATCCTCCTGTATGGCTGGTGGGGGTGGTGGCGGTCGTTGTGACGTTTCCGCAGATCCTGAGGACTCCGCATGAGTCTGGATGTAGAGCGAGCTTCTGCGTGAAAGTATCAGCTCCAGGGATTTAAAAACCCGTTTATCGTCAATTGTTGAAAAAGAGCCGGGAAGTGCGCGAATGTACATCGCCATGATTTGATCTGGAAATGCCAATGCCAGAGCGAGATATGCCTCCACATCTTGCTCCCCCGAGTCACCAATTAGTATGAACTTGCGCTTAGGAAAGTCTCGCACGATTCTGAACAAAGCATCCCTTTTGCGCTCAGACGACGGTTGCAAGAAACTCTGGATAAGATTCCCTGAGTATTGTCTCAAGTGAATAGAGCCTTCCGGCAAGCCCACAGTCTGCATGAACTCGGTCACGATATTGTAAATCTGCCAAGGCGAGTTTGACACGTAGTGGAACGTGCAGTTTTTATCGTTAAGCAACGATGAGAACCAGTGGACCAACCTAGGCACCTCGCAATCAGTATGCTCTTTCGAAAAAATGTTTCTGAACATCTCACGTTTTTCGCCCACAACACCAGTTTGACGAATAGTGTCATCAATGTCAGTGATGACGCTGACGCCAGTAGGTGACACAATGGGTATTTCCTTGAAAGCAAATATTCTCTCGTTTTCTAGGGCTGCGACTTGCACGATCGATGGCCTGTAGCTAGTCTTTATCATTGCATGAAAGGCACCATTCACATCCGTGGAAATCAGTGTCTCATGAAGGGACTCATCTAAGCCAAGCTTGGACTCTGCACCCAAAACCAACTTCAACTGTGTCCGAGGTATTGGTTTAGCCATGAGACCAGCAAGTCTGGCCTTCATGATTTCCGAGTCAGCTGACGAGGTTGAGGTTGCCGCGGACACAACAGATTCATCAAGCGACGAAGCGGAACTATCCGAGCGCTTCATTGACCTTAGAGAACCCATAGCCCTTTCACTCGTTGTATCTGCTTCTGAGTTATTCTGCAGCTCATTTTCGTACTGAGCAACCGAGCTTGCGGATACATTGGCCTTCGACAGCTGTCGCACGAGCGACATCAGCAGCCTGTTTTTCCGAGTCATTGCCCCAGGACAAAACATCCATCCACGTATCTCGGTAAGATACCCATCCCCCTGGCGTGTCGCGTAGCTGTTGTACAGCAGGATATCAGAGTCAAGCGGGATTCGGCCTTCACCCGACTCGACGCCTCTATCGGACGCTAAACCACCGATCGTTTTCGTGATCACGGGCAGGTAATTGTCCTTTGTGCTTCTAACAGCTCCCCATATTCTCTGCCTCCGTGACATACTCTCTGGTTGCATCTGGTTGCGCCTGACGTCTTCTTCGGAGGAAGACTCGGGCTGTGCCTCGTATTGCGACCGGTAGTGTGTATCATAGTAGTTGTTCATCCTCAGTCGCAGGTATGCGTGCACTATAGACCCAATCTTATTGCGGCGCGTCTGACCCGGTTTCCGTCTTAATTTGAGAAGGGAAGTAGGTCTTTTGCGTGTGATCGTCGTTCCTGTAACGGGTGATCTGGGCCTAGGTGGAGTCCGCGGCTTCGAGACAACACCGGTCAAACCTTGCTTGAGTAGTGTCCAGAACCGCACTTTGGAATAGCTCCACGGCTTTTTTCAAAATCTTTCTAGTTGAGAATTGCACTGAAGCGAAGGGCGTCGTGGTGGTCAAAAGAGATGTCAACCGCACGCCAAGAGAGCGTTCTGGATTATTGTGTGCCGCTACTGGCACGCGCGTCTGCCACCTCATCGTCTTCTCCACAGCCTCGAGACGCCGTCAGCTGAGCGAGAGCCACTTTCGAGGACCCTTGATTCATAACAGTTGCTTCCAGCATCTAGAAAATTCTTGAAAAATGGCAACCAAAAGTTTGACTCTTAAGGGGTGGTATTTTAGGCAGCATGACAATCTTAGCCCTGGGAAATGGACCCCTTCGGCTGATTTGGAGAGCCCTCTGGCGGAGATCTACACGGATATGCACGCTGCAGGGTTCATCTCGAACCCTTTTGAGGATAGAAACGAGCTGGAGGCAAGGTGGATTGGGTACAAGGACTGGGAGTACCAGTGCCAATTTACCATTCCGGAAGACTTTGACAGGCATAATTATCGGCTTGTGTTCGAAGGGCTGGACACTATTACAAGAATTTACCTCGACGAAGAAAAGTTGATGGAGACCTCCAACATGTTCCTCGAATTCGACTACGACATCACGAAAAAACTGAAAGATAAAGGTACAGCAGTCCCTGGCTCCAAACACACCTTGAGGATCACGTTCAAGAGTGCACTTTGGAGCGGACGTTGGCTTGAGAAGAACAGAGGAAAACTGCATCATTCGAATGGAGAGGGGGGAAGATGCTACATCAGAAAAGCCCAATATCACTGGGGGTGGGACTGGGGCCCCAAAATTATTTCATGTGGGCCTTACAGACCAGTCAAGCTGTACGCTTATAACTCCATGTTCTCGGAGGTGACTGTCTCAACAACGCTCTCTGCTAACTTGGCAATTGGCGGATTCAAGATTGACACGAACGTGCTAGGTGATGATTCACTGAACCCAGACGTCTCTTACAAGATATACGATCCCAAAGAAAACGTTTTGGTTTACTCTGGAGAGCAAAGCGTCTACATTGATGAAAGTAGCGCTCATATCAACTCTCTCCCGGGACCCGTCAAGCTGTGGTGGCCACATACTCATGGCGATCAACCTCTGTACAGATTTGAGATTGAGTTGAAAGTTGATGGCGTGACACATGATCAGGCTGTCAAGAATGTTGGATTCAAGAAAATTGAATTGGTACAGGACAAGTACAAGGAAGAAGAAGGCTCGAGCTTCTATTTTCTTGTCAACAACGTTCCCATATTTATGTCGGGCTGCAACTGGATTCCGGGACACTCATTCTTATCTCAAATCTCTTCTCAGGATTACGTTGACTGGATAACTTTTGCCAGAGAGGGTATTCACAACATGATTCGCGTCTGGGGTGGAGGAGTCTATGAGCCGGAAGTCTTTTATGACACCTGCGATCGCTTGGGAATCCTTGTGTGGCAAGATTTCATGTTCGCAAACGGAGAGTACCCCGCGGGAATACCAGAATTTTACGAATCTGTAAAAGCCGAGGCCATTTTCCAGATCAAGCGTCTTTCTGCACATGCTTCTCTTGCTATATATTGTGGAAATAACGAAGACTACCAGGGCGCCGAGCATTGGGGTGTCTGGGATAAGAAAGACAACTCCGGGCACTACTTGAAGTCAACGTGGCCCGCGCGTGAGTTCTATGAAGTTTTATTTCCTCGTCTGGTAAAAGAGTATGCTCCTCTCCAAGCATACCATATTGGCTCTCCCCATGGTGGTACATCAGCTGGCGATCCCAGAGCCGGTGATATCCACCAGTGGAACATCTGGCATGGTAAGAGGATACCTTACCAAAACGCTACAATCAAGAGCGGACGATTCATCTCCGAGTTTGGCTGTCAGGGTTTTCCTAACATAGCCACTCTTGAGGAGGTCATTACCGACAAGCGCGAGATGTACATCGGTAGTAGAATGTTGGACTTCCATAACAAAAGCAATGGTGCAATGGATAGCCAAGCTCACCTTGTCTTCGGGAATTTCAGAGTTGACAGCATGAGCGTAGCTTCATGGGCCTTTGTCACCCAACTAATGCAGAGTGAGCTCCTGATGTACTGTTTACGTCAGTGGAGACGCAAATGGAAGCTAGTGCCTAGTGAGGAACCCGGCCGCTCGAAGGCTTACATCAATAGTGGGACATTGGTGTGGCAGCTGAACGACTGCTGGCCCGTTATTGGCTGGTCCATTGTGGATTTCAAAAAAAGGCCCAAACTCTCGTACTATGCCGTTAAGAGAGAGAGCAAGAAAGTTACTCTTGCGGTCGAGAGAAAGAACAACAAAGTCGGCCAGCAGGAGGTTGAAATTTGGTGTTCGAACAACACTTTAAAAACAATTGACAATGCTCAGGTTACCATTAGCAGCTTTTCAACCGAAACTGGAAAGCGGATCAGTAAGCAAACCTTCACCAACATTCCAATAATTGAAGCCAGTTGTACCACCGAACTAGGCCCGCTGATACTGAAAGACCTTAGTGTATCCGACCTTACACAGCTTGCACTCTTTGCCAAACTGGAGGTGAAGGAACCAAAGCTGACTCTTGCCGAGACCAACGAATGGCCACAGCCACTGCGCTACGTTATGTGGGGCAAAATCTTTGACCCTGCTAAAGACCTTGTGGTCAAACAGATTGACACTGGGCTGGTCACCGTCGAGTCGACTTATCCGATCAAGTGTCTTGAACTGGCAGTGGTTGGTAAAACCCCCGATAAGGTTTACTTCAGCGACAACGGCTTTGATGTCTTTCCGGGGGAAACAGTGAAGATCTTCACCAAGCGCCTGGAGCCAAAGGATAAGCTCACGTGGAGATTCTACACGCACGACCAGTGGATCACCTGATATCCTAAGTTTTCACGTCTACACATCTCTCAGGCGTATAACCACATAAAAAATTTAAGAACTATGCACCTAAACCCATAAATTCACTTTGCTCACACTTTCCAAAAAAAAAAGGACACAGGACGCGTCCTGTAACCTCAAATATTCCCATAATATATCTCTATTTATTCCACCCACCACTTAGCCCCATCCGCAGCCATTGTCTTCTTAGTGGCACGTGCATCTGCCAGCTCATCTTCTCCACATTTATTAAAGGGGAGAGCAAGCACTGCCTCTGTCACTCTCGAGAACTATATGTAAGTGAGCCAAAAATGTCGACTCAAAGCTTAGTCCTCAAGGGCTGGCATTTCAGACAATACAATTCAGGACAAAAAGAAGAATGGAAGCCCTCGGCAGATCTTGAGAGCCCTCTCGCCGAGATCTACACGGATATGCACGCCGCGGGGCTCATTCCACATCCCTTTGAAGACACCAACGAGCTGGATGTGAGATGGATTGGAATTAAGGACTGGGAGTATAAGACCGAGTTCACTTTACCCGAGGACTTTGACCGGAACCAGTACCGGCTTGTGTTTGAAGGGCTTGACACGTACACTTGGATCTACCTGGATGAGGAGAAGCTCATGGAGACTTATAACATGTTTCACGAGTACGAGTACGACATCACGTCCAAGCTGAAGGCGAAGAAGACCGCAGTTGCTGGGTCTAAGCATACATTGAGAATTGTCTTTAAGAGTTCCTTGTGGCGTGGTCGCTGGTTTATCAAAAACAAGGGCAAGCTCCGGTGTTCTAACGGAGAGCCGAGCCGCTGTTACCTGAGGAAAGCGCAATATCATTGGGGCTGGGATTGGGGCCCAACTCTCATGTCCTGCGGCCCATACAAACCAATTACACTGTATGCTTTTAGCTCTATGTTGGCGAACGTTACTATCACCACGTCGCTCTCGGATACTTTGTCCACGCCGGGGTTCACGGTGAGCGCGCATGTTTTGGGCGATAAGTCTCTGACGCACAACGTGTCTTACAGGATTTACGATCCTGATGATGATACTCTTGTATTTGCTGGAGAGGAGAAGGTTGCTGTAAACAAAGCCAATGTCTTGCAGAGGAGTTTGGAAACAATGGCTGGTGATGTCAAGCTATGGTATCCGCATACTCATGGTGCTCAGCCGCTCTACAGATTTGAAATTGAACTCTCAACTTACGGCAAAGTACACGACAAGGTTGTCAAGTATGTGGGATTCAAGAGGATTGAACTAGTGCAAGATTTCTACACTGGTGAGAAAGGCTCGAGTTTCTACTTCCTCGTCAACCATTTGCCAGTGTTCATCTCGGGTTCGGATTGGATTCCAGGTCATTCTTTCCTCACGCAGCTGACCACCCAGGACTATGTTGACTGGATTGTATTGGCCAGAGAAGGAAACCAAAACATGATTAGGATCTGGGGAGGCGGAATCTACGAGCCAGACATCTTCTACGATATGTGCGACCGTCTCGGAATCTTGGTTTGGCAAGACTTTATGTTTGCGTGTGGAGAATACCCTGCGGCACTGCCTGAATTCTACGGTTGGGTTGAAGATGAGGCTACATACCAGATCAAGCGTCTTTCTGAGCATCCCTCGCTGGCACTTCTTTGTGGCAACAACGAAGACTACCAGGTTGCTGAGCGCTGGGGTATCTGGAACAAAAAGGACAACTCCGGTCAGTATCTCAAATCCACATGGCCTGCTCGTGAGTTCTACGAGGTTTTGTTTCCGCGTCTTGTCAATGAACTTGCTCCTCAGGTTGCGTACCACGTTGGTTCTCCACATGGCGGAGACTCTGCGGGTGATCCAACGGGTGGAGACATCCATCAATGGAATATCTGGCATGGCGCACAGGTTCCATATCAAAATGCGACAATCAGGAGCGGCCGGTTTATTTCTGAGTTTGGCACCGAGGGGTTCCCCAACATTGCGACGCTAGAGGAGGCAATCACTGACAAGAGTGAGCTTTATGTCGGCAGCAAGACACTCGAGTTTCATAATAAGAGTGGAGGCGCAATGGACAGTCTCTGCCATATTGTATTTGCGAATTTCCGTGTTGGCAGCATGAGTTTGTCCTCATGGACTTATATCACGCAGCTTATGCAGAGTGAGTGTCTCATGTACTGTTTCCGGGCATGGCGTCGTAAGTGGAAACTGATCCCTAGCGGTGGTGGTGGGCGCAAAGAGGCTTACATCAATGGCGGCACAATTGTGTGGCAGATGAATGACTGCTGGCCGGTTGTGAGCTGGTCGATTGTGGATTTCAAGAAACGTCCCAAGCTTGCGTACTATGCCGTGAAGAGGGAGAGCAAGAAAGTCACGCTTGCGCTTTTGAGGAAGGGAGACTCGGGAGAAAAGCCGGAGGTTGATGTTTGGTGCTCAAACAACACTCTGAAAACAATCAAAGATGTTCAACTTACAATTACTAGCTTTTCAGCTTGGACGGGTGAGCAGTTGAGCACGCAGACGTTTGAAGACCTTCCTGCAATTGGTCGCAGTCGCACGACAGAGCTGGGGCCATTGAAGCTGACAGGTCTCGTCACTCCTAGCCTGACTCCAGTGGTCTTTTTAGCGAAATTGGAGGTCAAGGGCGCGGGAATAATTCTCACACAGACCAATGAGTGGTCACAGCCCCTCAAGCATGTCAAACATGGGCCAGATTTCGATCCTGTGAAGGATGTAAAGGTGAAACTGACCAAGGCTGGGCTTATCACCGCTGAGTCACGGTACCCGATTAAGGCCCTGGAGTTGGCTGTTGTTGGCAAGACCGCCGAAAAAGTAAAATTCAGCGACAACGGTTTTGATGTCCTGCCCGGAGAGGTTGTGAAGGTTGTTAGTAACGGAATCTTGCCGGGAGACAAGTTAACCTGGAGATTCTACACTCATGAAGAGTGGATCGAGTCGACTGACAATTCGGGACACGATCTGCAAGAAGATCCCCCAATCCAAGGACAAATACCTATTGGTATTATGAACGATCTATGATTTATGTACTCCTATGCCTAACAAATAAATAAAATAGGGAAATATGCCAATCTTTTCACATGCCTAGCGTCTGCTTGACTGTATATGTCACAACAAAGGGGATTGAAATGACGAGAACAAGGTACTGCGCAAGGACGTAAAGAGCCAAGCAATCCATTTGTAGATGACTGGGACTGTCGGCGCGCATGTTTGATGCAGTGATATAAATCTGAACAGTGGCACTCGGTAGACCCCACTGCAGACACACAACGAAAGTCACCATTTCGTTTTTGATCCATCCAGAATCGATAAGGCGATTGATCCAGAGGACTCCAATGATGGGCATGATTGCCAGTCTGATCGTTGTGTGGGCCAGCACGCTCTTCCAGAAACCGGGAGGAAGCTGATTCACGTGCAGCCGCGCAAGTGTCGCTCCAAGGAGCATTAGACCAAGAGGCACGCACGGCTGTGATACATAGTTTGCAAAATCCATAATGAAGGATAAAGGCGGTTCTTCGTCTGGAGCGTTGTGAAGATGAACGGGGCCCGTACTCACAAAAAGGGCCTTTAGCCACGGAACTAGGGCCACGAGGAGCGATAAAATAAGCGCAATGGAGTTCGGTTTGAGGAAATTCTTAAAGATGAATACCAACCAGTAAAGATTGTATTTCTTCACAAACGGAATCGACGCTCCCGAAGCAATCACGTCCTTACGTGATAAGTTCGACTCTGTGATGATAGACATGGTGGTTCTTATGTGAGCGTTGTAGTCCTCGGCACGGGAATATTCCCTGATGAGCGGATCAGGCACCTGTGGAACATCTTCTTCAGCGTCGCTGGTGTCGGAAACGGCATTCTCGTTGTGCTCCACGCTGCGTCGCGAAATCAGAGAAAAAAGCCCTGCTCCTGCCGATCTTCCCGTGGCAGTCGATGTTCTGCGTCGCATGGACGAAGCCGAGGGTACTGGTCTTACCGTTGAGCTAATAGAATTCCGGCCTCTGGCTGAGGGAATCGGAGATTCCACAGATGCATGCGATGTTATGCGGACGGCATGCCTCACCGATCCCGAGGTGTGTGACTCCAGAGGTCTTGGATTGAGGTCGTCATCACCCAGAGCGCCCACAGACGACAAGGTCGAAGTCGGCGATATGGGGACACCCGCTGCATCAACTTCGGATTGAGCAGCAGACGCTGAAGCACTTTTGTTCGATCTCGTAGTACGTTCGTTTTTGGCTGTGTCTGAGTGGGAAGACTCAGACTCCTGGTCCGTCTTTTCGGCATGAGCCAGAGCCTGCTCCCTATCCTTCTCCTCCATTCGGAAATCCCATTCGGCTAACTGGAACATGCCAAAGTTAAACTGAACGAGAACGTAAACGGCAAGGAACATGATAACGTATGCCACACCTTTCTCGCCCTGGTCCTCTGTGAACACAAATCCGTTGGCAATGCTCTGCAAATACGCAATTGGAAGATCACTCACGTTTTGCAACGTTCCAGCAAGTATAGCACCGCCTCTCCAGCGCTTCGGCACCGGAGTGAAGAAAGTCACGGCCAGAGCACAACCGGCGCTGAAAGCGTACATCACAAATGCACTAAGAAAGATCACACCGATAGTCTCCAAATCTCTGATATCCAGGTTCGTGACGATCTTGGAGAAAACCAGAGCAGGCATAAACGTGATGAGCAGCAGGTCACTGATAGCTCTCGCGGTTTCGACGCTCAGCAGCCGTGCTTTTGCGATAAAGAACCCCAGTCCCATCACGAGATATATCCTCACCACAGGCTTCACAGCCGCATAGATGATATCTCCTATCGCTATACCCATGACTTCTTTTGCACAAGGTAGCAATATGTAAGAGATGTTTCGGTCCTTGGCATTTACTTCTCGAAACAATGATCTCTACATCCAATTATCCCGCATGGTCAACGACCGTATTTTATAATCCCGGTCAATGCGTTGTGATCTCGTGGGGGGTACGTGGGGTGCCAGATCGCTGCCCGCTTTGGTGGACACACGACCCGCTGATAGGGACGGGCGGGTAATGAGTCCGAGGGAGGGCTTGGTCCCCCGAAAGCGCTGTGAATAGACCTGGGCTCGTACGGAACTCGGCCCGCTGGGGAGTCGAAAACCAAGCACAATGGAGGATATAAGCATAGGAAACGAGCTGAAAGACGCGTACAAGCCCGTTGACAAATGGGTCAGGACAGGCCTTACCTGGCTGACGGACATTGAGTCGTTCTACAAGGAGAGAGCGCAGATCGAGCGCGAGTACTCCACCAAGTTGCAGTCTCTGTGCAACGAGTCATTCAAGAAAAAGGCTCGGATTTCGACAACTCTCAGTGTTGGTGAGACTCCGACGATTACGCCTGGGTCCCTGGAGAGCGCGAGTCTTGTTGCGTGGACCGAAATACTCAGCCAGACCGAGCAGATTGCGAAAGAGCGGGGCAAGTTTGCCAGTGAGGTGGAACGCAAAGTTGCAGGCCAAGTATCGGAGATGCAAAGCAAATACGAGCAAGTCACATCCAAATGGAAGGCTCTGAACGATGAGTTGATCACGTCCAGGGACAATTATTACGACTCGTTGAGCAAGAGTAAGAAAGATTACGATGCAACGTGTCAAGCCATGGAATCTCAAAGACAAAAAACTGAAAGGTCTGCCAATGACAAAACAAAGCACAAATCAGAAAAAAGAGAAATGGAGATGAATATTGCGAAAAACACCTACCTCATAAAGATAAACGTTGCGAACAGGCTGAAGGACAAATACTTTTATCAGGATCTGCCCGAGGTTCTCGATGGCTTGCAAGGTTTGAACGAGGCGCGTGTCAGCCGACTCAATCACCTGTGGCTGACTGCATCACAACTTGAAAAGACAACGTGTGAGAACATCATCAAGAAGAACGACTCGATGGATGTGGTGATCAAGCAAAACTTGCCCAAATTGGACACTGCGATGTTTGTCAAACATAACTTGACCGATTTCAAACAGCCCGAAGACTTTTATTACATTCCCTCGAGCATCTGGCATGATGACGAGACGATAATCACGAGTCCGTCAGAGTTACAGAACCTTAAGGAAACGTTCAACAAGGCGATGAGCAACTATGAACAACTCGACAGAATATGCGGTGATGAAAAGCAAACGTTGGGCGAGCTGATCGAGGCGAAAAACAAAGTCATGGGTGATGTTTTCGCAGAAGTGAAGATCAAATCAAGAGAGGAATATTTCAAGTTTGATGAGTTGATGGTGAAGAGTCTTTTGTGCTTGCAGAAATTCTCATCTGACGACACCAGAAGGGTAATCAGCGAAGTCGAAATGGAAACGATCCAGTCAGCGACGGGCGATGCAGACCTTGCTCTGCGTACCCCGGTGGATACAAAGAAAAAGAAACGGTTTGGATTGTTTTCGAGCAGATCAAAATCGACTTCTGCGCAGCCTGCCAACGGTGACGATCACAGTGATGCGGACAGTCTTGTGAGCAGTGGGGCAATGAGTAGGATCACAAGCGCAACGCACCACTCTTCAGGCGGCAAGAGCCGTCTCTTTGGCGCGCTGCGTGGGCGCTCTGCGTCGAGCGCAACGGCTACCTCGTCAGGCACCGCCGTTGCCAAAGCACTCTACTCGTATGACCCTGCAGGGGACGACGAGGCCTCTCTCGCAGGTGGCTCCGAGGTCCAAGTGATACAACCGGATGATGGATCTGGCTGGACCAAGATCATTAACCACATGGGTGAGGAAGGATTGGTGCCCACGAGTTACATCCAGGTTGCGCAAGCGGCTGCTCCTGCTGTATCGAACGGGGGAAAGAAGCAGGGTCCGAAGGTTGCGCCGAAAAGGGGCGCTAAAAAGATCAAGTACATGGAGATTCTTTACGACTACGAGCCACAGGGCGAGGATGAGCTCGGCGTGGTCGTTGGGGATAAAGTTGCTGTTGTAACTGAGGATGACGGAAGCGGCTGGACGGAGGGAGAGATCGAGGGTATTAAGGGTTTATTTCCGAGCAGCTACGGAAAGCTTGTCTGAGTCTAGTGTCGTTTGTAAGCTGTATACGCGTTTGTGTAAAGAAAAAGAAGCAAACGGAACTTGATATCGCGCGTACTCCAGATCGGGTCTTCATACATCTTGCGTGCAGGCGCGAAGTGCACCAACAATATAACGTCGGCACTCCTGCATTTGGACTCATCCTTTCCCGAATAATGAATTTCATGTTGTTTCGCGTCATTCCATGTAAGCTAATTCAGAGAGAATTTTGAGAGGTGCACCAGCCCTAAAGCCGGTGAAACGTGGATATCGTAGCAGGGATTCTGTTTGCGCGGGGCCGATGATCTCTTATGACGCAAAGTCGGTTACCATCGTAGCCTGACGGGGCATCGCACACACGCAGGCCGTTTAATTACACGTAGCCCGACCAGCTGAGCCGCCCGTGCTAACATGATTATGAGACATTGGTCCCATCGGTCTGCGGTGGTCAAGACGTGTCGCTGGGGAAGAAGATGCTTTGATTCTTTTGCAGTTCTTTTACAGTGTACGATCTAACTTCATTTTAAGAGTGTGGATTTATGTTATTCATCAGTTTACGAAAATTATTCGAAGTTCTACGCTCCATAGCGTGGGAATTTTTTTCCCCCTGACGTGTTGTGCAATTTACTCAAACCGACGTGTGTCGACGTAATTGGCATTTTTCCCTTTGCGGTAAGTGGCACCCGCCACAATATAAGCTTTGCGGCTGGTGCGATGCGTGGGGCTTTCCCTGAGTGTGGCTGGAACACAGACCACCAATTTGATGAACGCGTCCTTTAAAAGAGCGACAAACTTCCACATGGATCCTGTTGTTGAGCTTGAACAGTTTGTTTCTCCCTTGTCAGTGTCGACTTTAGGGGTCACTGCATAGCACGCACTGAAGTCTTGCTCCCGTCTCTGTGCTCACTCTTTTTTCAATTTACAGGCACTTACCGTGTCCGCCTCGAGCACAAGCGCTGCCTTAATCTTCTACTGATAGAGAGAGAGAGAGCCAGCGGTTTCATTTTTGTCATTTTTAGCGTTAGCATCAACTATCGCTCGCTCTTTGCATCTGAAACGCATATAGACACACGCCATGGGTAGCGGATTCTCCCGGCTGTTCGTATGTACCTTTTGAAAAGCTGTGCCAAAAAGGACACCACGAGACTAACCATTCCATGCCATTAAGGGGTCTTTCAAAAACCGTGAAATCAGACTGCTGATGCTCGGATTGGACAATGCCGGTAAGACGAGTGAGTATCCCTTTTGTTTTTGTCTATTCTTTTGAAATGGCGTCTTTGCTAACCATTGCCAAGCAATTTTATACAAGCTGAAACTGGGGAAAGCGGAGAGTACCGTTCCAACGGTTGGGTTCAACGTGGAGACGATAAAGTATAAGAACATGACGATGCACACGTGGGATATTGGCGGGCAGGAGCGTATTCGCGCGCTATGGAGACACTATTTCTCCGGCACCGATGCGTTGATCTTTGTTGTTGACTCTGCCGACCTCGAGAGAATGCAAGATACCAAGAAGGAGTTGTACAAAGTGATCAACGATAAGGAGTTGAAGAACTGCCTACTGGCTGTGTTGGCGAACAAGCAGGACTTGGAGCATGCGCTGAAACCAAAAGATATCATTGAAACGCTCGAGCTCGAGAGTATCGGAGATCACAACTGGTGTGTTATTCCGACAGTTGCCATCAACGGCACTGGTTTGGTTGAGGCGTTGAGTTGGATTACAAACAACAGCAGTGCGAACTGATTCTTGCTTCGCACACATCTTAATGACAATGTTTCTGTTCTACTTGTGAAAATACAATAATACTCTTGTTTTATTATTAGTTTCTTTTTCGTTAACATAGATCTCGGAACTGTGTACATGCTTTCTCAAGCTACGCTATGGTAGACACGGTGCCATCAGCATCGCCGATGTACGCCTTCTTGGTCATGCCAACGAACAGACCAGTCTCCACTATGCCCACCAAAGCCTTGATCTTATCGTTCAGTGGTTTGACTTGGTCAACCGGGATTTCACCAAAGTCAGCGTCAATGATAAAGTTGCCATTGTCGGTAATCACGGGGCCCGCCTTGGCAGGTAAGCCAGAGCGTACCACTGCCTTAGTCGCTCCCAGCTCCTTCAAATTTCTAAGCACCTTGTTGTAGGCTCCGGGGACAACCTCAAGCGGGACGCCCTTCTTCCAGCTGTGTCCGAGTTTCTCAGGACTGCGCTTTCTATAGTCCGCCACGATGATCAAGCTCTTGGCGGAATCGGCGACAAGCTTCTCCTGGAGCAAGCACGCACCACCACCCTTGATGCAGTTCAAGCTCACGTCGATCTCATCTGCTCCGTCAAACGCAATGTCAATCTCCGAAAACTCCTCGATGGAGCCGAGACGGAGTCCATTGTCCAGAATGAGCTGCTTCGACTGGAACCCGGTAGAGACACAGGTCAGCTGGTCCTTGTTCGCGAGCTGGCCTATGCGCTCCGCAACGTAGACAACGGTTGACCCGGAACCGACCCCAATCACTTTGAACTCAGGACGCATGTTTTCATCCACGGCCGCATACGCAGCGAGCTTCTTGCTCTGCTCGACGAGCTTTTCTGCATCAGATCCCATTGTCACTTTGGGTATGCTTGTGCTGTAATGACGGTAGATATTCGCTGGGCGCTTGAAAATGCGGGAGTGGGCGGGAGAGTACTGGATCTGTGGCACAGAGGGAGCTCCACGGAAATGGACTGGGAATATGGTACGGAATGGGCAAAACCTTAGAGGGTGAATTTTCATAAAACCAACGTATCTTGAAGAGACGACGTAGCTTGTTGGATATGTCCTCGGAGTAGGCGGCGTCTTACACCCCTCCGGGTGAAAGACGTACGAAGCGTGCCCATGCATCATCATCACCAAAACGTCGTAGGGAATATTTGAGCCGTACACGCACATATGAATATGTAGATATATGTAAGGGCGGAGATAGAGACAGAGACACACGAGGCAAGAAGTTCAGAGGTGGGATGGAGGTGCCGGAGCATTGATCAGAGTGACCTGGCCATTCTCCTCGCCGATGTAAACCTTCTCAACGATATCCACAAAGATACCCGTCTCGACAATACCGACGACCGCCTTGAGCTTATCGTTCAACGCACGCACCTCAGACACGGGGATCTCTCCAAAATCAGCATCGATAATGAAATTCCCGTTGTCCGTAATCACTGGACCGGCTTTGGCCCCTCTACCGTCCCGTACCGTGCTCTTGACTGCGCCCAGCTCCTCTAAGTCACGCAACACCTTGTTGTACGCACAGGGCACAACCTCAATGGGCACGCCCTGACGCCATCCGTGTCCCAGTTTTTCAGGACTGCGTTTCCTGTAGTCTGCCACAACGATAAACCGTTTTGCGCTCGTTGCAACGAGTTTTTCGAGCAGCAAGCACGCGCCACCGCCCTTGATGAGGTTCAAGTTGGCGTCGATTTCGTCCGCGCCATCGAAGGCAATGTCAATCTGAGGGTACTCCTCAAGAGACCCGAGCTGTAGGTTGTTGTCGATGATCAGCTGTTTCGACTGGAAACCCGTGGGGATGCAGACTAGCAGGTCCTTGCGCGAAAGACGGCCGAGGCGCTCTGCAACGTACACCACAGTCGAGCCGGAACCGATACCAATCACCTTGTGGTGCACAGCTAGGTTTTCATTAACGGCAGCATACGCTGCCTTCTGCTTGCTTTGTTCTATAAGGTCCACCATTTTTTTATGTTGTATGATAAACGAGAAAGAAAGAAGAGATGATGTTGTGGTGGCTTTGGGTGTGGTTTTTAGGGGCCGGGCTCAATAGGCTATCACCGTACGCGGCTGTATCTGCATGTCTGTTAGGGTGTGTTTACTCGAATGAGTAGATCAAAAGCCGGTAAGTGTATTCACAGGGTCCCAGTTCACATCTCCATGTCATGAACCTAACTGCATTGCCAGATTTCACCCAGAGAAGTTGGTATTAAGTCAATCCGTAACACCTCTCTATCTGTATCTCAGCGCTTGAAACCCCACACTCAGTATAAGCCCCCACCGCTTATCGCGTAAATGGTCGTGCACATCCAATCAGACCAAAGCCGCCCGTCACGAGGGCCCAGCACAAACCCTGATACACACCACGTGATCTCTCTGCCAGCCCGTCCACTCCAAAAGAATGGTCGTGTCCACGACCCAAACAGGAATCGCCCGCCCTCAGCGTGTACGATCCAAGAAACAACCACTCGAGTTTTTTCAGCATGCCCCGTTCCTCAGCTCCTCTCCCTTTGGTTCAACTTCTTTGTCCAAAAACTTGTAGGCTTCAAAACTTTACAACGACAAAAACCACAACAATATATTTTGAGATATGTCTGCTGCTGCCAAAGTTTTGTCCCAGGAGCCATCCGAGCTCGAGTTGCAAGTCGCTCAGTCCCTCATTGACTTGGAAGCCAACTCTCCAGATTTGAAAGCTGACTTAAGACCTTTACAGTTCAAGTCCATCAAGGAGATTGAGGTTTCGGGTAACAAGAAGGCTATTGCCATTTTTGTCCCAGTTCCACTTTTGGGTGCTTTCCACAAGGTTCAGATCAGACTCACCAGAGAGCTTGAGAAGAAGTTTCCAGACCGTCATGTTGTCTTTTTGGCTGAGAGAAGAATCCTGCCAAAGCCAGGTAGAACTTCTAGACAGTTGCAAAAGAGACCTAGATCTAGAACTCTTACTTCTGTTCACGACAGAATCTTGGAGGACCTTGTTTTCCCAACTGAGATCATTGGCAAGCGTGTCAGATACCTCGTTGGTGGTAACAAGATTGCCAAGGTTTTGCTCGACTCTAAGGACTCTTCTAACATTGACTACAAGCTTGACTCGTTCCAGTCTATCTACTCGAAGCTGACCGGCAAGCAGGTTGTGTTTGAGATTCCAAAGGAGACTTTGTAAGGAGTGTTATGTCTGTGTGTGTGTGTGTGTGTGTGTTTTCTGAGCCTTGCATTTTAACGGTTTAGCAAAATTGAATAACTAACTGATAGGGAGTGCTCATAATATTGGATTGTCGAGCCGCTATCCCCTCTTTCTCCCTGTCGGTTTGTCGTCTTTGGCTACAACTAGTTACTCTTTGTTCAGGATGTATATCTAGCATTTCGTTCGATAGGTGGATTAAAATGAAAAATGAAAAAATATGAAACATGCTATTAAATGTAGTATTCACCTCATGACCGACTCGCGTTCTCAACAAAGCTATGGTAGGTTCCCTTGCCATCATCCCAGCCATGCCCGGCCTCACCGTCACGGCCACCGTCCCCGAAACGACCAGCACCGGCCCGTGGACTCCTCCTAACCCACGAATCCCCACGGCCAGCATTATCCGCCAGCTCCAGCACGGCATTACTGTGCCTCCGCGACGACTGCGCGCGCGGGCGCGCGAGCGCTGGTCTCTTCCCCACGGCCGCCGCCGCCGCAGCAGCAGCAGTAGGAGCGGACTCGGATGGTTTATTATCGCTCAGTGCGACGTTCGCGAGGCGGCCGCCCGCGCTGGGCCCTGAACCCGCTGACGTGTTTGTGTTGGTGCGTGGGGGTGGTGGTCTGCGTATAGGGGACGTGTTGCGCGTCATCGTCGGCTCGAGGGAGTACGAGCGCGATCGTGGGGTGTGCGGTGTGCGCGGTTCAGGCGTGCCTGATGAGGTCGTTGACGGGGATAGTGGCGGTCTCGCGTCCGGTACCGCTGGCAGCAGTACTGGCATTGCCTGGTGTTGTGGCGGTGGTGGTGGTGGTGGTGGTGGTGGTGGTGGCTGTTCCTGGGCATCTTTGTCGGCACCAGGGGACAGCATCGCTAGCAGCAGACACGACGCGACGGCAACCACGAAAAGCGAGTGCAGCGACACGCCCGACGCGGACGACCTCGACTCCGCCGCGGCACTCCCGCCACTGCCACCACCACCGATCAGCAGACTCCCAAAGCTCACTGCGGCATAGAGCACGAGCAGGCCGAACCCAAAGCTAGGCAGGTGCAGCGCCCCGTCGGCGTTGATCCACCTCAGGAGTGCCCACAGCGACACCGCCAGCGTCTTTGCGAACCCGTACACTATCACTCCGCAGTCCGCCAAGTCGGCCAGCGCGCGCGACGCCAGTTCCAAAGATGGCGGTTGTTGTTGTGGTGGTTGCGAAGTTGGCTGGAAGGGCCGAGGGGTGTATCCTGCCGTTTGTGAGCGGACTATTGGCGCTTCTGTCGGGTGGATGTACGGCGTTGGACCCGAACCGGAACCCGGCTGGTGGTCATACATGCTCACTTCGAAAGCAGCGTCTGGTCTGAGTCGCGGCAGGTCGGTGCTCATTCTGATATGTCGCTCTGGGGAGGTGTACCGTGTCGGAGTGTGTGGTTCGCGTCTCCGTGGTATCCATTTGCTTCCCAAGGGCGGGAATGCAAGTCTGTGTTTCTCATCGGGTAGAGCAGGGGCCTGTGTGTTTGTATTCGTCTGCATGGTTTCAGAGGTGTCACAAAATCTAAAGAAAATAAATTTTCAAGTGGTTATGCGCTAGACCCGTTGGTCGGTGGTTGCAACTGGGCTGCAGCGGAATCTCGAGACGGGATCTTCCGTGAGCATAGATGTGGTGAATCGTATACGGAAGACTCCTCTCAGTGTTTACGTTTCACAAGACACCTTATTTTTGAACCTGGCTTAGAGGTTGTGTTTTTTTATTCGCTGTGAGTGTAGGGAATATATGCCAGTGTGGGGATCAGGCACAGGCACAACAACAGTACTGTCTTCTGCGAGATGGGTGTGCAGCAGTATATATTTCTCGAGCGAGCTCAGTGTTGTGCCTCGATCTGTGTTGACATCAAGGCTCAATTGCCTCTTTTGTGGGGGTGCGGCTCGAGTGAGTGGAATGTGGCCAATGGCGCTGTGCTGGTGCCATTGCACCTCTATTTTTTCTCGACATCTATAAAATTAAATATACATACCGGACTGCGCGTGTCTACTGCAATGTCATTGCACATAACAGGATAATCCAGCGTATCCCAAAGACTTCTAGCATGTTGTCCTGCTGGCGGATCGATCTGACCGGCTCGGTTATCAAGCCGGGGTGTTACCCTGCCCCTGGCATTCCGGGATCTGTCCCGCGCACGACCCCGGTGCAGCAGCCGGAGTCGCGCGCCCGTTGGAGAAGAGCAACGTGTCAAGAAAAGTCGCGCGCGCGCGCTCCGACACCGGACACCCACTGGAAGATAGAGATATATCGCAATCGATTCGAGTCTTTTAAAAAATATACAGAGAAATATATATGTCAAAATCGAATGAGAAATGAAAACTTATAAGCAAACATAGAAAACAATTAAAAGGAAATCCGTGTAGCTTGTTTGTAGACGCTACGCTTCATTCTTCAAATCCTCTCCTTCCGTTCAATCAACCAATAGTCATAAAACTAATTTGGGCGAAATCGCTTATTTGAACTTCTTTCCAAAGAGGATCAGCTGCAACTGGTCGTACATGGAGATAACACCGGCACCGGCAACACCACGCAAGATGTTAGCACCACATCCCTTGAAGAGAGACTTGACACCCTCAGCAGCAACAATCTTTCTGAAAGCGTCAAAGGCACCGCTGTACTTAACAGCCTGGCCAGAGGTCATCATCATTCTTCTTCTAACCGTGTCGAGAGGGTAAGAAGCAGTAGAAGCACCGGTAGTAACGGTCCATCCGAGCAAGAAAGCGGCAAGGAACGAACCCTCAAGAGGACCAACGAGAACAACTGGCTTGAGAGAGTCAAAGAGACCAAAGTACAAACCACGGTAAACAATGATACCAACAACGGATGGGAGGAAACCACGGTACAAACCAGCAATACCGTCAGAAGCCAGGGTCTTCTTGTAGACATCAACCAAACCGTTGAACTGACGCTCACCAGAACCCTTGGAAGCCTTGGCATCGTTAGCCAATCTAGTTCTGGCATAGTCAAGCGAGTAGACAAAGAACAGCGAAGTGGCACCAGCCATACCACCGGAAGCCAAGTTACCGGCAAACCACTTCCAGTAGCCCTCGTTCTTCTTGAAACCAAACATAGCCTTGAATCTGTCCTTGAAGGCGAAGTTCAAAGCCTGGGTTGGGAAGTAACGGATAACGTTGGCGGTGTTACCTCTCCAGAAGGAAACAACACCCTCCTCAGCAGCGGTTCTCTTGAAACACTCGGCAATACCGTCGTAACGTCTGGCAAGACGACCCTGCTTGAGCATCTCGTCCTGGTTCTGAATCAGGAGCTTGACACGCTCAATTGGGGCAGCCGCCGTCTTGGAAACGGCGGCAGACACACCGCCCATCAAAAAGTCGGTGAGGAAAGTAGACTTCTGCTCAGACATTGTTATAAGATGACTCTACTGGGGAAAGGAATATTATACCACGAGAAAAGAAAATAAACCTGGATGGTTGTATCTATCTTGAGGATGGATAACAGAGAGGGAGGAAGGGGAAAGGGAGGTTCTGGGAAAGGGGGAAAATTTTAGGGGGAAGAGGGATGAGATTTATACCACCACCAAGAATTTCGGCACCGTCGTTGACGAGACCTTTTTTTTTTTTTTTGGTCTTTTCTGATTTTTCTGATTTTTGGTATTTGTTTTTGGATTTTTTTGTTTCGTTCTCTTTGGGCGGTGGAGGGAGAGAAGCGGCTGCTTTGATTGGCGGAGCGAGATCCGAGGGGGTGGTGGCCGGTGGTGGCCGGGGCCGGGTGTAGTTGGCGGTTTTGTGGGTGTGGGCGGTTGGTGCTTTCGCAGCCGTTGTGCGGGTGTAATGTGTTATGGTGCGGGAGTAGTCCACCGGGGGATGTGTCAGCCAGCGTCGTAGTCGCCGCTGCTGGCGTGTGCGTGGTGTAATGCTCGGTGTTCAGTTGGCTGTTGGTGGAGTTGAGGGGGGTGCCGTTTGAGGTGTGGCTGGACAATCCCGGGTGGACGCGGGATCGCTCCCATATTGAAAAAGTCCGGTTTCGAGCCAGGCGAGAGTCTGATCGACCAATGCCGCGACGCGCCGTTGCCAGTGCTGGATTGAAGGGTCGGCTTGTATACGATACGCGTTGACTGGCATTGTCAATGGCCTATACATGAGTTTATATCCCTGGATCTCGTATATATATATAGACGTGGATGAGGGGCTTGCAAGCCGGGCGCAAGCCCCCTTGTTCTAGTCTTGCCCTGTCTTGCCCGTCTCACCGCGTCTCACCCGTGTCGCACCGGCCTTCCAACTCACACGAGCAACCGGAAATCCACAGCCTCCCGAACGGGATTGGAAAATCCGCTGCAGCTGCATCAGAAGCCTTCGCACCGAGACCTACAATCGAGGGTGCGGGGGGGGGGGTACTCTAAGTGGTGCTGGAACATGTATATTTAGACAAGGTACACACACACACATATACACTGCATACTGTGTGAAATGTCGACTCCTAGTTAGACCCTCCTTCTTCCACCTTTATTGTTGACGCTATGCAGTGTTTACTCCATCGTGTTTTATCTGGCTGTAATACCCGTTTCCGGATCTGACTACTTGCTCTCTCGCTCCTTCCCGGAACTGCCTGTGTGTGCGGTACACGACCGCCTCCCATTCTGACGGAACGTGAAGGGCTTCCCGTTTAAGGTAGTCTCCTCGGGACATGTTTCACAGAGAGAGCTACAGATCGATAGATATTATGATTCAGATCTTTCAAAAGTTTTCTTATCGTGGTGATATTTAATGCTTGTCATCTCTTGAAAGTGAAAAATGACAAATCAAAAGCAGTATTCACACCATATTGGGACACCTCCAACCCATATGTAGAGAAAGAGAGAACGCAAAAACACAGATATGATTTTCAAAAAACCAACATTAAACTATTCAAAACACACCTTATTGTAAGGTATGATCTAATAACCCAAAGTGGCCAACTGCTTCGCAACCTCACTCTCCTCGGTAGAAGCCTTAGCGGCAGACACCTTCTTGGTGAGAGCCTTCTTCTTAGCGTAGTACTCGGCAGACTTAACCTTACGCTTCTCCTCCAGGGTGTCGACAATCGACTCGTATTTCCAGCCAACAGCAGAAGAAAGCTGTCCAACAGTGGTGTACTTTCTACCTGGCTTCAATCTCAGAATTCTGAGCGCCTGTGGAACAACAACTCTCTTCTTCTTGTCGTATGGAGGTGGGATACCCTCGAAAACCTTGAGTCTCTCAAGAGCAGCCTTACCTCTGGCGGTCTTGTGTGGAACCATACCACGCAGAGCCTTGTAGAAGATTCTCGATGGCGCTCTGAAATGGAAGGGACCGTGGGTCTTGTTGAATCTGGTTCCCTTTCTCAGGTAGTCGTGGTACTTGAGCTTGTTTCTGAAAAACTCTCCAGAAATGTTGAGAGCCTCAGCACGGACAATAACAACCTTCTGTCCGTTGAGCAACTCCTTGGCGACAATCGAGGCCAGACGACCGAGAAGGTGTCCCTTACCTGTTTACTGCGTTAGTCTGTTGTTCTTCAATGTGTGTGTGTGTGCGTGTGTGTGTGTCTCTCCGTCATACAAATATGGCTTGATCACGGCCAAATTCCCTTGGCTCAAACCCGCCAAAATGGTGAGAATGCTCAGATTCAAATCCTTTTCTTGTTCTGTGATTTCACAGAATGATTTCAAGCTGTGAAAAGAAAGATAACCCTTTTTTTCAACCTCCATCCATGCCCGCGCCCTCCAGCGATCAAACCAAACGAGAATAACGGGAAAGGAAAACACATCAATATAAATCATATCTATAACATACCGTCAATAACAACAACTGGTTCAAAAGTGCTCATCTTTGTTTGATGGTGTTGATGGTTGGATGTTCCAGGTAGTTAAAACAGAGAAAGTGTGTTCAAAAATGGTTGAAGGTAATTTTCACTGGCACACACGCTGGGGCTCACTCACTAACCGCACACACTCACAGCACCAATACGCAGAGCTTTAACACTAGTCGTGTGAAACACAGTGAATGCGGTTGCGAGCCCGTGTGCCGATGAGCTCAGCGGGCTGGCAGAGGAAGAGGGCCCTCTGCTGTATATGGCCGGCGTAGAAGTGTGCCCGGAACTGAATTTACTGTGCGCACTTGAGTGACTGCGATGCCCCAAAATGGACGCGCATCACGTGGATGTGTGTACGGATGTATAGGTGCACGGATGTGTATTTCCTCATATAGACAACGTTGACAACAGGTTAAATTCGTCAGCTGTGCAATTGAGCATCGTGAATGGTTTCCCGTCCTGTGAAAGCGAAGCATACAGGTTGCTCGTGTCCGCGAGCCCCATCGCCAGCACGCCGTCATGCGGAGACTCCTTCAGCACTACCCTGTATGTGTGCATCGCGTCAATGATCGCACTCGCCTCTGTGTCCGTGTCTGTCCTTGACCACCCGGGCTCGAGCGTGATCACAGACACACCACCCACAGCGCACAGTCTCCGCAGCCGCAGCAGCACGCGGCTGAGCATCGCTAGTGCGCGCACACGGTTCCGAGCCGATTCAATCGCATACATCGCTCTCAGGTTCTGCACAACCAGGATATCGGCCTCGTGTGCTTCCATTGCGCTTATTTCGTCAAGCACGCCCTGTAGGTCAAAGCACCGGGAGAGCGTTATGCCGCGGAGGACGCGCGTGAACTCGTCGTCTGTCAGTGCGCGCGGTGTCGCCTCGCAGTCGTAGAGTATGCTCTCGCGCAGCGACAGGAGCAGATCGACGGGGTGGTCAGCCACGGCGGACACGTAGCGCACGGTCGTTACTGCATCAGTCACGATGCGGCGGATCAGATGTTTGAGCACGAACTGAGGGGGGGGAACGCGCTTGGGTGTTAGTTATCGTTGTCTGGTTAGGTTTTAGTCGACTTACGGCTGTCGAGGACAACTGAGACCTCTGTGGGTCCTCGCTGCGGAATTCTATCCCAACGAGAGCTTGATGGAATATCGAGGGTGTTGTCATATCATTGTAGGTTGTTGTTTGATGGTGCTTTATCTGTGTTGTCCCCTATATGCTGTGGAGAGATGCAGATAAGCGAGGTGAGCGCGACGCGTGCTGCGTCTTGAGTGTGGCACTCCGATCGGTTTTTTGTGAACTGTGTATAACAGTAAATCTTGTATTCGCATATTGGAAGACAATAATAAAGAATCTGATTTGAACAGACTAGCTCTCGTTTATATAAAAAAAAAGTTGCGATTAATCCTCGTCTTCAAAGTTGGCATCGCCACGCGTGAGGGCCTTAAAATTACCATGGAACAAATTGTACAGATCTCTCTTTGTACTCTTGAGGTTGGCTGCAATGAGAACAGAGGTGGGCTTGCTAAAAATATCGTCAATCTCCTCCAGACTCTTGCCCTTAGTCTCAGCGACGAACAAAATCTGGTAGAAAAACCCGACAAACGCAATTCCACCGTAAAACCCGAGCGTGAGGCCGGTGTTAGTCATGGCCTTGGCCATGTTGGTGAAGTTGTACGTGATGACGAAAGAGCAGAGGTACAGCATCGCGGACGAGGACGTCATGCCGTACGAGCGCAGATACGTCGGGAACACCTCAGCAGGGACGACCCACGTGAGACAGGCATACGAACCAAAGAAGGACATGTACAGGACGACACCCGTCAGGTACAGCCCCTTCGCGGATGGATGGCTGATGGGCACCTGGTACCCTGCGCCGATGAACACGAGCCCGATGAAGAACATGGGCAGCATCGAGTTGGCCCAAAACCTGCGGCCGCACGTGTCCATTAACCAGATTGCCGGGATCGTTCCAACCATGAGCGAGCCGCCGCCGACGAGCGACATGAACACGGCCTTCTTGTCGTCAAAGCCAATGTACGTCATCAGCGTCGACATGTAGTACATTACCGCGTTGACGCCCGTGAACTGGCCGAGGAAGATCATTATGTTGGCGTAAATCAGCGAGCGTCTGCAGCGGCCAACGGTGAAGAAGTCGAGCCACTTGTGCTTTCTCGAGAGGTGTGCGTCTGCGTTTTCCTCCTGCTCGAGCGACTGCGTCATGTCCATGAACTCGAGCTTGTTCTGCACGTCGTCCATGTCTCTCAGTCTCTTCCAGATGCCGTATGCAGTACCAACTTTGCCCTTGTGCACGAGGTATCTGGGTGACTCAGGGAGGAAAAACATGCCGGTGAACAGAATCGATGAAAACACCACCGAAGAACCGAGGATGAATCTCCATCCACCGTGCATGCTGATGAAAATAGCGGCAATGGCATATCCCAACACCTCCCCCAGAGCAATGTTGAATTGATAAAGCGAAACCATGTTACCACGCACGTTTGAAGGTGAGCACTCAGAGACATAGGCCGGAATGATCGACTCGAGACCAACACCCATACCAATGAAAAACCGACCGGCGAACATTACTCTGAAGTTTTGCGCACCTGCACAGAGACCTGCACCTATAGTGTAGGTAATACAAGCAGCAATGATCGAGAGCCGTCTTCCGAAAAGCTCGTTCAAGGGCGACAGAAGAAGGCAACCTGCGACGGCTCCGAGAGGCATGAGCGAGCTCACAAGAGACGACTCGTGGTCACTGAGGTGCAGATCCTTGGGCATGTTCAGCTGGGCGCCTGAAATGACCGACTGGTCCACACCAGACAGCATCCCACCCATCGAAGCGAAAAACGCGAGCATCCACGTCATGTATTTCTTGTTCTCGAAAGTCACGGTAAACCCAAACGCAACCATTCTATCCCACCATGTTTTGTTGATGAGACTCTCCTGGTAGAGCTGCTCGAACCTTTCGAAGTATTCGTCGAGGTCAACGCCATGGAGCTTCTCCAGCTGATCGAGCTTGGTGGCATTGTCGTCCTTGACATCGACGGCACTGGCATCTGAGATCTGCGACCTAGCGTCGCTAACACGGGATTGAGTAGCCATGTTGCCAGTTGTTGTAGTTATTATCTGTTGTTTGTTTTCGTGTTGTTACTATTCGAGGCAGAGGCAGATACATTTATACCCAGTGAGTCAGGAGGGGTAACAGAAGAGACGGAAGCCCGATATTCGTGTTGCCATGCCGCCGACCTGAACGCGATCTTATTTCTGTTGCTCCTATACCCCACGAGGAACTTTAAACGTCAGGAGGTTAGGCAAGGTCCCCACCGGAGGCACCGAGACCCCCACGGACACACCCCGAAGTGGAACAATACCCCACAAAGAGCAGCTGCACGGATTCTGCACGTTGGACACAGATGACGTCAGAGGGCGAGATTCTGTGTTGGTTTTTTGGTTAAACCACTCTACGGGTGCGTTCGAGGTGCCTCCGGAGATAGAGATATACTTCAAGGGGTTATGGATCACTATAATTGCCTCGGGTTGTATGGAGACACGGCGGGTCACGAAGTAGTACGCGTGGCCCTCACAAACTTGTAAGGCTGATCCGTAAATTGACCCATCGCAATATTTGCCAAAGCACTAGAATTGACCACCCTCGAATCAGTTCCAATTCAAGGTGCTGGGTTGTAAAATATTATTTTGTTTAGGATGCTGATTAGGGGCGAGCAGATCCCATCAACTGCAGCATGGTTTTGAGCATCCCTGGCCAATAACGAAGCCGCCAGACCGTTTGGAAATCAGCGGCTCTGTTTTGGTTCAGTTTCCACAATGATCCAGCCACACCTGCAGATCCAAAAGGGCTGCACTCAGCAGTCGGTACTCACGTGAGTTGTCTGGATCCAGCTAGCACTGACACCTCTCACGGGCGCGAAGCACACGCCCGCCCGCTAAAACAGCAAGATGATGGAGATCGGTTGGGCTTGGTAATACTCCCTATGCACCACCACCAGGAGACAGGGGATGCCCCGCTCATACAAACAGCTGCTCTGCTGCAGGGAGGGCGCGCGGGGGACTTGTTCTACCTGTTTACAATGCAGTGATGAAGCTTGACGTGTCCGGGGAAAGTTGGCCCTGGCGGGCGGGATTCCGCATCGGGCAGCGGACTGTTTGTGTGCGAATTTGTCCGCTCGCAACTTGTACATAGATGCCGTCACAAGCAGATATCAGAGGCATGATATTCAATCCCCCGTTACTTGCGAAAATGTCTTAAAAAACCACAGACACAGTTCCCCCGCACTCAGACTGACGCGGAACCTGCCCGGAGCTGACATCTCCGCGGCCCCAAAACTGGATAGTTTGAGAGCTCGTGATAACTCAACGGTGTTCTCCTCTTTCGAGGAACAGCAAGATCGCCGCTGGCCATCTTCCCTGTGTTGTGCTCCACTTTTTCGACCACAAACAGACCTGAGCCCAACAATCGCATCACGACATTTTTGGTCCGTGTATTGTTTAACCCAGCCATCGCCCGCCCTAAGACTGGGTTTGGTGAATAGCCTGCTGGGTAGGAACAACGGCTGACACCGTGCTTTGTCGACCACAGCACGGGTGCCACGACGTGAGCGAGACCCGCGCAGGCCGTAGTACTTCCGCAGTGTCGCACTCAACACGACGATCCAGCAACAGCCTGCATCGCCGATGGCAGCCCTGCCTAGCGGCTGGGAAATTGGCTAGCATGGCTTGGGAATACTCTGACTAGGTGGAAGGAAGTGTAGAGGCAGATGTCGAAACGCGTGTTTCCGAGCTGGTTGAGCACGGGATAACCTGCACAAAGAGGCAGAAACGTATAGTGTATCTCGGCGGTGATATGGAGTTAACGGAAGCTTACTATTCTATTATTTGTAAAATACTTATTGATTGATGCTGATATACTCTCGATGATAGTGAAATCGAGTAATCACGGCTGTATCAATCAACACTGCCAAGATTTCTAAGCTTTGCAATCTTAACAATCGGACTTTTTGCTGACAATAAATCCGATGTGCTACCGCCATACAAAAAGGGGCCCTTACTGATAACTAAGCTGAGTAAGACCCAGAGCCGCGTGCGGCGCCAGATTATAAATTTTGGGGATCTTGCTAGCCGCACGACGTTTATACCCCTGCGGGACTGACAAATAGGCATCTTCAACACCCTGGATGACAATTGGAGTGTAGTGAGTTGTGTTTGATGGTTGCTGATACTGGTGGTTGCAATTGGGGATGCCCCAGAAGCATAAATATAGACCTTCGTGTCCCTTGTTGAACACACATCTCACTCTGATCATCATCGAGCATTCACAGCTTTACAACAACCAACCAACAAACAAACAACAAATCAACAATGGCTAAAGTTTACTTCATCACCGGCGCCAACCGTGGAATTGGCCTTGGCCTCGTCGAGCAGTACAGTGCCAGAAAGGACGCCACTATCATTGCAACTGCGCGCAACCCAGCACAGGCCACAGAGCTCGCTGCGATCGCCGCCCGCAACCCGATGGTGCACATCGTCAAGCTCGACGTTGCCTCAGCTGCATCCGTTGCCGCTGCCGCTAAGGAGACGGAGAAGTACGTCGACCACATCGACGTGTTTGTCCAGAACGCGGGGATCGCCGAGGAGGTCACTTACAACACCATCCTCGACACACCCGCGGATGTCTTTTCCAGACATTACATGGTGAACGCGCTCGGTCCTGTTCTGCTGTGGAAGGCGTTTTACCCACTCGTCGCCAAGAGCACCTCGAAGCAGTTCATCCTGATCTCCACCATCGCTGCGTCTATCAGCTCGTACCTGCCCTTCCCGCTCTCTGGATACGGCCACTCCAAGGCTGCGCTCAACTACCTTGCCAGGGCAATTGCCAACGAGTCGGGCGCGGAAGGTTTCACCGTTGCAACTTTCCACCCTGGCCTTGTCCTCAGCGAGATGGGCAAGATCGGTGCTGAGAAATTCGGACCCGACGCTCCTATCAAGCCAATCACCATTGAGCAGAGCGCAACTGCTCTTATCAAGCTGTTTGACGGTCTTACCAAGGAGGACCACGACACCTTCAGATCTTACGATGGTTCCGTTATCCCATGGTGAATCTTTTTGGAGCTGAATCTCTTGAGGTAGACTAGTTTCTATATTTTTTTGTTTTTTTATTTTTCTTTATTAATACACTGTTTTCCTTTTTTTGCAACATCAGCTTTTGAACTCGGTAGTGAAGTCAAAGAAATTCGCAGGTGTTTGGGCACGAGCTGGATGAGATCCTTTGAGAGGGCTGGCTGGCTCGCTCGCTAAGGACGCTCGCATTTGGCTAACTTGTGAAATGTGTATATAGATAGCTCTTGTATTTGTAGAAAATAATAACAGCTTTTGATTTCAAAAAGCCAACGTTTATATAAAAGGTATTGCAACTAGTCTTCTTCCTCAAAGTTGGCATCACCACGGGTGACGGCCTTAAAGTTGCCATGGAACAGATTGTGCAAATCTCTCTTTGTACTCTTGAGGTTGGTTGCAATGAGAACAGAAGTGGGCTTGCTGAAGATATCGTCAATCTCCTCCAGACTCTTACCCTTGGTCTCAGCGACAAACAAGATCTGGTAAAACCAACCGAGGAACGCGATTCCACCGTAGAACCCGAGCGTGAGGCCGGTGTTCGTCATGGCCTTGGCCATGTTGGTGAAGTTGTACGTGATGATGAACGAGCAGAGGTACAGCATCGCAGACGAGCACGTCATGCCGTACGAACGCAGATACGTCGGGTACACCTCGGCCGGGACGACCCACGTGAGACACGCATACGAGCCGAAGAAGGACATGTACAGGATGACGCCCGTGAGGTACAGCCCCTTGGCTGCCGGGACGGTGATGGGCACCTGGTACCCGGCGCCGATGAACACGAGCCCGATGAAGAACACGGGCAGCATCGAGTTGGCCCAGAACCTGCGGCCGCACGTGTCCATGAACATGATCGCCGGGATCGTGCCGAGGAGAAGCGAGCCGCCGCCGACGAGCGACATGAACACGGCCTTCTTGTCGTCGAAGCCGATGTTCTTCATCAGCGTCGACATGTAGTACATGACTGCGTTGACGCCCGTGAACTGGCCGAGGAAGATCATCACGTTGGCGTACACGAGCGAGCGCCGGCAGCGGCCGATCGTGATGAAGTCGAGCCACTTGTGCTTTCTCGAGGTGTGTGCGTCCTCGGCCTCCTCCTGCTCGAGCGACTGCGTCATGTCCATGAACTCGAGCTTGTTCTGCACGTCGTCCATGTCTCTGAGTCTCTTCCAGATCCCGTACGCAGTGCCAACTTTGCCCTTGTGCACGAGGTATCTTGGCGACTCGGGGAGGAAAAACATGCCGGCGAACAGAATCGACGAGAACACCACTGAGGAACCAAGGATGAATCTCCAGCCGCCGTGCATGTCGATGAAAATAGCGGCGATGGCGTATCCCAGCACCTCACCGAGAGCAATGTTGAACTGATACAGCGAAACCATGTTACCGCGCACTTTGGAGGGGGAGCACTCAGAGACATACGCTGGAATGATCGACTCGAGACCAACACCCATGCCAATGAAGAACCGGCCGGCAAACATCACTCTGAAGTTTGAGGCACCTGCACAGAGACCTGCACCGGCAGTGTACGTAATACAGGCGGCAATGATCGAGAGTCTTCTCCCCAAATACTCGTTCAAGGGCGACAGAAGAAGACAACCAGCGACGGCGCCCAGAGGCATGAGCGAGCTCACAAGAGACGACTCGTGGTCACTGAGGTGCAGATCCGTGGGCATGTTCAGCTGAGCACCTGAAATGACCGACTGGTCCACACCAGAAAGCATTCCACCCATCGATGCGAAAAACGCGAGCATCCACGTCATGTACTTTTTGTTCTTAAAATCGACCTTGTACTCCAGCGCAACCATCTTGTCCCACCATGTTCTGTTGGTGAGACTCTCCTGGTAAAGCTGCTCATACTTTTCGAAATGCTCCTCTAGGTTAATCCCGTGGAGCTTCTCCATCTGGTCGAGCTTGGTGCCGTTGTCCTCCTTGACATCGGCGGCACTGGCGTCCGAGATCATCGACCTCACGTCGCTAACACGCGGTTCAGTATCCATGTTTCAGTTGATGTAGCTGTTATCTGTCTGTTTTTTGTATTGGTAATCCGAGCAAAGGCAGGTATAATAGCAGGTGGGTGAGCGAAAGCGCGTTTATATGCCAAAAAAACAGGCGGGAGCCGGGTATTTATGTTGCCGACCAAAACAAGCCTCTCCCCCAGGGGGGAATAGGAAAAGGCAGGAGGCCCCCAGCACACACACACCAACCACCCACGGTGTACCGCAAAAACCCCACGGAGAAATAGCAGCTGCACAGATCCTGCACGCTCCACGCGGCTGACGTAAGAGCGCCGAGGAAAATCCGGTGACGGCGCCATTTTATTTTTTCTTCTTGGCTGGGCATTCTGCCGGTGCGTTCGAGGTGACTCCGAAGATAGAGGAAGGTGGATCGATATTATGTTGGGGATATATTACGTGAAGGAGAAGAAGAAAAGAGAGGGGGGAAGAAAGTGGAGAGACAGGTGTCGTCGACACGTGTGTTCTGGAGAGGTGGTGTGCTTGCGATAACCAGCACACAGAGAGAGATACAGATGTACAGTAGATCTCGGAGGTGGGGGGTGGTGCTGTGGAATTCCGTTTCAACCAACGAGTATATCCTGTTATTCAGTCATTCACTTATGTATTTATGTATTTATGTATTCATAAGTATATACAACCACATGGTGAAGTCGAAGACACTCCACAAGTTTCCCTCGCGTGAGGGCTGCTCTCTGGCGGCCCTCGACGCTACCCAACCAAATCTCGCGAGCGGGTGTATAAAAAAAAAGATGCCTGATGAAACCGGCGGGTGCTAAATCGGGACGGGATAATCCGGCCACCGTGTCACTCGAGCAGCAACAGCAGCAACAGCAGAGCAAGAACCAGCGAATCGCAGCTGCAGCGGGCGCACCGCACACGCGGCCCGCGGACTGGACCATTCTCCCGGCATATTGGGGGCCCTAAACAGACACAACATCTGGGAACAACCTTCCACAACACCATATGCCCCGCTTCCCCCTGATTTGCTCTCACATCTTGCTTGCATATTTATCCCCATCGGTGCAGTCTGGCTCTGGCCTGGTGTGGCTCCACACCGGGGATTGGAACGATGGGTGGTGTCTGCGTATGTGTGCTTGCTACGTACACGATTTTTTGCGCATTCGCGTACTCGCGTATTCGCGTATAGGCCGATTGCAGGTTTTTTCCGAGGATCTTGACGTGCTAAGAGATGCCGCAAGGCTTGGGATAGTGCCCAGTTATTCCTCGTTTCTGGTTGTGTACACGTCGCGCGTTGTGCGTCGTCGATCCACCTTTTGAGGGGGCTGCGCTAGGCGGTGATCCTCCTGTGGATCTCCCTCCAATTGGGCCTTGGGCCTTGGGCCTTGGCTCGGGCCTTGGCTGCCAGGCTGCCAGACCTGAAATGGAGGCTGGGTGGTGGGGACGATTACTGCTGCAGATCACTCGAGAATAATAATCGATACAAATACACCTCCTCCACGTTAACATAAAAGTAATATCCACACACAAGAGTTGTTACAAAAATAATAAAAAAAGTAAAATACGTCAAAAGTAACAGAGTAAAAAAAAAAGAACCTCCAATAAAATGAACGCTGTCACATGATCACACAACACCCGCTCTTTCCCTCAATCCCACTGAACCCATTCGTGTCAGTAGTCAACCTACCTCTATCCTGCGTCGTTGGCTCAATAGCCGCGTTCAGGTCACTGGCAGTGTCGTCCTCCGGGCTCGTCGCCCCGCGCCGGAGACTCCCGCCATCACTCGCGCTCTTACTCACGCGGGCTTTGCTATTATTCCCATCAGACGCGGTTGCAACGTTGTTGATGGTGGCTCCTGCACCCTGTACCCTGCGATCGTGCTCCACGCCGGGCCGCGCAATCGTGGTATCATCGTCCTCCTCCTCGTTTACCACCGGCTCGCCGGTGGTCCCGTACTCGGCCTCCCTCTCGACAATCTCGAGGTCGGCAGGAACAGACTGCGCACTGCCGCTCCACAGAGGCACGGGCACGTTGGACGCAGCGCTCGATTTCCTCCGGCTGCGGTGCGGAACCGAGCTCGTCGTCTGTGTCGCTGTTGCTGTCGCTGCTGCTGCTGTTCCTATAGTGGTTGCCGTCGCCATTGGTGCTCCGGAAGTGGCGCTGCTCCGCCGTCTTGCTCCGCTCATCACGTTCTTGATGTCAAACTTCCTCTTCTCCGTCGAGGCCGTGAGCAGGTCTAGTGGTTTGACCAGTAGATGGATCACGGGCGACACGGTGAAGTTGAGTGTCTCGAGCTTGGAGTTGGGGTCGAGTCTCGTGCCGAGGTGTAAGAGTTGTAGCTGCTGTACATCCTCCGGCTTTGACGATGTCACGTTGTCCGAGCCATCGCGCGTCGACGACGCATGCGACAGAAGCTCGTCCCACGAGTTGAAAATGTGCTGCCGTAGATCACCAACCGTGAACGCTGACGGTGCGCCGTGGTAGTTGTACTTTCCGAGCATCTCGTCATCCAGCTCCAGCGTGATCCTATTGCCGTTCAGCAACAGCAGCGTCGCCGATGTTCCTAAATATGACATGACTCTGTGTTTTTTTTAGTGTTGTGTTTTCAATGGGGGATGCAACGGGGATGCAATGCAAAAGGTATTCCGTGGGCTCAAAAAAGGTATCTCCGTTTGAGCAAGAGATGTTCTGATCAGCAAGCAAGGAGAGTATCAAAAAGTGTCCAAGCGTAGCTGTATCCGAATCAAACCATGCAATACTCTCTCTCTCTCTCTCTGAGAGTCGAGTCGACACTAATGTGTGTTTCGGAGCCGGAGCTGAAGCTTGAAGCGGGAGCAAGCGGCTTATCGAACGGGTGAAGCGAGTTATAAGTCCCACACCGGGAACACGGACGCACGAACCGGAGAATGACAGCACAAAAGTGCTTGCTGGGGTAAGCACTGGGACAACTCGATGCAGCAAGAGAAGGCAAAACGGAATGTCTTACCGCTATCCTAAAGACAAGATACGAGGGATGGGGAGTATGTATGCTTCCGCCACACGTAACCGATCAACAGCTAAAAGCGTCACGTTGTCGCCGCCGACAGGAGAACGTCTTCGTCTGCCACTGGGCGCCGTGTCAACAAGAGGCGGGAATGTGGGTTTGGGTGGCGCACGCCCTTGGCCGCGGCCGTTTGCTGCTTGCCCAAGTCCGAGAATCTCGGCGATAGACAACATGTTCTGGAGATGTGGGAATCGGGCTTCTTTTAGGAGAATCTGCGGATGTCTCATGTGTTCAGCCGCGTTCGCTATTTTTAATTATCCGGACCGAGCCCCGACGTTGTGGGTGGGGCTATGCGTCTGAAAAGCGCTATTTTATGTTGGCATTTGCGGATTTAACAGCAGGGTTGCGCTTTCGAGACGTGTCTAAGCAGGCTTTAGCGGTTCGTTCTGACAAATGGATGCATGCTGGAACACCGCTGCTGGTGGTCGACCCACCGTGCGACCACATATATAAAGAGAGAGTCCAGTAGTTCACTTTTTGAATATATCTCCACCCGAACGTACCATCACTGGTTTCTTCAACAACCACTAAAACAAACACCATGGCTCCAGTCTCAAAATTCATCAAGCTCTCATCGGGATACTCGATCCCCACGGTCGGCCTCGGCGTCTACAAGATGCCTTCGGAAATCGCCGAGCCCACCGTGCTCACCGCGCTGAAAACAGGTTACCGCCACTTTGACACGGCCGAGTTCTACGAGAACGAGCAGCAGGTATCCGACGGGATCCTCAAGTGGGCAGCCGCGGACCCGGCGCACAACAAGCGCGCCGACGTGTTCTTCACCACCAAGATATTTGACCTCAAGGGCGCGCGCGAGGCGTGGAAGGGCACCTGGGAGAAGGTGAGCGGGCTGGGCTACGTTGACCTGCTGCTGTTGCACTCTCCGCTGGGCTCCAAGGAGGACAGACTCAGTGCGTGGGGCCTCCTGCAGGAGCTCGTGGCGGAGGGCAAGGTGCGCTCGATTGGCGTGTCGAACTACGGCAATCACCACATCGAGGAGCTGCTCGCGTGGGAGGGTTACAAGATCAAGCCCGTGGTGAACCAGATTGAGATCAACCCGTGGTTGCTGCGCGCCGAGACGGTTGAATTCGACAGGAAGCACGGGATCGAGATCGAGGCGTACTCGCCCATCACGAGGGGTATGCGGATCGATGACCCGGAGCTCGTGGAGCTCGCTGCAAAGTACGGCAAGACTACGGCGCAGATCATGCTTCGTTGGTCTTTGCAGGCTGGTAACATTGTTCTTCCAAAGACGGTTACCCCAGAGAGAATGGTTACCAACTTGGACGTTTACGATTTCGAGTTGTCTGACGAAGACTTCAAGAAATTGACACACTCGGATGAGTACTACGTCACGATCCCACAGTGGGATCCAACCACCCACAAGGAGTAACTATGTTGGTTACAGACTCATATTCAGAACCATGGCTTTATTGACACAAATAGAAAACTTGAAAAAAAAGAAAGATTTCGTAGCTGAAAGCAAAAGACAAAAAAAAAGACCCCGAATATGTAAAAGCACAAGAACATGATGTCCCCGGATTAATATAATAACAAAAGATGACTGTGTTTGTTTTTTCTCGCTCTTTCTCTTCCTTGCATTCGCGTATGTGCTATCTGCTTCCGGAGCATGACAGCCACAACAAACCACCACTAACTCTTGAAACCTTTCGCCAGGTCAACTCCCCGGAGATCACCCATAGCATCGCTATTCACCCCCTGGGCGCTCTGCACAGGACTGCTACCGGTATTCTCGTCCGCCTCTGGCCTGCCGCCCCTCGATGGACTTCCCAACTCGCCATTGCCGATACCCCTGTACGGTGACCGCGCACCGTTCGACCTTGTCCCACCACCACCATCGGGACCCAGAGGTGTTGAAAACTGCACGAAATTCCACAGCGCAGGAGACGACTGTAGTGCATTTGCGCCTTGCGACTGTGCGCTGCCGCCATCGTTGGGCGCCAGGGCGTTCTTTGACCTGCCGCGCTCGGGTGTGTACGCTTCGAGAGCGCTCACTTGAAACTTCTTGGATGGGCTCGCGGGGTATGCGCCCGCGCCGTTGCTGCTGCCCGCACCGCCTGTTGCCGCTGTCGCTGCCGCTGCTGCTGAACCCGCCGATCGCACTCCGTTGTTGTCCTGTGGTGAGTCCCCTCTCCCCGAGGTTTGCGGCGGCGGAAAGCTGGGGCCCGGCCTGTAGTCTGCAAAGCCTGGTTGCTTTATCGGTGACGAGAGGTCGAGCTTGGTGTCGCCGGACGCCGACGTCACGCTCGTGAGTGAGGTATCCATCTTGCGAGATGCTCCAGACGTGGGCAGCGAACTTACGTAGCCGTTCCCCAGCGACTGGTGATGACTGAGGTTAGCTGCGGCCGCAATATAGTTGAGTGCGTCGTGAGTGTTCCGCTGCGGTGAAAGCTTCTGGGGCTGTGATTGCTGTTGTTGTTGTTGCTGCGATGGGATCACTGACGGTGGTGGCATGAACGGGGTTCTGCTGTTCGTCCCGCTGAAATGGCCCGTGGGCATGAATGGCGGACTGGCATTGGTGCCTCCAATATGTGAAGGTTGCTGGAGCTGGTAGTTGTTCCCAGAAATGCCATTGCCCCTCGACTCCGGTAGCTCCTTGTTCTTTATGAGGTGCAACTGCAACTGTCTCGAAACGCTGCTTCCTCGCCTCACCTTGTTCAATGACCCTTCTTCCCACTTCTTCATAAAGTCGGTCTTGTACGACTCACTAATCTGCCACTTCATTCCCTTTCCGGGCTCGCTCGGTTTTCTTGGCACCTTCTCAAACGCCTTGTTCAAAGAAAGATTATGCCTGATTGAGTTCTGCCAGCCTTGTTTGCTGTGCCTGTAGTACGCATAGTGGCCCGCAATCCAGTCATAGATCTCAGACAGCGACAGGATCCCTTGAGGATTGGAGAGAATGGCTTGTGTGATCATCGTGGCATACGAATACGGCGGCTTTAGGTCTTTCGACTCGTCCTTGGATAGGTCCTGGTCCCCACCTGTATTCCCAGGAGGGGACGAGTTCGCCGACCGGTCAACCAGCTGACCTTTGCTAAACATTTGGAATCCTTTCAAGTTGGAGTTGGACTGGTTGTACAATAGAGGGTTGGTGAAATCAGCCTGGTTTGTGTTACTGAAAGCGTGCCCGTTGGGCAGCTTGCCATTCCCTTCACCTTTCAGTCTCTTGTTTTTCAGATTGACAAGAAAAGAGCTGGATATCACCGGGCTCGAGTCGGGCAGGATGAACATCATCTGCGTACCTCCTATATCAATGATATTGCCAGAGTGAAGCTCAACCAGATCCTCATCGCTCGTTGACAAATTGACCCTCCCACCATCCACTTTGAGTCCGTTTCTTCCCAAAACTTTCAGCTCCCATTTCCTAGATGTTAAATTGTAGTTTATAGCCGCATGTCTCCGTGAGACAACTTTCGATGGGCCGAGGTCGATGTCAACCTTGTCTTCCGGTCTGGCCTGCGCAGCTGTCGACCCATGCGGAACCTCAGTGTTACGGCCAATCGATATCCCTAAGGACTTGACGTAGTAGGTCCAATTTGTTCCTGCAATCTTGGCATAAGCTTGAATTTCATTCTGCAAATTTTTAGCATTGTTAAACGTTTGCGAAACATTGGTTGGGATATTATCTGGGGCTGCTGTGAGTGTGAGAATCACCTGGTTGATGAGCTCATTAGGATCATCATAATAAGGTACCTATTAGAAAAAAAAGGATGGCAGTTAGTAATTGGTTCTTAAAAAACTTGCAATTGCCGTGCACAACACTCCCCCCATCCAGTCAATTTGGTCGTATCCAGTCACCCCTCGGCTTCAGGGTGTCTCTCTTAGAAGGACATATCAGCGGTAATGAATCAATCATAGAGTGCCTCCGTATATCCCCAAGCACCCTAGAGTATCTGAGCTTCATGACTAGATGGGTTTTCTGCGGCCAGAGGCAATTTGTCTATGGGATAGATCACTTACATCACCAGAGTCCTCCTCCATGGACCTCTTCCTCGGAGTGGTCATTGTGTGAACCGTTTTCTCCCTAATTTTTTCCACCAACTATGTAACGGTGATGCAGGATGCAAGCGAGAGAATGATCAATCGGAATACTCGATAGTTCACTTTGTAAATATTGCAGGATAATAGGGAAGTGTTTATTTATTTTGATTTCAAAAGGCAAATTTTCGAAATGTCAACAAAGCGAGCGAGCGTCACCCGGCAATGGATCACTTAACCGGGTTGCGAACACTGCTGTTGCCGCTTTTGTCCGCGGGGCCCAATTAAGGCCCAATCGGGATTGATAAGAACGGTGGTGAGTGTGCATGGTGAGCGTGCTATTCCATTTTTAGTGCATATGCTACATATATGTTTAAGGTGGTTTAGCAGTCATGCTGCTCTAATTGCAATTTTAGTCAAATAAGTGAAGAAAACGAACGGCTGGCGCCAAGGAACACGCGAAGGAGATCTTCAGGGGTAAAGATGTCATCCCCAGAGAGACGATGAAGGTGGATGAAATAAGGCTTCACTCTCTTGAAAATGAAATTCAATTGTGCAATGTAGTCTCTGCAGGATCAAGCATAACGCATTAAAGCATTATATTTTTTTTGAATTGGTTTGGAAAACTAGAATAACTTCTTTCAGTATAATTGTTTTTGTGACTGCTAATCGGTCGACGGTTTTTGTCCGGAGACTGTAAAAAAAATTATCCTGAGAAAGAGGAAAAATTTGTTGTCCTAAATTATCATATAGAAAGCTAATAATTGATAAAATATTCAATCAGTGATCCAAAAGTTCAAACGACTTGGTTCTAAGTGCAACGGTTGACATAGGCCTGCAGGAAAGGGTCGAGACATTACATGTTGGTCGCAGCCGATAAGAACTGACTACACAAATTCCAGGTAGAACCACTCAAGTCTCACATCTTCGTACCACACAGACCACCAATGAAACTACATTCTAGGTCGCATTCAACTTCAGAATCTAATCATGCAAAAATATATATATCAATGTTAGAGAACAAAAAAAATACAATGAATACATTGCTTGAATGTTACCGACCTCGGTGAGGATCGAACTCACGATCTTGCGATTAACAGTCGCATGCCTTAACCAGCTTGGCCACGAAGTCTTGTTGCGGCAAATTTTTTTTCACTAGCTGACACCAGTCACTATTGGTCAGGACACGCCAAACCTATCATTTCTGAGCTTGTGTCTTTTACATGACACGAGTATATAGAGAATCAACTTTTGTGCTTTGCTTTCCGTACGATGCAGTCATATTCCGCAAAACATGATTCATTTCTTAACTATGCAGTCAAAGGTCGCAATACCGCTGTCGGCTGAAAATATCGACGCTGCAGATCTGGTGCACGTGACTCGCTGTTTTGCTTTGCGAACCAAAATCGTGTGCCTGAGTCGATTCACCATGAGCGCGTCTGTTATCAGTGAGGGTAGCACTAGCCTGTGCAATATTTTCGGGTATGAATTTTCTCACCAAGACCTTTGAGACTCTCACGGGCTCAGGAATCCCGTATAATTTTGGCGACAAAATAGTGAGCGGCGTGGCCGCTGACCCTACGTCACGATCGCTGTGGAACATATACAACGGCACAAAGAAAGAGGACAGCTCGCCCTGTAGCATTTTCGAATTTGAACTCAAGAACGCCGCGAATAACAGGTATGTGCAGCTCGCCAAGAATGGTTTCAGAAAACTGAGATCCACCAAACTGCCCGGAGTGCTGCAGGTGCTAGATGCGTACGAGAGCGACACGTCGCTGTACATTGTGTCCGAACAGGTGCGACCACTCTCAGCGCTGCTCGAGGCAAGCGAGCCCTCGGAGCAGGTTATGCTGCTAGGAATCTACCAGATCACTACCGCTTTGAAGTTCATGAACATTGAGGGATCTTCCATTTACTGTAACGTTTCAACAGCTTCGATCTTTGTGAATTCAAGCGGCGAGTGGAAGATGGGCGGGTTTGAGCTCGCCTCTAATTTTAAGGAGAAGGACTTCTCTATCTTGCGCATGGCGTATCATTTGCCATCGTTTAGCGAATCAGTTAGCCCTCCTGAGTTTGAGAAAAATGGAGCTGACGGGCTGGCGACCGTGGGGAACCACGTTATCAAGTTTGATTCGTGGAAGCTGGGAGTACTGATCTATGAGTTGTTCAGCGGCACCAAAGTGATAGAGATTTCACAAACGACAAATTATACGTCTATTCCGAAAGCTCTCGCTCCTCATCTGAAAAAGCTAATCAATCAGTCGCTGACCATTAGATACTCTGTGGAACAGTTCCTGAAAACAGGAGAACAGTCGTTCTTCAAGACAAAGCTTATTCGGTGCTACAAAGAGCTGGGCGAGATAGCTTTGAGAGATGATGACGAGAAACTTGAGTTTTTCAACTCTTTGGACAACATGGAACAAGATTGTCCCCCTGGTTTCATGGAGCACAAAGTCCTTCCTGAGCTCATTAAGCTTTTCAGCTACATTAAAGAAAAAGACAACAATCAGCAATCGATTCTGATTTTCAATATCCTGAAACTGAGTTCGAATTTACCCTCGGCGCAGTTCAACAAGCTCATCAAACCCGTGATTGTGAGGTCTTTCACTTTGGCGGACAGGGCAGTGAGAATGACGCTTTTGACGTCGCTTCCACAATTCATAGACTCCTTCAGCAACTACGAGGTGAGCGACAAGATTTTCCCCAATGTGGTTGCGGGCTTCAATGATACAAGTTCTGCTATCCGCGAAGAAACTATCAAATCCATTCTTCCTCTCGCATCAAAAATCACAGACAGACAACTCAACAACGATTTGCTGAGATTCCTTGCGAAATCGCAAAATGATGAAAAGCCTGAAATACGGACGAACACGGTGATCTGCCTCGGGAAAATTGCCGAGCACCTGAACTCGACATCGCGACCGGGCGTGCTGATTACTGCTTTCACAAAATCTATGAAGGATCCTTTTGTGCCATCACGGATCAGCGCAGTCCTTGCGTTTGCAACCTGTATAGACTTTTTCACACCTGAGCTTTGCTGCTCACGCGTTTTGTCGGCCGTGGCACCTTCGCTCTTGGACAAAAGTGGCAAGGTTAGAATCGAGGCCCAGAAGACGTTTGAGATATACATGCTGAAGATCCGCGAGGCTGCAACACATTTGCCGGAAGACCAGCCAGACGTGATTGACTCGGAGGCGCAGGAACAGCAAAAGATCCAGGACGGCATCAACTCTCTGTCGATGGGATCCGTCGGGTGGTCCGCACTCAGTACGATCTCGAACAAAATAGCAGGCCAGCTGAACAACGATGCTAACCCGCCGACGCCGCAAGACAGCCGTGCATCGACACCCGCAGTGTTTGGCTCAAGCAACGCATCGACAGCTAGTCTTGGACTCGGGTTCGGCAACGGTAACGGTCACTCGAGACCGGCGGACGATTCATGGGAAGACGCCACTACGAAAAAACAGTACTTGCAAGAAGAGACTGTCGTTGATGACGATCTCGGAGACGACGGATGGGGGTTCGGAGACCTGGATGAGGAGCCCACAACGAAGAAGACGGTGCCCAAGGTGAGCCCGGCCCCGATAGCGACACGCCCGGCTGCTCCAGCCGCTCGCAGAACCGCCGCGAAGCCGACGAGTAGCCTGAAGCTCAAGCCCAAAAGCAAGCTGAAGCTGGATCTAGAGATAGACAAGGAGGGTTGGGGCGATGGATGGTGAGCCAGAAGCAAGCTCGGTGTAACGATAGCATAATATTAGGAGCGATCGGTGAGTGTTATATCACTCCACCGTGCGAACTTTACTCTATTTAAGCACTGATGCGAACTGAAGAAAACAAATACAACCTTGTAAGAAAGCAAAAAAAAAGCATTCACAGCGAAAAATCTCAGCCAAACATGACAGACACATGGCTTAGAAGCGTCTGTTAGACAACGGCGCGGAGTTGGTACCTGATCTGAAGTTTCCTCCACCGCCGCGACCGCCGCGGAATCCACCACGGCCACCACGGCCACCGCGTCCACCGTATCCGCCGCGGCCACCGCCGCCGTAACCACCACGGCCACCACGGCCACCACCACCGTAGCCACCTCTGCGACGGCAGTACTGCTGCAGCTCGGCAGGAACGTCCTGCTTGGCCTCGGTGAGAATCACAACGAGGTCATCGGCCTGCTTGGCGTTGCCCTCAGAGAAGAAGGTAATGGCTGTTCCTGAAGCACCAGCACGACCTGTCCTACCGATACGGTGGACGTAGTCCTCAATGTTGCCAGGCATGTCATAGTTCATGACATAGTTGATACCCTTGACGTCTGCAATTGTTAGTTAGTATGGATCACTCCAAAAGAGTTGGAAGAAAACAGCCGGCGGCAAAAAACTCCTTTGCCAATCTCGGGCACAATGAAACAAACGGGATCTGAAAATGCTTCGTTGCGTTTACAATTTCTACTGATAAAGGCGCTTTCTCTTACTTTGAAACATCTTCGCTCCATGGGTCAACCAGAAAAGTGACCAGGACAGCACATGATTGATAATAGTCGTTTATTGCAGCTGTCCTAATACTCATGGTATTAACTATGGCAAAAAAACAGTCTTTCCTTTATATCACTGCCACATCAACGTTCTTTGTTGTTCTCATCATGGGAGTACTCAGGAAACGTTTCAGTAGCCGGCAAAAGCGGCAGACTCTTCTTTTTTCTTCCATAGCCCATTGCAAAAATAGACGAGCATAAACTCTATCATCTCTCTCAAATGATACTAGATCACTAGTGAGAGAACAACCTGTATGTAAGTGCAGATTGATTTTGTTTCAAGTATTTCGTTTGCCTTCATCAGCCTGCAAAAAAGTCAAAGAAGGAGAGATGTCTCGTTTTCCAATGGTCAACCACGACACCTTGGAACTCGAGATGGTCAATCTCATTCTCTGTGCAAGAACCGACATGAACTTCAGGGACAGGGACACAGAGTGGAGAAACGAGGCCAGCCCGCTAGTCTCCCAGAGTGTTTGTCATAGTTTGCTTATTATATGCCGCCAATCGGCAAAAAAAAGTTAGTAGCACCAAGCTGGAAAAATTAAAACATACCAATTCCACGGGCAGCAACATCAGTTGCCACCATGATAGGAGAGTTACCGGATCTGAACTCGTTCAGCACCCAATCACGCTCACGCTGTTCTTTATCACCGTGGATAGCCAATGCGGGCCATCCATCATTTCTCAAGAACTGCGTGATGTCATCACAAGTTCTCTTTGTTGAGGAGAAAATCAAAACCTTGGACTCCTTGTCCTGCATGGCAACCTCCAGGTGCTTGATGAGTCTATCACGCTTCTCGTACTCAGAAACAACCTCAATGATCTGCTTGATGTTGTGGGAAGCCGCAAGGTCAAGCGAACCAATGTTCACCTGGATAAGGTCGTGCAGATAGTCTCTAGCCAGCGACTGGACAGACTTTGGCCATGTAGCAGACCACATGAGCGTTTGTCTATCTGGTCTGATCTGGTCAACAATCTTTCTGATCTGAGGCTCGAAACCCATATCCAGCATTCTGTCAGCCTCATCAAGGACAAGGTAGGTCACTCTTCTGAGGTTGGTCTTCTGCGACTCGAGCATGTCGATCAATCTTCCTGGTGTTGCAATGCAGATCTCAACGCCCCTGGATAGATCTCTAATCTGCTGACCCCTTGGCACACCACCGTAAACACAAGTGTTTCTAATTCTCGAGGAGTGCCCGAACTTTGAACACTCCTTTTGGATCTGAACAGCCAATTCACGAGTTGGTGCAAGAACAAGCACAATTGGACCATCACCAGGCTGGAGCAGTGGCTGGGCATTGATGTGGACGATAGCAGGGAGACAGTAAGACAGAGTCTTACCAGAGCCAGTGGCAGCAATACCAACCATGTCTCTTCCGGAAAGAGCCATTGGCCAGCCCTGACACTGAATTCCCGTTGGCTTTGCAAATCCCTCAGCCTTCACCTCCTCAAGGACATAATCTGGGAATCCGGCTTCGTCAAAAGAGGTGATTGGCCGTGGAATGTTGTCGCCGGCACAGATCATCTCGTGCTCTTTTCTGAAAGCAGCAACCTCGCTGTCAGATCTGGCGGCTACCGCCGGGTCCTCAACGTAGAAGTTCTTCTCAAACTTTGGCATCGATTCGAGGTCCCAGGTCTGGTGCTGCAGGTTGGCACCAAAGTCACCAAACCTGTCACCACCACTGCCACCACCACCGTAACCCCCATTACGATCGCCATAACCACCGGCACCACCGCCGTAACCGCCGCGTGAGCCATCCCTTGAACCGCTGTTGTAGCCACCGCTGCTGCCGTATCTGCTACCACTGTTGCGGTCCTGACTGCCGTAAGTACCTCCGTAACCGCTGTAAGACATTGTTCAAGTTGATTGAGTGAAAACTTGTTGAATCTTGTGAAGAAGAAAGTACAGAAAGGGGAACGAATTTTACGAAACGTTTTTTTTTCCTTTAGGGGCAAAAACAGAAATCTCAAAAAAAAAAAAAATCGATGGCGTTACCCGGATGTAAGCTGAGACACACACTACCCATTCTATTCAGATTGGAATTGTGAGCTTTGTAATAGACTTATTTTTGATTATTTTGGGGAAATATAGACTTATGAGGCAAGAAAAAAAACCTCTACACAGTCCCATTTTATACTGCTTGGGTGCGATTTTGTGAACAGATGGAGAAAGGTTTTATAGTACATCAGCGGAGTCAAGGATCGTCCCAGCAATCCGCCACAGAACCAGGATACGACACCACGCAGCCACGATTCCGCTTTTCATCGCGACACTCCATATATGAAACAGTGTCGGCTGAGAATCAATCCACCATTCACACATCAACCGGGAGCTGCAACACCTCGTCTCATGGCTCCACCTTCGCGTAGTCGTCCTCTGCCACCTTTGCGCTGAACTTCTCCTCAATATGGGTGCACAAGCTCGCCAGGTCATCCAAGCCCTTGTGAAGCACTTCCACGGCTGTGCTTTCTCCGTATGTCTGTATTCTGATGTTGAGCTTGGGTTCCGAAGGATGTGGAATCGAGTAGCCGCACAGTTCAACGTCCGGGTTCTTCATTATTATGTACCGCAGAGCGTTTCCAAGCGTATGATCCTCGTCCACAATCTGGAACGATGCGGCAGTGCCGTCCTCTGACGCCCCAGGTAGCATCTTGATCTTCTCCAGATCTACCTCCTGCTCGTCCTCGGCATCGTTCACGTCCACATCTGCGTCCTCCGGGTCGGCCACCGGCACACCGTAAGACTCCTCCATAAGCGTATCTGTCGTCTCTGGGTCTGCGCTCATTGTAGCGATGCTGAATGTGTGTTATATTAGTTACGGGCTGATGCGCACCCGCCCATGCATTCCAGACAGAGAGCTCCGAACAAAAAAACTTCAGACCCATCCTCCCACGTGACACACACTGCACGTGACCCCAGCAATCCCGCGGGAGCAAAAGCCGCGAAAACAACCAGGAGACGCCAGGCACCGGCGCAAAGAAGGCGCTACCCATCCCCGATACAGCAACATCTCCCAACAACACTTTTATCCCGACACGCACACTCGTGCCTGATGGACACTCAGCTTTTGCTAAACCACACAATACACTTTTCTTAGCACACTACCCGTCTTTTGCTGCGGATTTATCTGTGCTGTCATAGCTCCCAATAACACCAAGTGTGCTTTGCCCCTCTTATTCCAACCTAAAACAGACACAGCGCGGAGTTGACAACACACTGCTACAGCACACGCAATACGGCTTTCATAAGACTCACTCGCAACTTTCTCGCCCCCTTAGCGCTCTGTCCACGTTTTATTTGAAAAAATAAAAGAGTTGCCGTTATAAATGCCAATGATAGACTCGTCGCAACCACAGGACCACAATCCGGCAGCGTCTGGGGACCCACTCAACAATGGGTACACGAGACTGGGATCGATAGCTGAGGACGCGGCATTTTCGTTTCCCAGTCGCAGAAACTCGTTACTGTTGCCCTCCGGTGGAGGCTCTCGGGATGACCGTCCACCAGGCTCCGGAGATGACTCCATGGGAGGCTCTAGCTTTCCGAGGCACGACTCCATCTTTTTCCCGAGACTTTCCTTTGACGGCCAGCAGAGCTTTAGCAGCTCGGATCCCTTTCCATACGGCGGTGAGATGCCCAGGGATTATTCATTTTTGTATCCGCAGCTCCCCGCTTCGAACAACAGCTTGCCACCGCCGTACTCTTCCGAGAGGATGGTTCAGGTACCAACGGACCAAGTTTACAACAGGAGACCCAGCGAGCAGCTGGAGCCGTTCATACCTTCGTCGTCTGGTATGAGGTCTCGTTCGAACAGTTACTTCAACAGAGGAAGACAACCGAGCATCTTACCTTCGAACAACATTCCGGAGAGTCAGAGTGACTTTGACAACTTCTTAAAGAGAGACAGTCTGCGCAACATGTTCGGAGAACAGGGCGGAGATTTATACGATAACATACCAAACATGCACGACCAGCAACACAACGGCAGCATGAGCCAGCCGAGGTCTGGCAGCCAGTACCAGGGCCCCATGCTCCCATTCCCCAAGATCCCTAACAGTGGATCTGTGCCGCCCCCACCTCCTCTTTCGCATGGCCATCCCCACCCCCCTCCACAGCATCAACATCAGCAGCAGCATCAGCAGCCTCCGCTGCAGCAACACCAACAACATCAACAACAGCAACAACAACAACAACAACATAGCAATCCAAACTACTCATTCCAGAATGGGAACAACGCTGCGGAGGGTGGCCCTAACTTCCAGACGTCTGGTGTTCTGAGTGATACGGCCAAGGATGAGAAGAAGAAGAAGAAGAAGAGAAGGGTTTCACTGGGAGAGGAAGATAAGCAGCAGAAGACTCCATCCACGCCGAAGAGGCAAAAGGTGAACGACCAGTACAGTTTTTCTCCGCGCGTGAAGCACGAAGGCGAGAATATCGACACAAGCCCGCACGCTTCTTCTAGATATGGTGGTAATGGTAGGGGTGGAATTGGAAACATGTCTGTTGACTCGAAGGGCCAGGTTGACAGCTACAACCAAATGTCTAAGAAACAGCATGGAAAGATGCCATCGTTTAGTGGAGGCGACCTGGGATTCGGTAGTATGTCTCCTTCCGACGAAAAGGAGCTGCAGATTCGACCGGATCTTGCTTCATCGAACTCGCACGGCGGCCAGCAACAAGGCTTGGTTTCTTCTTCTGAGGTTGCGCACGGTGAGGACGGTAGACCGCTCGTTGGCGTCACCAAGGTTGACCAGCTAATGCTGGTTATTCAGGCTAGAAACAAAGGCATAACGCACGCCATTCCCCAGGCCGAAGATGGTTCGATCTTGGACGAAGCTGGGAATGTGCGTGAAGGTGCAGGTGTCATTCCGAATGCGATCGAGCTCGTTGGTGGAATTGACAAGCCAAATACTCGTGGTAACAAGCACCATCAGTGCCAGTATTGTCTCAAGAAGTTTACCCAGTCGACCCACTTGGAAGTCCATATTAGAAGCCACATTGGGCTCAAGCCCTACGAGTGTTCCTTCTGCGGCAAGAGATTCACCCAGGGAGGTAACTTGAGGACCCACTTGCGTCTACACACAGGCGAACGCCCGTTCCAGTGTAATGTGTGCAACCGTTTGTTTTCGCGCAAGGGAAACCTGCAGGCTCATAAGCTGACGCACGAGAACCTGAGGCCGTTCCAGTGCAAATTGGATAACTGCAACAAGTCGTTCACGCAGCTCGGCAACCTGAAGGCTCACCAGAACAGGTTCCACCTCGAGACGCTCAATGAGCTCACCAACAAGCTCGCACATCTGAATGCTAGCACCGAGGAGGACATGCTTGCTGCGTTCAGCCACCTGCCACCTGAGGAAAAGGAACTGCTCCAGTATTTTACCAATCTCTACAAGAATCTCAACAGAGGAATCAAGGGCCGTGGGAGGCGTGTCCAGATGATAGGTTCTGGCGCGTACGGCTCCGGTATGCTCGACCAGCCTTCTCCTTCTACAGGAGGCGAGGGTTCCTCGCAGCTTTCACCCAACGAGATTGACCCGTCGAGGCGCAATTCCCCACAAGTGCGGCAACAGCAGCTACTTCCACAACAGCAACAGCCTCAGCAGCACCACCAGCAACAGCCGCCACAGTCTATGCCTCAGGGAATGATGATGGGCGCGTCGGAAGGTATGCTGCACGCGGGCGGCGCGAACCAGTTCCATCACTTGCAGCCCAAGCCCGTGCAGCAGACACACACGATGTACCCTCGTACAACACCGGTACACAACGGCCAACCGCTGACGCCGCAACAGCAGCACCAGCAGCTACAGCAGCAGCAACAACAACAACAGCAACAACAACAACAGCAGCACCAGCAGCACCAGCAGCAGCACAGTCAGCACAACCAGCACCACCACATGCAGCAACAACCACCTCCACCTCCACCTCAACAGCAACAGCAACACATGCCCCAGTATTACAATAGCCAGCAGATGAACGGTACTGGTTGGGCGTGAGCGAAGTGGTTTTCTGCCCTTGTTTTTGCACTTGCGAGGTGTTTCATTCACAAATGTATTATCCCCTTGTTTTTTGTCTGTTTCTCCCCTTATAGCTTGGCAGTATCCTTATGGGTCAGGGTCGGGAGCTTTCTACTGTACCTCTATTCCGTTTTGCATTCTGATGCTTCTATGTTAAATGTCTTCACCCACCACCACGTTCTTTGTCATGTCCATGCTGCACACCCCTGTCCTCCTGCTCTGTCCGTTTCTGCGGTTTTACCCTTTTTTTTTGTCTTTTTGTGTTTTGCTTTTTCCTGCTTTTACTTTTCTGACCCATATACCTCTTGGTTTATTTTTTGGTTTTTTGGTTACCGTTCTTGCGTGTGCGCATCAAGTGTATTTATTAACAGAGCATTAATTGTTCATGAATACAAACAAGCAACAAATATAAAAAAAAAATTTGAAAAAATTGTACAATCTAAATTTTCTTGTAATTTTACACATTTATTATCAAAGCGTTACATACCGTCATCGTGATCGTCATCATCGTCACCTCCCCCTGTCGCCTCACTTTTCATCAAACGTCGCGTCCGTGTTGCCTACACGCTCAGACGCGCCAAACTCAGATGGGATCCCACCAGCTGCAGTCCAATCGTTGAAGAAAAAGTCGTCAAAGGCATACGGGTCCCGGTTAGGCGGTGCCCCACCAGCCGCACCGCTGCCACGACGTATCCCACCAACGTCAGCCGACACAACGGGCGACCCGATGCTGCCATGACCGCCCACAGAACTACCGTCGGTGCTTGCACTGACGCGTCTGGCGTCGTGAAAGTTCGACATGCTCGAGATGTGGTTGTTGATGCTGTTCGCCGCGGCTGAGCTCTGCACCACCGTCGAGAGCCCCGATGGGATCGAGTTGACATCCTTGAACAGCGAGTCCGTAAAAGGCAGCGAGAATCCATCGTGCACGAGCCCGTGTAGACCCTTGCCGCCGGCGCCCGCAACACCGGCGGTTGTCCCAGCCGAAGCCGCCGCAGCAGTAGTAGCGCCAAGGGACCCGAGTGAGAACGACGGGTCCGTTGACGGAGGGTTAATCGACTGGAAGTAATAGTTTTCGCCAAAAGGCGCCGGCTGAGCAGCATAAGACGCAGATGAGACACCCGCAGAGTGCGGGTTTTCGGCAAGTCCTTCGTTGTGCCCGCGCTTTGGGTGCTGGTAGAGGTCGGCCTTGTTGCTTGGGTCGGGCTGTGCGAGCTCGTCGGGCGCAGGGGTGCCCGCTGTCGTTGCTGGGTTGGTTGTGTTTGCACCGGATGTGTTCAGCATGTACGGAGGAAGAAATCTGCCGAAGATCTTCATGTCAAGCTGGTCCATCATGCCCGGCACATACTTGGTGGACTTGTCCGTTTCCAGCGATGACGACGAGTTGAGACCACTAAGACCCGCCGTTTCCAGATCTCTGGCAGCATCTGGATCGGCACTAACGTTCAGGTCGATGCCCGTGCTTATCCCATCAATGAAGTTGACACCATTCACCACGCCGTTGATGTCAGCATTGTTCGACTCGACCGACCGCGACATGGTATCTGGCCCAGCCTGGAATGCACTTAAGTCCACTGACTGGACGGTCGCCGCTCCAGGACCGCCACCATTGGTGTTCTGGTTTAGCTTTTGCTCCCTGAGAACCTTTTCTTGATGTTGCTGGTGCTGCTGTTCCTTTTCGAACTGGCTCTTGCCAAGCTGGGGCGTGACAAATGGCTGTGGAGGAGGATTACCGTGACTGATGTTGGCCTTGGCAGTTCTGCGATTGAGCTGCTCGAACAGTGCATTCAGAATGTTATACGTTCTTCTAGCAGCCATACTGCTATCCTTCAGGATATCCAGGACCTGCTTTCCTGCTTCCGCATCTTTCTTGATTGCAATGTACTCCGGGTCATACTCGCCGCTCCTATTGATAGGAGGGGCAAAGTGGACATAGTACACAAGGCATGCGACGGAGAAAAAGATGGTATAGATCGAAAACCAGTATGATCCACTCAGCATGTGCTTTTTGATCATGTCTTCAGCCAGTTTCACCACGATGCGAGCAACGTTGACACAGTTTTTCGCTTTCTCAATCGACTTGAGGTCATCGCTGTTGCCACTCCTCGCAAAGTCAGATGAGATGTAGTGGATAAATGGTCTGTAAAGAATAATCTTCACATGCAAGTACGACAAGTGCAATAGACGGTTTGCCTTGAAGTACTGCATCGAGGGCTCGACGCCCGGCTTCAGTTCCAGTGGTAAGCTGCTCACCCAGTCCTGCAGATCCAACTCCAGCTTGTACACGATATCGTGAGCTAAAAGGTCGAGGGGTGTTTTCCCATCCGGCAGCTTGGTAGATTTCACGGGATACAGCTTCGTGACGATCTTCTTCATGATAAAGATCAACCTTGTGTGAGCGTTAGCGATACCTGAACTTGAGAGTTTTTCGCCTTGTAGATCAAATCTGTATCTTTCGGCAGTGATGTTCTCGTCATCGAGTTCGATCGGCATATCCTGATCAAAATCATCTTCGCTTATAGTTCTCGGCAGACCAAGCATGGTATTCACGTAGATGTCCATCTTGTAAATCGTCCAGAACAGCCTTTTCCTGATTTCCAGATCGATGGGATTGAATGGATAATCCAGCTGACGATGCAACCCTTCTCTGAGTGCAGCACGAAGAGCGATACCAATGTACGCGTAACAGGTTGAGAGTCGCGCAGAGCACTGCAAAAAGATTATAAGCATCACAATGGTCTGGATACCATATGTGTCTCTCGTGTCGGTAATATCAATCAGCTTTCTGGCAGCAATAAAGTACTTGTAGCCTTCGTCATCCACAAGGGACTGCTGTGGATCAATTTGAGCCCCATTATTAGTATTATTGATTGTGTCTTCATCGCTCTTGCAGAACAGAGCACCACATGCCATCACAGAGTATACAAGCGGTAAGAACCGCTGTTGTTTATTCGTGTACGCAGACGGATCGGTCTCGTAAAGGTCGTTCAAATCGTCAATAAACGCAGGTCTGTGGTAGAACCGAAACAGAACACATGCATTCTCCCACGTCTTGGTGATCAACTTCAGAGCCACGTCTCTTGGAGGGAGAATGATCTTGATCTCTCTCCCCAAATTTGACTCGTATGAGCCATCGATACCATATTGGGCACCCTGTGGCAGCGAGTGTGGGCTGCTATTGGTGCTCGAAACGTTGGCTTGCGGACGTGGGCCAGACGAAGGATTGGGAGCGTCTGGCATCGAGTTGTAAGTTTCAGCCACCTGCTTCAGCACCTCTTGGTCTGGGGCAATGCCATCATTTTTGATCTGGTTGAAGGCGCTCAGCAGTTTCATTGGGTTGATTGGCCCGCGTGCTTCCGGTTGTCCAGATTTGATATCGGGCAAAATCTTTGTAAGGAGGTCATCGTAGATGCGCAGGCGGTTTGTCATTTTCTGTATCAGTTCAAACTTTTGAGGGTTGGCAGGTCCTGCGCCCGACAGCATTGTTGACGTAGCAGACATTGGTAGTGCCTGCTGAGGTAGCTGAGACTGTTGTTGAGACTGCTGCTGCTGCTGTGACTGTGATTGAGCCATTCCTCCGGGCGCATGATGATGGTGATGATGCGGTTGTAATGATGGCAGTAACTGGGACGTTTTCTTCCTGTTTGAAGGCTGGTCATATGTACATTCGTAAGAGTACACCGTACAATGGATGCACGGCTGCTGTCCATCACATTTCACCTTTTTCTTTCGGCCTATATATGACTTCGGGTTAGTTCAATTCCAACGTTGGTTAGATGTCCACAAAATACTCACATTCGTCACAGGCCCTTGTGACTCGTCTTCTCTTTTGCATAATGACGCTGGAGGAGGTTGACATGTTGCCCAGTCCGTCCCCGAAAGCCGGATTGATGGCGGGCAGCAAAATAGCCTTCGAGGAGGAGGACGAGACACCATTGGTCACCGGTGCCGCTTCCTCAGGGCTCGAGTCGATTCTATGTTTTGACATTTTAGCCGAAATTCTTGCGATGGCAGGGCTGACTCCAGGTAAAAAAAAGTGCGTGAAGCGCTCCAATTAAACTGGCAGACGGGCGGCACGCGCGGCTAGCAAAAACCGAGTCGGAATAGCTGACGTTTGGTGGTTTTATAACGACGACCGTGCAATTAGATATGCTGGGTGGCAAAACTCCGAACCTTTCTCTCTAATAAACAAGAACGGCCAATGTCCGGGGCAGCACCCCTTGTTCAGTCAGCTCGTTCCGCTTCACCTTTGTGCGGAGGGGAACTTGGCATTTGGTCGTGTGCGAGTGAAGGAGATGGCGCTGGGGCGGGCGCTCGCTTGAGCAGGTTGGGCAGGCTGGCTGTATACGGTTTTGTGGATTCAAGGATAATATTTAGGAGCAGGAGAGAGAAGACAAGAGAATATAAAAATACGAGATCAGCCCTGGACGATTTCGGCAACGACCTGCGCAGCCTTGACCACCTCCTCGTCCGTGTACCGTCTCCCGGTGAGCTGGAGCGCAATCGGAGCACCCGCAAAGTTCTGGGCGTCGTCGTATAGCGCATACTCGTACTCCTCGAGGTTGTTACGAGGCTTGTAGGTCGGGTCCGCAGGGTCAAGGGTCGGGTCGGTGTAGAGTCCCGTTGGGAAGACAACGCTGGGATAATCGAGGATGTTCCACAGCGAGGTGTACCCCCAGTAGTGGACCGTGTTCGGCTTTGCTGCCACACCCACATAGGTGGGGCACAGAATGTAGTCCACGCCCAGGGCATCCATTGCCTCGAGGTAGTCCTGGCGTGAAGAGTCCCTGATCCAAGTGAGATGCTGGTTTTCCTCTACGGAAATTCCCTCGTCGCCGCAACCGAACGACAGACACACTTCTGAGAGCGGGGCGAGCGGCTCACCAGAGGGTTCGAGCACGCTTCTCTGGCAAAAGTTTTTGTCCGCATTGTACATGTTTGCGCATGCCAGAACATTCTCCCAGACTCTGATTGGCTTCCACTCAATCACTTTCACTCCGGCCGCTTCAAGCTTTGCAGCTGCCGCCCTCAGTCCCCGGATGATTGGCGGATGCGGCTTAACTACACCATCGTCGTAGCACACGGCAACGGTCAATTTTTTGGGCTCTGGCACGGGGACTTGCCTCCATGGTAGAGGAAGCACACCTGCATCCTTTTTCCATGGCTCTCCTCCGAGAGAAGCAGCCATCATAAGGTCCAGGTCCTGCGCAGTGTTTGCAAATGGCCCGAGGACACAGTTGACAGATTCCTGGCTGTGCTCGCCATATGCGCAAACGGTGTTGTGCATTGACAACCTTCTCTGGGATGGACGCAAACCCCAGCACCCACAGAAAGCTGCGGGACAGCGAATGGACCCGCCAATGTCGCTGCCTACACCGAAAACACTTCCCTTCATCGTTACAATGATGCCCTCGCCACTCGAAGACCCGCCAGGGCTGAGAGTGGTGTTGTACGGGTTTCTCGCTCTGCCAGTAATGTTGTTGAAAGAGTCCAGATGCATCAGAGTCTGAGGAAGAGTGGTGCGCACGTAGAAAACGGCGCCCGCGTCTTTCAACACCTCGACCGTGACTGACCAGTTATCGGTGACGTTGTCAATGAGCGAGACGTACGCACAGTGGGTCACACGGCCCTTGAAGTTGTAGTGCTCTTTCAGAGACACTGGCAGACCGTGCAATGGTCCAACTGTTTTACCAGTTTTGGCCAGGTGCTCATCGAGCTCCTTGGCTCTGGCTAGACCGTAGTCGGTGAAGATTTCCATTGCGCAGTTTGCAAACTGGTGGGCGATTGTCCCCCGCTTTGCAAACGCAATCAGTGTCTCGACAGCCGAGTACTTTCCCTGCGCCAACTCCTTGACCAGAATATACCCTGGTGTCTCTGTGATCGTGAGTTCTTTCTCGGACAAGACCTTTGAGGCGATAAGGGTTGCATTGATCGGAGTGTCATCCAGATCACTGGGGATGAGACTCTTCGGTGCGGAGAATTCAGGCTTCACACCCGCGGCGAGAGCCTCACGATACGCCTGGATTTTAGGCTCGTACTTGGCAAACTTGACCGGATCGTCCAAGTCGTTCGTGAACTTTCCATACATTTGGAGAGTCTCCATAGTGGTAGCTGCTTCGGGCATGACGTTGACTTGACTGGGGAAGAGCAGAAGTGAGAGGGTTCCTACCTCTCACTTCCTCTCAAGCCCCACATCTCTCCTCAACCAGCAAACCGGCTCTATTTATGCTACATCGTCTACACCACCCAGTCACCCACAACCAATAACCCCACCGCTCCTCTGCAGCGGTCTCTTTCCCAACTCGTACAACACCGGCGGATCAAGCGTATCGTAGTCAGTTCGCCCGGGTAACCACAACACACCTAGTCCAACCGCATCCGCAGTCGATTACCGCATCGGGACTTACTCGTTCGCTTATCAGAGGCCGCGATCGAGGAGTCGCTGTGGGTCACTGTGATTCAAGATCGATCGTGGTGCCAAATGACACAGATCTGCACCTTCAGCAAGCAAACCACACACGCTGACAAGTGCGTAAGAACAACCCATAACAACTGTGTGCACAGTCAGCAGGATGGCGACTCTCGAAAAGGAAGCACACAGAAGACAGCGATCGAGGAACGGTTGTTTCACTTGTAGGTATTGGTATTTGTGCTCTCCCTTTTGCTTCGAAAACTCCGAAAGACCTTAAACCACTAACACTGGACAGGCCGCAGTAGGAAGAAGAAATGCGATGAGCTGAGGCCTCGGTGCAATCGGTGCGCTACCGGCTCGCTTGAGTGTGTATGGCCCTCGTCCTGCAACGAGGTTCTACCCAAGGACAGCCTGTTTGTGCCCCAAAAGGAGCATGGCAAACGCAAGTTTTCGTTTGTTGTCAGCATCACCGATGGGAGCAGCGTGAAACGCATAACGGAACGAACTAGATCGGTCATTGAACCTGAATCGAATAGCGAGATGAAAGTGTTCGACAGCACAACTTCGGGACGCATTCTCATCAAGGACGGCAGCAGCAGCCGGCAGCCGGTGCCTTCGGAGCTTGCCCTGGAAAAGGTCTTTGACTGGGATGACACGCTGGTACTGGATCTGATGAAAGGGTATGGAGCGAGCGGGAAAAACGAAGAGGCGGAGGACGCAGAGTCTATGATAGAACTGTCAGACGAGGAGCTGCCCTGTATCGAACAAGATCAACAGCTGCTCCCCGTCTTAGCAGACAGGAACCTTGGTGGCTTCAGCACGTGGATTCCTGGGGTGCAGCTTTCTAACAAACAGGCATATCTCTATCATGTCTTTCTAAAAGGGTTTGTGCCCAGTATCACCCCGCAGTTCACTCATCCAAATCTCACACCCGCAGCAACGTTTGTTCCACCCGGTTCAGGATCCGCGGTTTTGAGAAGCGTTTTCTTTGCGTGCGGTGCTACACACTTGGCCTGGCGCAAACCAGATATGGCTCAGTGGAGACACCGATCATACAGCAGTTGTCTCGAGGCACTGGCGTCGCAGTTAACATCGCAGACTCCGGGAACGGATGACTGGCTGTTCGTTGCTATGCTTTCGCTCTGTCTGCGAGAGAAGTTTGCCGGGGCAAGTGCGTCTACCTCAGCATGTCATCTGGGTATGGCATACCAGGTGATCTCCCAGCGGCATATGAAGCGGATTGCACAGATTAAGGATGCGACACCAGTTGCTGACGCTGTGCCAACCGATATCGATATCTTCGCGCAGGGAGATGGACTGCCGGAGCTACATCCAACTTTTGAGCTTACGCCAACCGAGAAAACAACCATTGAATCATTCCTTTACAACTACTCCGTGGCGCTGCTTGTGTCCAAGGAGTACGCCCTCAAGTCTTTGCCTTCACCCTTTGAGGTATATGACAACCTCCGTCCGTTTTTGAACCTGCGGCTCTACAAGTGCCCTGTCTCATGGATGAACAACCCGGTACTAGGAGCCGCGCTCAGCGCTTTTGAAATGGCTGCGAAGGCATCGTGGCTATCCAGGCACACCCCACTATCACCCGAGAACCTGAAGGCCGCCCAGGCGCTGTACACCGCTTCTGAATTCTACGTCCCACCAGTGCTTCCACCGGACATACACGAGTGTCAGCCAAAGCACGTGTGTGATAGACTCAACGAGAGCATCCACGTGGGAGTCAGCGTGGCCTGCGGGGTGCACATTCTGCTGCGCCGTCTGCTACATCCAGAGACGTCGATGCTAGATCCGGTCATCCAGCACGACGTGACTACAGTCGACCTTCATCTGTCGCGCGTGCCTCTCGACAGCTACATCCACGTGATCATAGGCTGGGGATTGCTTGTTTGCGGCAGCGCTGCTGTCTTTGAGGAGCACCGCGAACGACTCCGGGAGCGGTGCTTGGCGATGGCTGAGCTTTTGCATGCTGAGTACGCTTGGCTGCTGCTTGAGTTTCTCGAGGAGGCGTGGAGACGCATCGACAGTCCAGTGGATGGTGTTCCAGATTCGCTTCTCGACCGTGCCGTGCTCGAGGAAGTGAGCGTTTGAGATATGTTATTGTTATTTGCTGCTGGCGTTCGGAGCAGCGAGAGAACGAGTTTTATGTGATGTATTTATTGACACGAATTAATGTGAGTTATAACTGTGATAGACATATCTAACTCATGCCTGAATGACTTCGGCCAGCACCTGCGATGCCTTGAGCAGTTCTTCGTCAAAGTACCGTTTCCCAGTCAACTGCAAAGAGATCGGGGCGCCCACAAACTCCTTGGCGTCCGTGTACAGTCCGCGCTCGTACTCTTCATGCTCGTTACGGGGCTTGTAGTCAGCCTCAGGGGCATCCAGCTCCGGGTCAACAGAAAGACCAGTAGGGAACACCACATTGGGCATGTCGAGGATATTCCAGAGCGAGGTATAACCCCAGTATTTGATCACACCTGGCTTGGCCCCGGCACCCACATAGGTGGGACACAGGATATAGTCGACACCCTGCGCTTTCATGGCATCCAGATGGTCCTGTTTGCCCTGGTCTCTAATACCATTCAGATCTTGGTTGCGCGTGACGTTGACCCCCTCATCACCACAGCCAAACGCCAGCGTTACCTCCGTCAGCGGCGCGAGGGGCTCACCAGAGGCGGCGAACATCGCCTTCTGCGCCTCATTCCCATCCGCGTTGTACATAATCGCACACGCCTCGACGCACTTGAGCACGTTGATGGGCTTCCACTCGACAACGTTGACACCAGCCGCGGTGAGCTTCGCGGCCGCCGCCTTGAGCCCGCGCAGAATGGGAGGCAGCGGCTTCACGACACCGTCGTCATAGCAGATCGCAACCGTCAGCGTCTTCGCGTCGGGCAGAGGCACCTCACGCCAAGGCATGGGCAGCGTACACGGGTCGAGCTCCCATGCCTTACCCTCGATCGACGCCTTCATGAAGAGGTCGATGTCCTGCGCGGAGCGTGCGAGCGGGCCCAGAACACAAGAGACGGACTCCTGCACATGCGAGCGCGCCGCGGCGTGCACGTTGTGCATCGAGATACGTTTCTGCGTGGGTCTCATTCCCCAAACTCCGCAGAACGCCGCTGGGGCGCGGATCGAGCCGCCAATGTCGCTGCCGAGGCCAAACACGGAACCTTTGAGCGCCGCTAGGGCACCTTCGCCACTCGAGGACCCGCCGGGGGTCAACGAGGTGTTGTGCGGGTTCCTGCAGCGACCTGTGATGTTGTTGAACGAGCACAGGTGCATCAGCGCCTGCGGCTCCGTCGTGCGGATGTAGAACACCGCGCCTGCGTTCAGGAGCATCTCCACTTCGGTGCTCCAGTTGTCAGTGACATTGTCCAGCTCGCACACATAGCCCGCATGCGTGACTCTGCCCTTGAAATTGTAATGCTCTTTGAGAGACACAGGAAGGCCGTGGAGTGGGCCAACGGTCTTTCCGGTTTTGGCGTAGTAAGCGTCTAGCTCCTTGGCTCTCTTGAGACCATAATCCACAAAGAGATCCATCGCACAGTTGGTCAGCTGGTGTGCAATGGTGGCTCTTTTTGCAAATGCCTTGAACACCTCGACCGACGTGAGCTCACCTGCAGCAATTTTCTTCGCGAGGTCTACCCCGGACGACTCAGTAATGGACAGCTCAGACTCGCTGAGAACCTTGGCTGGAATGGAGGTCACATCGATGGCCGCAGTCTCTAGGTCGGCAGGGATCAGGTCGGCTGGCAGACTGTACTCATCCTTAACTCCGTCATCGAGAGCTTTACGGTAAGCCTCGATTTTGGGCACCCATTTCGCGAACTTGACAGGGTCTTCGGTATTGTTGGTGAAGGGGCCGTACATCTTTTTGTCTGTCTTGGTTCGTAGACTAAACACTCACTTGCTTGTGAAGGACAAAGAGAAAAGACGACACGGAGAACTCCACATCTTTATACCGCCCCGGTCTCGGCAAACTCGAACCCCATTGCAGACCGATTCGTCGCAACCGTTTACCTTATCACATTTCGACTGCCGTGAGTCTCTGCCCAAAGAGGAAAACCGGTGGTTACGAAGCCCCGAGCAGATAGACTGAGCTTCTCGCTCTCCACCTCCGCGCCTACTGTTATGCCGAGCCCAAAGCCCCACATCGTCCGAGCCACGATCTGTCTCGAAAAACAGGCACAGGGACTTCTGCTCAGTGCTAGAGGTTGTTTCTGCCAGTATGTTTCCCACTGGTCATGGCTATGAGACAGCTGTGCTGGAGGCAGAGAAACCGCAGGCGCCAAAGCGATCCAAGAGTGGCTGCTTCACGTGTATGTGTAAGCCCGATTGGCTTGACATATTTTTTTTTTTCATCATATGCCGTGTAAACATATACTAACTACTGGCGTATTTACCAGGCCGGCGGAGGAAAAAGAAGTGCGACGAGGCGAAACCACGGTGTGTTGCCTGCTCCAAGAGTTCGCTCGAATGCGTATGGCCCCATAGCGGGAATAGATCTCTACCGCACAACTCCACATTTGTACCGAAGAAGGAAATAGGAAAGAAGAAGTTTTCCTTTGTGGTGAGTTTCAGCGACGGCTCGACAATAAAGAAGATCCCAGCAGATGCGCGGCCGACGGTCGAACCGGCTGCTAGATCGGATCAACTCAAGGTGTTGGAGAAACGATACTCCAACAACATTAGCGTGCACAAGCTTCACATAAAGCGAGAAGAGGGAGAAGAAGAACGAAACGAACAACAAGCCTGGCCTGCTCAGCGATTTTCATCTATCGTCAAGCAAGAAAGCACTAATACGTTCCCGGAGATACCGCCGATCTTCACTCCTGAACAACGGGAGTATGTTGAAACGGAGGAGAACGAAATCGACCAGCTTTTCGAGCCGTATGAACAGTCACCAGGCACGGTGGAATCGGGGTTGAGTTTAGAGCTGAGCGCACCCATGAACGGATACAAGTCATGGATACCGGGAGTTGAACTCTCTATTGACGACGCGTACTTTTACCATGTCTTCATCAACGGATTTATCACTGCTATCAGCCCGCAACTGACCCATCCGGCACTGACTCCAGGTGCGATCTTCGTGCCGCAGGGTGCGTCCAGTGCTGTACTGAGAGAAGTTTTTTTTGCGTGTGGTGCGTCCTTCATGAGTTGGCGCAGACCCGAGATGAAAGCAATTGCACAGCAGAAATATGCCCACTGTCTGAACCAGCTTGCGCGCATGATTGACGCACATGAGACGGACGGCACAGAGGACTGGCTTCTTGTGGCTATGCTGTGTCTGTGCCTACGTGAGAAATACTTTGGAGCTCTCCCTTCAAAACCCGCGGGTCATCTTGCGATGGCTTTCCAGATTATTAGAAAGAGGCAGAACAAGCGCTTGGACAGTCGCAGACGTCGGTCACACTCTGAATGGGAAGCTTTGTTTGCAGAAGCAGCGAGACAGAGACCCATGCTTAACAGTCCGGATAAAATAGAGGCCATTGAGGATGAACAGGAGTTTGCAGCTGTTTTTGAAAGGGAGAGAGAGGGACTCCCAACTGACCCGCAGGAAGTCGAAGAGTATAAGGACATGCTGTTGAGCAAGGATGTGAACAACGACAACTTGTTTAAAAGTGTGCTGAGCGGCATGTGGATGATGCAGCCCAAGGAAGACGACGATCCCAAGTTTGTGCAGACGCCAACGGAGAAGACTCTGATCGAGAGTTTTCTGTACAACTACTCGGTTAATCTGCTTATTTGCAAGTCGCAGGAAATCGAGTACCTGCCTTCACCGTTTGAGATATTTGAAGAGTTCAAGTCGTTCTTATACTCGTGCCTATACACGTGTCCGGTGAGCTGGATGAACAACCCGGTGTTCGGTGCGGCTTTGGGATCGTTTGAGATTGCAGCAAAGGCTTCGTGGCTGTGTACCTAACTGCCATTGGACGAGGAAAACCTCAACCGTGCGCAGCACCTCTACCGCAACGCTGAGTTCTACGTCCCTCCAATGTTACCACCTGACATTCACGTTACGCAAACGCGCGAGGTTTGTGAGCGGCTCAAGGAGAGTATCCTAGTGGCGGCAATGACTGCAAAGGCTGCACACATCTTGTTGGCAAAAATCCTGAGCCCACGGATGTCGATGTACGACGAGACGATCCAGCGCAATGTGCAGAGCATATGCACCAGCTTTGCCAACTTGTCTCCAAACAGTCCCGTTGGGTCCGTGTGTGGCTGGCCCATTGTCGTTGCTGGTGTTGCCGCTGCACAACCCGAGCAGAGAGAGTTTTTGAGACAGCGTTGCTCAACTATTGGAGAGCTGTTGCACGCTGAGTACATGTCACAGATTGTAGACTTTCTGGATAAGTCATGGGGCAGCGAATGGCAGCCTGGCCCAGGCTGGGATATCTTGCTTGATCGCGACTCACTCGAGAGAATGTGCATTTGAGGCGCGTTCCGGGGCTTTACGAATTTTTTTTTAGACAGTATATAATTTTTTGGGAATCGGTGTTTTGTCAAGTTCTGGTAGTGCGCGGAGTGCGTTGACGCGCGCCTGTACATTCGCGTGAAGATCATGATAGCGGTTCCTTTCAGCAGTGTTGCTACCTGATCGCACTCTGCAAACATGTCAATTGAGCCCTTTGATCACCCCATCTTTGACGCCGTCAAGGGCAAGCGCTTTCTGCTGTGCTCAACGTCTCCCAGACGGCTGGAGATTCTCGCCCTCATGGGCTTCAAAGACGTGGAGGTGTACCCTTCCAACTTCCCGGAGGATCTTGATAAGGCCACACACACTCCGTCTGAGGTGAGTCGTGGACCACACGTTATGCTCCATGTTAATTACTAACCACCCACGCAGTATGTCCAAGCAACAGCTCTAGGAAAGTGCTTGGCTGTATGGCACGAGCTGGTAAGTACGCTTTGCGACCCCCGCGACGCAACCGGCAACCCCCAATACTAACACGCCCTAGAAATCGCAAAACGAAGCACAGAACGTGGTGCTGATTGCGGCCGACACGGTGATTGAGAACAATGGCGTGATTTACGAGAAGCCCGCGTCGCACGCGGAGCAAGCGACCGTGATCAAAACGCTGCGAGACTCGCCCAACGTGACGAGAGCGCTCTCGGGTGTGGTGTGCATCGTGGCCGACGGGTCGCAATCCGAGGGATACACTCTCGGCACCCACGTTGAATCATCCACAATCACGATGGACAAAGACGTGACGGACGCGTTTATCGATCGATACGTTGCGACGAACGAGGGGGCCAACGTTGCTGGTGGATTCCGCATCCAAGGCTACGGCGCACTGATGATGCAGTCGACTGAGGGGGATTACATGAATATTGTCGGACTGCCGCTGCGTTCCACTTTCCGGCTACTCGAAAAGACACTTGGAGTGACTCTATAGATTTTAAAAGATAACCAAATCGGGTAAGCCGTAAGTCGTGCGCGCCCCGATGAGCTCTGTCAAAAATTTACCGTGTCGCAATTTTTTTTTCTTCATCTTCTCCGAATGGATCAAACAAAAACTGTGTACTCACCATCATAGTCGCTGCACATATATATATACGCTTGTCTACAAAAAATGGCGCCAGTGAAGCACGCGAAGAAGAGCAAGTCGCTCCAACCAAAGAGACCGGCCGTGAAGGCCCAGAGAGAGCCGGCTCGTTCCTCCAAAGTTACACAAAAGGAGGAGGAGTTTGAGTTGCCCAGCGACTCGTCAGACGAGGATGCCGACGATTTTGGTGGATTTTCAAGTGCCGACGAGAAGGACGAGGAAGAATCTGCAAGTGAGAGTGACATCAGCGATGACGAGAGCGACGAGGTGCCGGCCAAGACTGTGAAGGTGCAATCAACAGGCATTCACTCGGTGACAAAGCCCGCTGCTGCCGTGACCTCTAGAACGACTAGCAAGTCGCGCAAGGGCGCAAAGCGCGGAGTCATATACATCGGTCGGATTCCTCACGGCTTCCACGAGGAGGAGATGAGGAAGTACTTCAAGCAGTTTGGTGAAATAACGAGACTGAGACTGTCTCGGAACAGAAAGTCGGGTAACTCGAAGCACTACGGGTTCATCGAGTTTGAAGACGTGGAGGTGGCCAAAATTGCAGCTGAAACGATGAACAACTACCTTATTTTTGGGCACATCCTCAAGTGCTCTGTGCTGCCACAGGAGAAGGTGCACGACGAGTTGTTCACGGGCTCGAACGCAAAGTTCAAGGCCATTCCATGGGCCAAGATTGCACAGACGCACAACGACTCGAGCAAGAGCGCGGAGAAGTGGGACAAGATCACGAAGAAGAGCGAGTCGAGGAGGACGAAGAAACAGGCGTCGCTCAAGGAGAAGGGAATCAACTACGATCTGAGCCAGCTGTGAACATCTGTAACTCATTCTATAGCCACCAAGACAACTGTACACCGATACATCCTTTACACTAATCATGCAACCGGGAAAAGCTGCCTCATCCGGCAGTTTTCAATCAGCCGCGGCTAATTGGACGGGGGCCGGTTGCGAAGCCCCGGCGCCATCCGCTGGGCCTGTGTGTGGCACGACCCTGTCGGGAGAAACTCGTTCTGGAATCTTTCACCGCTTCGGACACATATACACGAACACGCTACTAAACCCATCCACCCCCCTTCCTTTCCTTTTCAAGTCGACCACTTTTTTGTTCGACTGTTGTGACCACCCCACGACCGAAGGAAAAGACAAAAACACAAGCTTATAGACATACACAGAATGTCAAAGATTTACACGTATGACGAGGTTGCAGAGCACAACACCAGAGAAGACCTCTGGATTGTCTACGACGGCAAGGTGTACAACTGCTCGGAGTATCTAGATGAGCACCCTGGTGGCGAGGAGGTGATCATGGACTGTGCTGGCGCCGATGCAACGGAGCCATTTGACGACATCGGACACTCGGAGGATGCTCGGGAAATTCTTAGTGGCCTTTTGTTGGGCTCTGTGGAGGGCCCACCCCCCGTCAGTGCAAAATCGGCGGGTTCTTCATCTGACTCAAGCCCGGTAGCTCTCATTGCTGCCGCGGCGGTTGTTCTCGTTGCTGCTGGTGCCTACTTTGTCCTACAAAAATGAAGTTATTGGTTTTTCTTCCTCTTTTTTTTTGTTTCGTTCTTGGTTGTTCTCTCAAAGCTGACTTGTCTCTATAACCCCTACTCTGCCAGCGACCATGCGGCGAGTACGGACATTTAATCCTCTAAAGCCGGTTTGGGGGAGCCATCACGTTCTACAGGCGATAAATCTCAAGGTGTTATTTATTCCTTTGTCATAATAGATGTGTTAATTATTTGTTTGCGTGGAGGTCTTCACAGTGTCCGCTAGAGCGGGAAGATTTGTATACGAAGGAAACGAGGCAGCAAGAGATGGGCAACTGTAGCACGGCGAGAGTATGTCTGGCGCGACGGGTTTAGAGAGCAGCACAGATACAGGCAAGTAGCCCGAGCACTCCTCGAGGCTCCTCTCGACTGGTCAAGGGCCGTTGTCGACCACCCCCTTCGAGGTAACCGCAACAGGGCTGCGATTGTGCTGTGATCTGGCGCGTGCCCTTATCAGCCGGGCGGGATCTGCAGGGACACGACGTGGCTTGCGACCGCTTCAACTCGGGGCTTGAGAGACGCGGTGTTGAATATATGCTCATCCTGGAAGGTTAATGATGCAGTTGGAGATCACTGAAAGATGCCGCTGGACTAGGCATTAGGCTGATCCTCAAGGGCCAACCGCTCGCTAGAAGCTCGCGCAGCTGCTAGCCCAGAGCCGTTCCAGCACGCAAAAAGGTCGTGTCCAGATCCGACGCGTGGCGGAAGAAGCTTTCTCTCACCTGTGCGCCGCTCTGATGAGATGCGCCGTGGGCTTAGGGAACGTGAGATCAGCTGGAGGAGCACAGAAAAGCTGTAGACTGGGGACAGACAACAAAGAATGGACCCAGAGACTAAGACAAGAACGCTGGCAGAGCTACTGGACTCGGCAGAGGACGTTGAGCTCGGTGACGCCCAGGCGGATGAAGCAAAGCAGGAAGAAGCCGATGCCGCGGCGGCGAGTGAAAAGTTAGACCCCAACTTTTGCATAGACTGCAGGGACATGCCCACTGAAGTGGTGTGCAAGACGTGCGATGAGGGGTTCTGCAGGGTGTGTTTCAAGCTCGTGCATAAAAGTGGAAAGCGGAAGGAGCACGAATTCCAAGAGGTGAAGAGCCATCTCGGGGAAGAGGAGGAGACTGTCAAGGTGGAGGGTGAGGCGGAAGTAAAGGATGAGGATGAGACCGACGAGGATGTTGGAGATGATGTACCTGCAGGAAACGACAGTCATGCAGCTGCCGAATCGAGGATTTTGAGCGGGTTAAAGCGGAATGCCAAGTTTGTTCCTATGAGACTCACCGTGGCGGAAAGACAGCTTCTGCGACTGCTAGAGGCCGCGCTCAACGTTTCAGAGTATACTGACCGTGTCGATATCCTGTCGTACAAGTCGAAAGCGCGCCGGATCGTTGAGCAGCTGAAAGAGATCTGCTCGATCCTGGCCGGTTTGGTCGTGGCCTCGAATCTCAAAGTTGGGCAGAAGCTCATCGAAGACAAGAGTTTTGAGGACAACGCAGAATGGTACCAGACCGTATTTGAGATTGGCAGGCGGTACAAAATCATGAACCCAGAGAAAATGCGCGATAGTTTTGGCAAGCTGTGCTACATGGTGATGGACTCGAGGTTGCCGGAGATCCGCGAGCACATGGAGTTTGACCTATACAAACCTATCAGGACGGTTCACGCATATATCACGTCACGCAAAGATTCCACCACGGCCGTGCAAATGTTTGACGACCCTCTCATCATCAGCGCCACGGCAGAGATCCGTCCAGAGGGAAAGCCGCGGTTTCAGATCAACAGGGAGATCAAGCTCAAGGAATCTTCGATCGAGAAGATCTCAGCCAAGTACTCGTCGGCCCAAGGGTTAACGCGCGAAGAGATCAGGCAGGTGCTGTATTCTGTCGGTGACTTCAACGCATACACCAACGCGAACAGGCAGCCAATCCTGCGGATGCTGAAACGGCTCGATGAGTTTGAACAGCAAGACGACAATGATGAGTTTTCACTGGACATTCGTTTTGGGGAGAATGGAGCGCGTCTCTCACACAACCACGACAAACAGGTCACGTACGTGCGGCAGTCGCTGCAGCTGTGGTCGCTCATCATGCGCGAGATGATCCACCTCTGGGCATCCGCAGACGACGACCTGTTCAACACGTACAAATACAGCCTGATGTCGACGGGCCAGGGCCTGAACCGGGTCAAGGCGTGTCCTTCGGTGCTGCGCATGATGCATTCTGTGCTCAGCGAGTGCCAGCGCAACTGTAATGGCTGGGTCGGCTCGAGCGCGATCCACCTCGGTGACCATACCGTGCCGAACGCACTTTTTTTTCTGGATAAGTACACACAGGTGCCGCGGATCTTGATCCCGGTTGACCACTGTGTGAGCAGCATTGATGAGCTTGCGCGTGATCCATATGCGCGTGCGCACATCGAGTCGCAGTTCGGGTCCGTCGAGGGGCTGAAGCGAACAATCCTGTGTGATTTCTTCAGATATGCCTTTGACGGGTCAGGGTCGAACAATTTCTTCGATGCCGGCTCGTGCATTGATGGAAGACTCACCAGTGCATGGAATTGGGCTAACAAGATTTCAAAGAAACCATACTATAAGTTTTTCCTCATGTCGGGGTTCGTTGGGTTCAACGGTACCGAGGGGTTCTAGAAAAGAGATTCCAAATATACATACTAATACAACTATTCGATTCATATTTTTTCATTGCTGTGATTCGGATTTTGCCCTCGCGGCCTGCAAAGCGCGCTTCAGGAACGAGTTCTTCAAGCCGCCCTTAAGCTCATCCGCGTCGTCTAACTGTGCGTCCTCTCCAGGCTTCCCCAATCTGCCCGACTCCAGCTCGATGCGCCCAGAAGCCTTGGCCACGCACTCTCCCGCGTCGTTGAACACCAGCTCTGTGCCGTTGAGCTTGCTCCAGCGCCCACGGTACACCGAGTCATCCACCTGCACGAGCGGCCGGTCAGCATCGAGCCCAGACACCTGCACCATCGAGCTGGGCCCAATCGAGGGGAACAGCGTCGACTCAAGCGCAGACTCAGCCGAGTCGTTCTCAAGCAAGCCAGACGTGAGCACGCCAGATCCGTTTCCCGCGCGGCGCGGGATACTTAGGTGCAACGCCGATGTGCCGCTATCGATCTTGCGTTCGATGTTCGAGTTCGACGCCGGAAGCGCGAGTGTAACGTAAACGTCCTACGCCCCGCGGCATGCGTGTTAGTTCTTTTTTGATCTTGATCTTGATTTTCTCCTGCTGCATTCTTATGGTTTACTTACTTCGAGCTCATCGTCGCTGTCGTCGTCTCCTTCGGCAGGCGCGGCGGTTGGGTCTTGTACCACCTCGACGCCATCCGACTTTGCCGCAAGCGCAGCAGCTTTAGCCCGTGCCGCAATGTCTGCATCCGATCCTGCCTCAAATTCGCTGCCTGTATGCAATCGTTAGTAAAAAAGAACAATCCAAAAAAAGCAAAAATGTACGCACCAAAATTCCAGTTCATCTCCTCACCGGCAGACAGGAAACTGGTGTCACCATTGATCACGAGATCCCACACACCGCTGTGCTCCTCGCTTGCACGGTACACATCCAGCGAGCATGCGCCGGCGTTCAGCCTCACCGTCTCACCATCACCGCCGTGTTCTTCTTTCAGCACATCCCGCACGCGCTCGTACCCTAACAGAGCCATCCCGAGCGCGATCTTTGTCGCGGCGTGCGTCACGAACATCACCGTCTCAACTTCCGGGTAGTGCTCCTCCAGCTTCGGCCCGAATCTCTCGAGGAACAACCGCGCACGCTCCAGGATCTCCTCCTCGCTCTCACCCACCGGCGACGGCACAACGGTAGCCGGGTCCCACGCGTCGGAAAGCCGCGGGAAAAACTTCGACAGCGTGGCGTGGCCCGCGGGCGCAGGGACAACGTCACGGTCGCGCTTGTACCACTCGCCCACGCCGCGCTCGAGGAGCACAGGCACATCGAGCTCCTCTGCGCTCGGGGTGGCCGTCTCGACGCACCGGTAAAACGGACTGCTGAAGATGAGCTGAGGGCGCGGCGACTGCTTGCGCATGTGTGCAGCGAGTTCGACGGCCTGCTCGACGCCGTGCGGCGCTAGTGGCGGGTCGCTCTCTATGCCTGTTGGGTTGGGTGGGTGCGGCGGAGGAAGCCAGTTCGCGCGGTAGCCGTGCTGGTTCGAGGATGTTAGTTGCTGGTGTCCAAAAACGGAGAATTCGGTTCAACTTACCCTTGCAATGTATATTGTCTTCAACACCATAGTCTATAGAGGTAAAAGGGACAAGAAGAAAGACGACGTTGATCTGGAAAAAAAAAAGAATTAAGAATTATTTCACATGGACTAAGAGAGCCTATTCTAGTTGTTTACCCGGGACCTGGGCTGCCTTTTTGGTCGGTTCATCTGGTCACGTGATGCCAACATTTGTTTTTCAGGGCCTCAGGCTTCCGTCGGTCGGTTTCCACGTCTGGATCAGCACAAACAGCGAGCTGACAACGACGCCGAGTCCTGCGAGTCCCATTCCCATGTCCTGAGCACCTCGGATTCCTGCCAGTGTGGACATGCCTTGCTTTTCAGTGAGGTAGTACTCTACGGTACCTGCGATTCCCAGCCCGATCGAGATTGCGTAGTTATTCACCGTGGCGACCAGCGACGCGGAAATACCCTGCTGATGTTTTGGCAACCTGTTCGACAGTATCACCACACCGGCAGGGAAGCTCAGATCCATGCCTATGCACATAATGACCATCGATGGGAAGGCCTGTGCCCAGTAGATCTGTCCCACGTGACGCGTGCCCATCAGGACACTCCCGACGAAGAAACAGAGCATAGCTAACAGCATGATGCAGCTCGTGGGCATGCGGCTGCGCATCATATACCCGACGGATATTGCAGCAAGGGCGCCCGATATCGAGCACGGGATGACCTGTATGGATAATCGCAGGGGGGATTCGTGCAATATCTCGAGGCCGTACCGGAAGATGTAGAACAACCAGATCCCAAAACTGCTCCAGCCTGTGGCGATACACGCAAGGATGAAGAGTGTGTCTGCGTTGAGTGCAGCACGCGGCACAAGCGGGTCGCACCCACTTGCGGGACGCAGCTGGGAGTAGACAAACGCACCGAGCAGGAGTACGCCGACAATGAGCAGGACGTATACATATGGTTTATCCCAGCCAACGACGGGCCCATGGTTCCACGCAAAGTTGAACAATATGAGCCCTGAGACGCTGGTGACTACGCCGGCGTAGTCGATTTGCAGGGCATTTCCCCCACGGTGCGAGTGAATGTTCTGCGGAACGACAAACAGTGCAATTGTAGCGGCACCAGCAGCGACAATTGCCACAATCCAAAAGCCCCATGGCCACCATGCGAACTCGGCCAGCGAGCTTGAGATGATGGCTCCCAGGACGAAACCACCGGGGGAGACCGCCGCAAAAATACACATTGCAATGTCCTTGCGAAATCCGGGCGGGTAGTAGTGACCAAGAAGTGCCAAGGAATTTGGCACCGCGAAAGCATATGCGGCCCCCTGCATCGCACGACACACGTCGAAGAAAATGTACGAGCGGGAGTACACCGCCAGCCCGGTTAACAAAGACCAGAGAGACAGCCACGCGTAGGCGCCAACCAGGACGCGCTTGTACCCGTACATGTCTCCAATGCGGCCAGCCGCGAGGATGAACGTGCCAACTGTCAACGAAAACGCGGCGGTGAACCATGAAACTTGACCTGGCTCACCTGCGATACCAAAGGACTCCGCAATGAAGTTGTACGCGGGGACAGTCTGTGCAAATGATGCCTGGGTCAGCAATTGCGTGAAAGCAGTGAGCCCAATAAATAACACTTCGCGCGGGACGGAGATCTCGTCCGCAGACGGTTTAGCCGGTGTGGGTAGCGCTTCAGCTTCACCTTCATCGTTGCTCTCGGCTGCATCGAGGCGATTCAATGACTCTGGGTCTTGCTCTAACGCCGCGATACGCCCATTTTCTAATTCTAAATCTATGGACCCCATTTTTGATCAATCTTTTTGCTTCATACCTATCAATCTAGTGCTGTCCGGAGGTGTGTGGGGATAAACTCACATTTAATAGGGTTCTAACCTTACAGGCCATCACCAAATTACCCGGCGACAACACTGGCAGTGTCACGCAGCGAGGTGAACTGTGTTCCGGCGTAAAGCAAACTAACCACAAGACTTGCACCTGCGATTCTTTTCCCCGTGTACATCGCATGGTACACGGCAGTGGCCCCAGATTCGTCACCGTGCAGCAGCGCATAGTACTCGACTATGCAGGCAATGCCGAGCCCTATTGACATAGAGTAGTTACTGACCTTAGCGACGAGCGAGGCAGACGCGCCCTGCTGGTGTTTCGGCATACGGTTGCCGAGAATCACCACTCCGGCCGGGAAAATGAACTGAATGCCGAATGACATGACGAGAAAGGACTAGAACCCTGCAATGTATATTGTCTTCAACCCCATTGTCTATAGAAGTAAAAGCAACAAAAAGAAAGACGGCGCCCGTCTGAAAAAAAAAAGATTAAGAGTCATTTCATACGGACCAGGAGAGCCTATTCTAGTTGTTTACCCAGGACCTGAGCCTGGGGGTTGATCCATCGGGTCACGTGACACCAACATTTACTTTTCAGGGCCTCGGGCTTCCGTCGGTCGGTTTCCACGTCTGGATCAGCACAAACAGCGAGCTGACAACCACGCCGAGTCCCGCGAGTCCCATTCCCACGTTCTGAGCACCACGGATGCCTGCCAGTGTGGACATGCCTTGCTTTTCAGTGAGGTAGTACTCCACGGTACTCGCGATTCCCAGCCCGATCGAGATTGAGTAGTTATTCACCGTGGCGACTAGCGACGCGGAAATACCCTGTTGGTGTTTCGGCAGTCTGTTCGACAAAATTACGATCCCTGCAGGGAAGCTCAGGTCCATGCCTATGCACATAATGAACAACGATGGGAATGCCTGTGCCCAGTAGATCTGCCCCACGTGACGTGTGCCCATCAGGACACTACCAACGAAGAAACTGAGCATCGCCATCAGCATAATGCAGCTCGTGGGCATGCGGCTGCGCAACATGAACCCGACAGATAAGGCAGCAAGAGTGCCTGATATCATACACGGGATGGTTTGGACGGATAAACGCAGCGGCGACTCGTGCAGCACCTCAAGACCGTACCGGAAGAAGTAGAATAGCCAGATCCCGAAACTGCTCCAGCCCGCGGCAATGCACGCAAGGATGAAGAAAGAGTCTGTATTGAGTGCGGCGCGCGGTACAAGCGGGTCGCACCCGCGAGGAGGACGCAGCTGCGAGTAGGCAAACGCGCCGAGCAGGAGCATGCCGACAATGAGCAGGACATACACGTACGGTTTATCCCAGCCAACGACGGGTCCATGGTTCCATGCAAAGTTGAACAATATGAGTCCCGAGACGCTCGTGGCTACGCCGGCGTAATCGAACTTCGGCGCATTTCCCCCACGGTGCGAGTGGATGTTCTGCGGGACGACAAACACCGCAGTTACAGCCGCGCAAGCAGCGACAATCGCCGATATCCAGAAGGCCCACGGCCACCATGCGAACTCGGCCAGTGAGCTTGAGATAATGGTCCCCAGGACAAACCCACCGGGTGCCACAGCCGCAAAGATGCACATTGCAATGTCCTTGCGAAATCCCGGAGGGTAGAAGTGGCCCAGGAGTGCCAGAGAGTTCGGCACCGCGAAAGCATACGCGACCCCCTGCATCGCGCGACACACGTCAAAGAAAATGTAGGAGCGGGAGTACACCGCCAGCCCGGTTAACAAAGACCAGAGACACAGCCATGCGTAGGCGCAAATCAGAACGCGCTTGTATCCGTACATGTCCCCAACACGGCCTGCGACGAGGATGAGTGTGCCGACCGTCAACGAAAACGCGGCGGTGAACCACGAAACTTGACCCTCGGCGTCCGCGATGCCGAAGGACTCCGCGATGATGTTGTACGTGGGGATAGTCTGTCCAAACGACGTCTGGGTCAGCAATTGAGTGAGCGCAGCCAGTCCAACAAACAATACTTCGCGAGCGACGGAGATATCGTCTACAGACGGTTTAGCCGATAGCGCGTCGCCCTCACCGTTGCTCTCATCGAGACGATTCAATGCCTCTGGTTCTTCTTCTAACGTCGGGACCTGTTGTTTCTCTAACTCTAAATCTTTGAAACGCATCTTTATCAGTCTTTTGGCTTCATGTTATTTTACTCATCGATCTACAGCTCTGTAGCTGTCCCTGATGCAAGGTTATATAAAGGGTCTATTTGGTGGATTTGTCATCTCCCAGTTACCCGGCCACGACACTGCGAGTGTCACGCCCCGAGCGGATTTGTGAGGCGGCGTAAAGCAGACTGACTACAAGACCTACACCCGCCATTCCGATCCCGGTGTACATCGCACGGTACACGGCAGTGGCCTCGGACTCGCCGTGCCGCAGCGCATAGTACTCGACTGTGCCCGCGATGCCCATCCCAATCGACATCGAGTAGTTATTGACCGTAGCGACGAGTGAGGCAGACACGCCCTGCTGGTGTTTCGGCATGCGGTTGGCCAGAATCACCACGCCAGCAGGGAAACTGAAATCCATGCCGAAGCACATGACGAGAAACGACAGAAACTTCTGCGCCCAGTACGTCTGTCCCAGCGGGCGCGTGCCCATTAGCGCGCTCCCTGCTGTGAACGCCAGCATCGCGAGGACCATGATGACGCTCGTGGGCATGCGCGGGTCGTTCAGCATGTACGCAACGGACACCGCTGCTGCTCCGCCGGAAAATATCGTCGGGATCATCTGGAGGGACAGCGTGAGCGGCGACTCGTGCAGCAGCGCGATCCCGAACCGGAACTGGTAGAACAACCACACGCCGCAGCTGCTCCAGCCCGTTGCGATGCACAAGAGCAGGAACAGCGTGTCTTTGGTGCGCGCGGCGCTGGGCACAAGCGGCACAAGCGCACGCAGCTGCGCCATGGCAAACATGCCCATCAGCACCACACCAACCCCGAGGAGAACAGGCACATAAGGCACGTTCCAGCCCACGACGGGGCCCTGGTTCCATGCGAAATTGATCAACACGAGCCCAGCCACACCAGTAACGCAACCCGAGTAATCAAACATCTCCCCCGGGATCCGCGAGCCTATCCCACTCGGGATCGCCAGGTGTGCAAGGACACCCATGGCTGCTGTTACAGCCCCCAAAATCCAGAAACCCCACGGCCACCACGCGTACTGTGCGAGAGCGCTCGAGACGATTGCGCCCACCGCAACACCCGCGGGCGCAACGGCCCCAAACACACAGAGCGCCATGTCCCTGCGGAAACCTGGTGGGTAGTAATGGCCAACGAGGGCCAGAGAATTAGGCACGGCAAAGGCAAACCCTGCGCCTTGCATTGCCCGGCACACGTCAAAGAAAACGTGGCTCGTGGTGTACACCGAGAGCCCCGCCAGGAGCGACCAGACAGAAACCCACGCATAGCTCGCGAGGTATATCCGCTTGTATCCCTGAATGTCGCCTATTCGGCCGGCCACTAGGATGAATGTGCCAACGGTGAGCGAGAACGCGGCCGTGAACCACGACACCTGTCCCGGGTCACGCGAGACATGGAACGATTTAGCGATGATGTTGTAAGTCGGGATGGTTTGTGCTATGGATGCCTGAGTTGCGATTTGCGAGAAGGCGATCAGGAAGATGAAGAGGAGCTCGCGTGGTTTGGAGATGTCTTCTGGCGCGGGGACCGGAGGAGACTCGCGTGGTTCCGAAGGCCCCGTTGCTGTCTCGTCTGCCAGCACCTGAACTTCGTTCATCCTTAAAATACATTATAATATCAGAAGCACATAGTTTGCTCAGTTTCAGTAGTTTTAGGTATATATGTATATGGTTGTAGAGCTTACAAATAGATCGGGGTAAGTCAGCCATGGTGAGCCCTGCGGTCGGGTTACCCGTTTGGGCGAGGTGGTGAAGATGCCATCACCACAAGAGCGAGCGAGCAAGAGAGATGGCACCGCGTAGATGTGAAAGAGAGAGAACAAGAAACGAAACATGGCTCCTCCAACTACTAATTCCAAGCGGGTGAAAGTGAGTATTTCTCAGTGGATTTCTTGATACTGTACTACGAGACCAACTCTCTAACTCGCTTTTTTCCATAGAACATCTCCATCTCTCGGCCGATCATCTACGGGAACTCTGCGACGCCGTTTGACCCAACGGCGGAGCGGCCCGCTGGTGCTTCGCCAGACCACACGCACAACTGGACGGTATTTGTACGGGATCCGCTCGGTGGGGACCTTTCATATTTCATCAAGAAAGTTGTGTTCAAGCTGCACGATACGTATGTCAACAGCACGCGGTCCGTTGAGACGCCGCCGTACGAAGTTACCGAGACTGGCTGGGGAGAGTTTGAGATTGGAATCAAGATATATTTCGTTACCGAGAGCAGCGAGAAGAACATTGCTCTGTACCACCACCTCAAGCTGCATCCCTACGGGTCGGCTGCGGCGGAATCTGCAAAGAGCGGGGTTGTTGAGAGCGTCATCTACGATGAAGTTGTGTTCAACGAGCCTACGGAGAAGATGTTTACGATTTTGACCAGCAAGCCAGGGAGCTTACTGCCTGCTGAGAGCAATGACAAGTTCAAGTTCTCTAAAAAAATGGAGCGCGAGGAGTTGGATCGGGTGAGTGCGGCTCTGGATAGCGTCAAAGATCAGCTCGAGAAACAGAACGAGGCTCTGTTGGCGCTGGAACAGGAGAGACAACGGCTGGTTGTTAAATGAAGAATACAAAAGAGAAAAATAATGTTATTATTAATTATGTTTGAGGTAGTCAAGTACATTTGCAACTATTTGCTTCATTTCAACACATGTGCGCACGTCATAGGGTATTCTCACTTTACACCTCTCCTGGCCCGCTCTGTCAAACACAACGACCGAAGTTATAGGGTACACAGCACCGCCCAGCGGGTCTAGTAAGTTCAACTTGCGCGCGAGCGTTCCTTTCTGGTCATCAAATATAGGAAAGTTCGCAGTGGCCGGTGTAGATGTAAAGTCAACGTGTGCAGACACGCCGATGAATACGGTGGATGAGGATGCCAGGTCCGCGAGCAACTCTAGCAAGGGCGAGTCCCTGATACCGAAAAACACAAGCACGAGGGGCTGGTTGAGTGACGAGAGCTGGAGCGCGGGTATGCCTGGTGGGAGAGAGTCGAGACAAAAGAGGGTTTTCAGATTGAGCTTAGCGGTATGCCGTTGGCTGGCAATCGCGTCTGGTAGTGGTGTGTTGTGTTTTGTCTTCTTTGTGGGGGACGCCAGTGGAGATGTGGGGCACGCTATCAGCAGCGAGTTTGGAGACGATGAGAGCGCGAAGGATCTCTTGCGGGCAGCTGTGGATGTCATGATGATAGAGAGGAATGTGGATGCAGGACACAAAAAACAGGAATCAGAATGCACGATAGATGAGAAATACACAAAGGAGAGTTCGAAAGAGTAATCAGGGAGTATATATACATGATTTTGACAACATCGGCATCAGCTATACCTCACAGAAAGCAAACACCCATGGCCAGGCGATTAGGCGGTTCCAGGTCCAATCGGTTGGTCATCAGCACAACGATCAAATGTGGAGAAGTCTGAACTCTGTTTGTGTCACTTTCGAGCGCCGCAAGATGACACCCGTGCACCAGCTGGCTGGCACGCGCACGACCCCTCATTAGTGAGTTCCGGGTAATGATTCAAAACGCCTAATGACGTTGTCTGTGTCTTTGTTCTTCTTTGTTCTTTCTCCGTCTGCCGCTATCGCGGTGCCGGTGGGTGGAGCCGAGGGGGCGAGATGTGGTTGGTAATGGGCAATTGATCGGCCGCGCTGGCTGCGGGTCGACACCTGGACCGCTGCCTAGATGGATATATATATATACATATATATACATGCACATAAATAAATACAGATGGTATTCCTATCACACAATATAATAGTGCCCCCCAAACACCCACCCACCAGATTATATACAGTAAGACCGCCCCTCAAACTCGCTCACGCCCAAAGGTTACCCGCCCGTCAAAACAGTCGCCGCGCAGTTGGGCCGCGCACGCCCGCCATCTCTCGGTGCTCTGTCGCTGCCTCTGTCGCTGGTGCAACTGCTACTTCCTTGGACAACCTCTCGATTCGCAGCACCCTTCAGTTCACCACCACCAACCACCCAGAGGCCCACTGTCTAACTGATTACCGCTACCAACCATTCCACTTCATCCACTCCTTCAGCTTTTACTTGGCGCGTTTCCTTCCAGCACCCCAACTGCCCCCCCTCTCCCTCGATCGATATCCATCCACACACACACTCCCCACTATCCCCCTCGGGCCTGTCTATCTGTGCCTGTCTGTTTTTAGCTTCCTCCCCTCCCACTTTGCTATAATTTCCCCAATACGCCATGATGTCCCCCTCCAATAAACACAAAGATACAAAGAAAAAACTATCACTTTTCAGCTTTGACAAGAATCCGGCTCCTCCCGCGACACACACCGTGTCGTCGTCCCCGACCCAGTCCGACATCCCCCATCAGCTCAACTCACCGCTGTCAATGTCCGACGATGGTAATAACACAAACATCTACCCCTCGGCCAACACGGACCCGATCTCACTCGTGTCCTCAAACACAACCGATAATGGTTTGAGCAATACGGTGAGCGCGGCGAGTGGTGCAAGCGGAGCGAGCGGCCCTGCCGGTTCCGGTGCCCCCTTTGATGACGACTCTCTGATTTTCGAGAGGTTTGTCCAGGACCCACTCATCACCACCCAGCCGGTATCACATTGTCCTCGTTGTGGAAAGTCAAGGTCCCATTGCACCCATAACTCGATCCTCAACTTGCCACAGCACTTTAATGCGGAAAACTTTGTCCCTCCCGTGCTCGACTCGACGACATCGCTGATCAACTCAAACACAAACCTCGACAGCGTTGATATGGTGTACTCTCCTCGCCGCTCGTCGACAATCAACCTCTCCAATGCCCTGGGGGGTATTGGTGGTGGGTACGCCGACTCTCCTTCAAGACCATCACTCTCGAAACGTGGTTCCACAGCCACATTCCGCAGTCCTCCAGCCACATCAATCAACACCTCACAACAATCCCCGCTGGAGCACTCCAAGAGTTACACTAACGTTGCATCGTCGTCTTCGTCATTCGCACAGAGACCCGGCATGCCCAGTGCAGCATCGCCAGGGAACAAGTCAACTCTGTCGTTTTATTCTTATGCCGATATGATCAACAGCGAAGACCACGGTGCAAACTACACCCGTCGGCCCTCGATCTCTCAAACGCTGTCGCAGTCGTTTGTGGGACAGCCCGGAGCACCACCAGGTGCCAACCCGGGACGTCTTTCACGTACCAACTCGATGGCGAGCAGCCGCATGACCCTGCGCTCGCCTGCCCTGCCACATGGCCAGGCTCCGTCGTTGCCACAGCCACAGTCGCAGCCTAACCCGCTTGGAAACCCACTCACGCGCGCCCCAAGCAACCTGAGGCAACCACAGCAGAAGTTTGCTCTCGCGCTGGACTCACCCAGCGAGTCTAGCGATAACGAGGACGAAGCGAGCAGTTTCGTCAGTGGCTCGCCTCGGGGTCCTGGTGTTGTTGGAGCGGCAAAGCGTGGGAAACGTGCATCGATGAGCTCGGCATCGAGTTTACGGAATAGGAATACAATGGGTAATCTCGACGATACGCTGCTCGATGAGGATGACGCGGAGGGTGACCGGTTCGTTACGCAAAATGTGGGCGATACCTTGCGTCGTATTACGAGCGAAATCAAAGGGTGATGTTTCTTTTCCTCAAATCAAACAAAATCTATTGACTCAACTTTACGGATACTTTTTTAACTCTAATGGTGTGTTTGTGTTTTTTGCGCTTTTTTTTATTCATTTCTCTCTTGTGTTCATGGGTTGCCTGTTTTCGATGAAGGCTTCCTCTTAGTCTTCTGCGGTGCACTCTCCTCTCTCTCTCTCTCTCTCTCTCTTTTTTTTACAAACCAAAAAAAAATCATGTACGCTGTTCATATATATAGCAAATTCTATCAATTGAGATAACTTTTCCGATTAGCTGTACGCACAAACCTCCTTAACCTCCACTCGACATCTGCATCCTTGTCATCCAAACACCCAAGACGAACTTCGAACAACCGCATCTCAAACCTCGGCCCCACCTCGCTCATCTCGACGCCGTCACGCGTACGGGCATACACATGCTGTCGCACGCTGATGTAGTCTTCATCATTGACGAAACTTATCACCCGCGGTGAGTCCTTCTTGACACCACACGGGAACAAGTGCGACAGGACGGTCTGCACGCGGTGGCCCAGCGGGGAGCCGAACTTGTCAAACACAAGATGCGGGTGCGCCTCGCTCTGTGCGCCCGCACCCGCTACATCATGCCGGAGCACAACGTTATGCAGCGTGAAGAGCAGCGTGGGGCCGTGCGGGAGGTGCGACACGGTGAGCGTCGTGGGCACACCGCGGTGCTCATGCACGACAACGATATCCGTGACTCCGCTAGCGGTGCATGACTCCACGAGCTGCGACATGACATAGTTACCACGGTTTAACCTTACCGAGGTGGGCAGCAGCAGACGCAGCTCCTTGGTGAATTGTGAGAGACGCGAGGATGGATCGCGGGACGTCGTCACGACGATCTTCGGATCAGCCAGGCCGGACAGCGCAGCGTACTCGTCGTCCACCGCTGTGGTTGCTGTGTCTTTGCCTCCGTCTGCACCGGGCGTGACTGACGATTCGTCGTATAGGTAGTCTTTTTGGAGCTTGGCATCGTCTGCAACGGCCCGCGGGAGTGGTTTGCCCGTAGCGAGCGCGTGCGAAAGCAGCTGCCGTTTCTGCACCTGCGACGACTCCTGCAGCGCCTGCGCCTTGCGGAAGAGGTATTCCCTTCTTTCTCTGGCCTGTTTCCTGATCATATCTTTGTGCTTGGAATGCCTATTCAGTGTGGTCACAAATGATTTTAGTTTTTTTTTTTTACTCTCTCTGGATGGGTAGTGCACGACATGATGAGGCGTGTACAATCCAAACTGAAGAAGTCGTGCTTGACTCAGCTATGGGTCGACCTTTACCTCTAATCATTTGTAGTGTAGGTATGTACAGGTTATCATGTGATTTATACAATTATTAATGTAGTGGAGGTGAATAAGCATAGTTTGGTGGTCAGTCTCATTGCTTCATCACATCATTCAACTTCCCAAACGACAACACCTGGTCAATGCGCGCGCTCCCGGTGAGTAGCATAACCAACCGGTCAACACCGAGTCCCCATCCACCCGTCGGCGGCATCCCCCACTCCATAGCCTCGACGAACTTGTAATCCGGCACGATGGCATCGGCATCGTGGTGCTCCTCGCGTGCCCTAGCCTGAGACGCGAACTTGTCACGCTGTGCAAATGGAGAGTTCTCCTCTTCGTATGCGTTCATGTACTCGCGTCCGCGGATGAACACCTCGAACCGGCGCGACACGCGGTGGCCCGCTGGTGTTGTCGTCGCTTTGGCAAGCGGCGACAGTGCCTCGGGCTGGTGGAAGATGAAGGTCGGACACGCACCGCACTGCGGCTCAAGGAATGCCGTGGCGAGGGAGTCGAGGAGACGCTGGGGAGAGTGCACGGTGGGGGCCGGGATGCCTGCTGCCGCGTGGTATGCTAGGAGCGCGTCTGTGGTTGGATCCAGTGGGAAGGGGACGCCCGTTGCTTGCTCGAGCGCCGGGATGAACTCGAGGCGGCGGAACACACCGCCGTTCGCGTCGACTTCGGCGAGTAGGTCGCGGGCGAGCTGTGCGTGCGCTGGTGCGCACCGTGGAGACGCCGCAACGGCATCCAGCACTTTCCCCAACAAGTTCTCGCTCAGCTGCATGAGGTCCTCCAGCGACGTGAACGTCTGGTAGAACTCGCACGTTGTGAACTCCGGGTTATGCGTTGCGTCGATCCCCTCATTGCGGAACACGGGACCGAGCTCAAACACACGGTCGAACCCTGCAATCACCAGCTTCTTGAGCCACAGCTCCGGCGCAACGCGCAGATGCAGTGGGTCCGCGAGGTGTGTGCTGCTCGTTTCAAACGGCGTGGCGTTCGCGCCCGTGCTCGCGCCCGCAACGACGGGCGTTTGCACCTCGACAAAATCGCGATCTGCAAAGAAGTCACGCACCGCGGCGATGATGACCGATCGCGTCAGGAGCACCGCGCGCGATGTGTCGCGGTTCACGAGGTAGTCCACGACGCGATTTCCGTGGATCAGAGCGGTATCGGTGAGTTTCCGCGGGACAGGGTGCAGCGCAGGCGCGGCGAGCCGGAGCGGTGCGCTCAGCTTGAGCGATAGCTCGCCCACGTTGGTCACACCGGGGAAGCCCAGTGCCGACACAGCATCGCCAGCGCGGAATTGCTCATGCAGAGATGCAAACGCATCCCTTTCGAGTCCCATCATCTTGTGGTGCAGCACAAACTGCACTGAGTCGTAGTCCTGCGATACGTCCATGAATAGCATGCCCTTGCCTGCTCGACGAATGCTCTGAATCTTGCCTTGTAGCACGTGCAGCTGGTCCACACGCTTGCTCTCGGGGAAAGCGTAGTCTGTGAACACGGACCTGAACTCTGGCACACGCACCACTCTGGCGCCATTGTGCTCTGGAAACCGCAGCTCGCCTGCGAGGGGGTAGTACTGGAGCGAGGTTCTGTCTGCATCGTAGCTGTCTCCCACAATCTTCTTCCGGTTCGCAAAGTCAGCCTCGTCTGTTATTGCGGTGCTGTGGTTACTGCGTCGCGACAAGCAACAACATCGCCGCACAACCGGCCTGCATCTTGTGCGCCCCACTGCCCTGAACATCCTTCTTTTTTTGTCAGTGTGGCTGTTTGAAGCTGCCGGTCCGGGATCCGGTCTTTTTCACTCGGGTGTCTCTATTGTACGAACTTGGCCCCCATATTGGGTGGCGCACGCCGATTTCTGTCGACCAACCTCCTACGAACGTAAACACGGGCATTGGGCACCTTTGCGGTCGCGCACAGAGAGGACAACACCCATCAACAGCAGTGTTTCCCCGTTACTGATCTTCACGCAAATTTTGTATATAACGCGGAGAGATACCCGGTTCATAGCATTTTGTTTTTTTTTCTGCATTTTTTTTGTGTGTTTTGTTCAATCCGATTTTGCACTTACGTGAAGCTCTTCTTGCACTCGTTTCTTTTTGCAAAGGTGTCTTGAAAGGTTAGATCAATGGTAAGTTTTAGCTTGAAAAAAAAAAGATCCAGTTCCATGTCTAACAGCGCGCCCATCAGGATTTCGAGGACTACGAGGATGTCACCGGGCTGAGGTTCTCGTGGAATGCATTGCCCACCACCAAGATCGATGCCGCGAGGTGCGTTGTCCCGATAGCATCGATGTACCAGCCACTGAGGCCCAAGGATAACCCGATCTTGCTACAGGAAACCCCCGTGGTGTGCCGTCAGTGCAATGCGATCTTGAATCCGTATTCCCAAGTGGACATGCAGTCCAAATCTTGGACGTGTCCCTTCTGCGCAATGCACAACCAGCTGCCGCAACAATATCACCAGCAGTTACCGTACGCGGTCAATGGAGAGTGCGCCTCGGTCGAGTACTCGCTCCCCAAACCGGCGTCGACTCCGCCCGTTTTCATCTTCGTCGTGGATACGTGTCTGGATGCCGAGAACCTCGCTGCCGAGAAGGAGAGCATGCTCGTGGCGATCAACTTGTTACCGCCAGACACCCTGATTGGTTTCATCACGTATGGGAAGCACGTGAGCGTGTACGAGATTGGTAACCAGGAGATCCAGACGGCATACTCGTTCAATGGGTCGAAGCCGTACACGCTGGAACAAATCCAGAAACACTTGGGCTTGCTGCCACAGGATCTTAGATCGCAGCAGCAACAGCAGCAGCAGCAACAGCTACAACAGTACATGCATCTAGGCTCTCGGTTTGTACAGCCGATTGCGATGTGTGAATTCCAGCTGACGCTCATCATCGAGCAGATCATGGAAGACTCGTTCCCTGTGCCTCGGTACCACCGTGCGCAAAGGTGCACGGGATCCGCTCTCAACGTTGCAATGGGCATCATGGAGTCGTGTTTCCCCAAGACTGGTGGACACATTATGCTCTTTGCCGGTGGACCATGTACCCGTGGACCAGGTATGATCGTGAGTACTGCCTTAAAAGAGCCGATCCGGTCCCACCACGATATCGGGAACGATTCGGCCAAGCATTACAAGAAGGCTAAGGCTTTCTACAGCGAGCTTGCCAGGCGCGCCACTACTAGCGGGCGCACTGTGGATGTGTTCATCGGGTCATACGATCAGATTGGTCTCAGCGAGATGGAGAGTCTTCCGGACAAGACGGGGGGCGTGGTTGTGCTGAGCGACGCGTTCGCCACCGCTATCTTCCGGCAATCGCTGCAGCGATTCTTCAACAAGGGTGCGCATGGCTACCTCGACCTTGCACTTGATGCCACGCTCGAGGTTAAAGTGTCGCGGGAGCTCAAGGTGTGTGGGCTCGTCGGACATGCCACGTCGCTGAACCGCAAAGACGCAAGCGTGAGTGAGAAGGCAATTGGATTAGGCAACACCAGTGCGTGGAAGCTGGGAACGGCATCACCGCGCTCAACGTATGCCATATACTTTGACGTTGCCAATTCATCCTCTGGGTCATCGCTGTCTCCGTTCTCTTTCATACAGTACATTATGCATTACCAGCACCCAGACGGCACGATGAGGCTGAACGTGACAACCGTTTCGAAGCCAATTGTGCAGCCCGGCCAGGATGCGGCAATCACTGAAACGTTTGACCAGGAAGCGGCGGCGGTGCTTGTTGCGCGCGAGGTGTTGAGCAAAGTAATACTCGACGACTCAACTGACCCTATCAGGTGGTGCGACAAGATCTTGGTGGATCTCTGCTCAAGGTTTGGCGAGTACCAGAAGAATGTCCCGACGTCTCTGCGGCTGAGCAATCGGTTTACACTGTTCCCACAATTCATGTTTCATCTGCGGCGGTCGCAGCTGATCCAGGTCTTCAACAACTCGCCCGATGAAACCTCTTTCTACAGGCACATCTTCCTATCGGAGGACACGAGCAATTCGCTCATCATGATTCAGCCTACGTTGACAGCGTATGAGCTGGATAAAGACCCAGAGCCGGTACTCTTGGACTCTGTGTCGATCAAACCGGACCGGATCCTGCTCCTCGACACCTTTTTCCATATCTTGATTTTCCATGGATCGCAAATTGCAGATTGGCGGCGGCTGGAGTACCAAAACATGGATGACTATCAGTACTTCAAAGAGTTTCTGGATTTGCCGCGTCAGGAAGCGGCGGAGATCCTCATTGACCGGTTCCCGCTGCCTCGGTTCATCGATACCGAAGAGGGCGGGTCTCAGGCGCGGTTCCTCATGTCCAAGCTGAACCCTACAACCAACTACAAGAATGAAATGGCGGCGGCTCAGGGCACTGGCGCGGTCATCCTAACGGACGACGTCAGCCTACAGGATTTCATGACCTATGTAAATGCGGCAGTTGTAAAGGAAGTGTAATATTTTTGATTTTTTTCCTTTGAATCAATATTTTTTGACAACAGTAGGGGAAAGGGGAAAGGAGAAAGGAGGAATTGTGAAATTTCAGATTACTTAGAGTTGGTGGTTTGAGTTAAGCGCGGGGCATAAATCTTGACCGTGTCGATCCTCGCTCGCTTGTGCCTGCGTGCGCGTGCCAGTGTGTCTAGGTCTGTATGATAGGACAGCGAAGAGGATGTGGCTGCAGTTGCCGCCGATGAGCCACACAGCACGAGGGGCCCAGAGATCATCAGTGACCTGCTCCTTGTCGTGTCAAGGACTCTGAGCCATCTGTGGGGCACGCGCGCTGAGGGTCGTGTGCGCGCTGATTAATGCTGCATGCACCCTCATGCACCATCATGCGGCTGAATGCACATAGGTGCGTGCGGCCACGGCTGATGTGGTTTGATACTTTGCAATACTCTGCTCTCCGTTTGTGCTTTCAACCACCAACAGCCTACCTGGACCACCTTTATAAGCCTATGATAGTGGCACATTCCACAAGGAGGATGCGGCAAAGTCGCCGCTAGCTTTTTCGAAATTTTTCACCACAGCTCATCACCACCGCGACTCTAGACCCCCCTGGCGTTTCCCTGGATACCATTTATCCCTGTTTTTGTTTTCATTTGGACACCAAACGTGCCTGTCATCTCGTGAACATCTCTCATGTCCATTTTTCATTCCCAGGTTTAGACACAATAAACTGCACCTTTTTAATCACCTGTGCAGTCGTTACTTTTCACTTTTTCTCTTATCAAGTGTGGTATCCCTGCAAATCCCTCGTCGTTTCCTTTGAACAGCCCTTTCCCTTTCAAGCCACCCGCGAAAGCCACCCTTCTGGCGCCCGACACACGCACAACATTCCCCACGACGTATAAACACCTCGCGGGTAAACACACGTTGGATTTTTTATATCTCCACACAATTTGCACATTCTCAAAAATAAAAAGTCTCAGCAACGCACAAACAACACACAGTCACAGTCCTCGCAACCAACACCACCATGGAAGAGGGCAAGCAGTTCAAACCTTTCAACGGCTGGCTAGCCGGAATGAGGTCGTCGTCTTTTGTCTCGTCTACAAACCTCAGCAGCTATATATCCAACCCCCGCAAGGCGGCCTCTATCTCTGCGCCGAGCGCTATACCCGCGAGCCAGAGCACCGCAAACCTATACAGCATCAACCATACACAGGCGTCGATATACAACTCGGGCGCGACACTGGACGCCAAGGCCTATGCCCTGGGCACGACGAGCTTGCGGGACGCGGTTGCTGCGTCGTCAGCTAGTGTTAAGATCGGCGAAGACGACTCGAGCGCGCTCGAAGTGCGCGTGCCCCGTGTCGTGCACAGCGCGTGCGAGTTTGTGCTGGGGCACGAGCCTGTTGAAGGGATATTCCGCGTGAATGGATCGCTCAAGAAGGTCAAGGCGCTCGAGAAGCTGATTGCAGCGGATCCGGCTGGGTTTGACTTTGTGACGGCGGAGCACAGCAGCGAAAGTGAGGACGGTGCCGCTCCTGAGGTACCGAGTGTGTACGACGTATCGATGGTGTTCAAGCGGTACTTGTCGTACCTCAGCGAGCCGCTCATTGCTTCAGCTGTGAGCAGTCAGCTCGCAAAGGAGTTCGATGGGGTGTCTTCTGTGCAGGAGGAGACAGAGGAGGAGGAGATCCAGGAGCAGGAACAAGGACAACAGCAGATACCCTCGCCGATCGGGTCTGAGTCGGGGAACTCGCTCTCGTCTACACCTTCAGACTGTGACGCGGATTTCAGCGTGGTGAGCAGTTCTACAAAGGAAACCGAGGTTGACGAGTCGACAAAGACATCCAGCGGAGACCAGCGCATATGCGCCAGCGCGAGGAGCCTGACGTCGCTGCCCGTCGAATCGGTACACCTGCTGCTCTACCTCGTGAACTTCCTGCATAAGCTTGCTCAGCCCGATGTGACGAAACTGACCAAGATGACGAGCGTGAACCTGTCGAAAATCTTTCAGCTTTCGCTGTTCCGCTGCGAGATCACGCGTAATATGAGCGCAGAAAACCTCCTGGACTCGTACAAGGTGTACGAGCAGGTTCTCCAGGCTTGGATCGAATCGTTCCCGCTGCTCTTGGCAGAGACGTGCAAGTGCCTTGCGGACCCGACAATCGAGCGCGTTGCAATCGTGTCGCCGCCACCGCCAACGCCTTCCACCATCAGCACCTTTGACTTTGCACCCGTCGAAAAGCAGGAAGACGAGAGCATAAAGACGCAAACAACAAATGCTACACCACCAGCGGCGCCGCTGCTCTCTACCCCTGCTCCCGCGCTGCTGAACCCAAAGACACGGCAATCAACTCCAGCGTCGTCATCGGAGAGAAACACGCGGCGGCGCTCGATGTTTGCAAGCTCGCGCTCGCTCTCGGGCGCAGCAGTCGCTCAGCGCCGTGCCGTCACTCAACCCGAGTTTGTCTCGCTGGACGAGAAGTGCGAGCGCAGCAGCAGCAGCAGCAGCCGTAACGACACAAGCTACAAGAAGCGGTACTCTCTGGGGTTTTTCGAGAGGCGTGCAAGCGCGAGTGTGGCTCCGAATGCGGTTGCCGAGGTGAGCGCTGACTCTGTGCCTCGTTCGATGCAACAGCAGCAGCAGCTGCAGCAACAGGAGTCGGCGAGCGTGAGTGTACCTTCCGCCGCTGTCGTGACTGGCGACGGCGTCGGTGAGGCCCACTATGTGCTCGCCACGGGCACACGCGACGATGTCAAGAAGACACGGCTCGCGAAACGGCTCTCGGTGCGCTTTGGACTGTCAAAAATGGTTAATTAGACTGCAGAGATCTACAGTGTTGTATTTTGAAATGGAAGTGACGTATTTATTCTACGTGGAGCCGTGGACTCGCTGCGCTGCTCCGTACACGCGCGACCTGAATATGGACCCGAGGCCGCGCTTTGCCGGCAAGGCGTGGTCCTTGACTGTGTGCGCCTTGAGCCGCGAGACATGCTCGACTGGACTGTTTGGCGCGAGTGTCGTTGCACCAGAAATGCTGCCGCGTCTCTCCCTCTCTCCCCGCTGCCTTTCTGGTGTTTTCGGCGGCGTCTGTAGCTGCGACACAAGCGTAGTGCTACTCTCTTGCCGGGTCAACAACGGATGCACGAGCATTTCCTCCGTGAGGACCGGGTCACTGAAAGACGCAGCGATGAGCGAGTTAGCGAGGAAGCAGTACAGCCGGCCCCATAACGTTGCTGTTTGCGCGTCGAGCGCACCTGCGTCCCGGTCCCGCAGCGTTTCGATCAGCGCCACGCCCATGGCCTCAAAGTACGCGGGCTCAACGCCAAAAACGCGCCCGTGTCTGCGTCCGAGATTACCGAGAAAGTCGTCCAGCCGTGACAGTTCCTCCAGGTTTGTCAGTGCCATGTACATGATTCCAGCGAAGGAGACGGTCTGGTGTTCTATCGAGGGAAGCACGCGGTCGAGCTCGGGGTGTGCTTCGAGGAGAGTCTCGTATACCTGGCGCCAAAAGTAAGACGAGGCAAACATCGAGGAAGAGGCGCGAGGGAGAGACGACTCACCGGACGATTTGGGAACAGCGTCGAGGTTGCTGCTTACCGGGTGAGGGTCGGACTTTATCACCTTCTGCTGCCAGGACGACCGCAGAGCTTGGACTTCTCGTGGGGTGAAGCGGAGTTCGACCTTGAAGTTTGTGCCTGGGTCGAGTAGGAGCGACTTTCCGAATAGCTCGTTCCCGTTGCTGTTGTTGTCATCCGCCAGCGTCATTGTATTTGTCTTTTTGTGAAAGAGAAATGCCTACGAAACTATACGGAGTTTAGGTGAGACCAAGTTCCTGGGAATATAAAGGGGGTCACCGAAGTGGCGTACTACAGCTTTGGCGGCTTTAGGCAATTATAGATCTATAGATTTCGATCTTCTGAATTAAGGGGGGACATACAAGCCATAGGAACGGCTCGGGGAGGAGTTGCGGCGTGCAGCAAATATTTTGGCTCAACGCCTCAGAAGGAACACCAGTCCGGCGCGTATTTGTGGCTTTATTCCTTCTCAGCGCCCAACATAAACAAGAAAGGGCCTAATTTACTATGGTTGCGTTGTCGAATCGTGAGATTGTCTATATTTTGGCATTAAATTGAGGATAAACTGTCTGACAACCCCCAAAAAGACGAGTGTTCTATTGCATGTTCCCGACAATAGAGCGAACTGTTATGCGAGCGAATGGCTGTGTTCTTTCCTCATCTGGCCGAGCGTTGCAGGACGCCTCAGCTCGCTTCGGTCTCTGGGACAGTTACCATTATTTCGGCTCTCTCCCTGGTAGATATTACTTTTCTTTCCTAGTGTGGAAAACACCGAGAAAATAATGTTTCATGCTTATTTGCTGGTCACCTGGATGGCTGAAGCTTTTTGGTAAGATCAATCTGTGACATCCTTAACTAACATGTATGTGTCCGATCGGCACCTGATTCAAGACAAGCGAAGTGACAAGGGACAATCTGGTTGCAGAAAACACTTGTAGTTCAGTTATATAGTTTTGCCTACGCCATCCGCAACTCTTACCGGCCACACCAATCGTTTCTGGCCAAGCACAGAACTTTCGAACTGTACGCCAATTGCTCTGTAATGACTGTATGTCTCCCAGCTACACAAAATGCATACTCCTTTTTTAAATTTTGACACGCGTTCTACAACTCTCTGAGAATCTTTGAGCAACTATCAGGATTAACATTGAGCACCATGCCGCCAGATGGAGGAAAGCGCAGCCGGTGCCCAGCCGGCGCCGGCGCCGGCACCCACCTCTATACTCTCAAAACTCACATTACGAGAATAAACTGTCCCTCGGCAGACACTTTCTAATAGTTGAACAAACATCGGCTAAGCCTGGTTTTTTATCCGGGCATTTCACACACAAATCTTGTCTCTGCCTCTCTATTTTTCTCTCCTTGATCTGTGCACCGCCTTGATCCTCCCGAAAGAGGACGCCCCGTGGCGCAGCCTCGTATCCGCAACCTGTGGCTGGTGTCCAGCTTCATCTTTTCTGAATCTCACCGAGCGATTTGTGAGGCAACACGAGCACTTCGGCCGAGAAAACCCCACACTTTGACCGACTCGCCACCGCTCATACGCTACTCGCCAACATATAATACCGCCGCCGCGACGCATTAGAGCATATTCACACACACATCTCCTGACTTGCGCAGCGGCTTTGATAGATAATCACGCAAGCGAGATACTGTTGAGACTCACCCCGAATCTTTTTTTTTGCTAAGCACGACGCATACATGTACTCCGCGACACTTGAGCTCACAACAGTTTGAAAACGACGAGCTTGTACTTCTGACTTTATTTGTCCGGGTTCATCTCTCCCCCAGGAGGACATTTCTCGCCACCTCTTTCAAGATCTCGGCACGCACATCATGTCTGCTTCGGAAGTGAGGCGAAGTGTCTCCCAGGACACCGCAGCCATGAACGCTGAGGAGCGAGAGTTGGAAAGGATGCGGACCAAGCGGTCCGGCATCATGGCATTTGTCGTTGGTATACTCACAGCTATGGGTGGCTTTCTCTACGGTTACGACACAGGTATAATCAACGGGTTGTTGGAGATGGAGTATGTGAAGCAGAATTTCGCACCGAACAATACCTCTTTCAGCGCCTCGGAAACATCTATAATAACGGCTATCCTATCGATAGGGACTTTCTTTGGGGCACTGCTGGCTCCGCTAATATCCGACACCATTGGAAGAAGACTCACAATCATCGGATGCACAGGGTTTGTGTTTGCGCTAGGCACGATCCTCCAGGTGGCCTCAACTGCGGTGCCGCTACTATGCGCTGGCCGATTCATCAGTGGCCTCGGCGTGGGCGTGATATCTGCTGTTGTGCCGCTGTACCAGGCTGAGTCTTCGCCCAAATGGGTCAGAGGTGCAATCATCTCGCTCTACCAGTGGGCCATCACATGGGGGTTAATGGTGTCGAGCGCCGTGACACAGGCTACGTATAGGCTGAAGGATTCGAGATCCTACCGGATACCGATCGCGATCCAGCTCATATGGACCGCCACTCTCACTGTCGGCATGTACATGCTTCCCGAGTCGCCGAGATTCTATGTCAAGAAGGATAGGTTGGACGATGCGATCATTGCACTGTCCAAGTTTAGGCGATTGCCTATCGATGACGAATCGCTCATTGAGGAACTTATCGAGATCAAAGCAAGCCACGACTATGAGATGAGCTTTGGTGAGCCATCACTCATGGATTGCTTCAGAAGCTCGCCGAGTCGGAATAGACAAGGTTTCAGGATGTTCACAGGTATGGCTCTGCAGGCACTTCAGCAGTGCTCTGGAATCAACTTTATCTTTTACTATGGTGTGAATTTCTTTGTTCGCGCCGGCGTGGAGAACTCTTATTTGATTTCTCTCATTACGTATGCCGTCAATGTCGGATTCACCATTCCAGGGATTTTATTCGTTGAAATCATTGGCAGAAGAAGGATGATCATTGCTGGAGCTTTTGGAATGACCGTTTCAAACTATATCATCGGTATAGTGGGCTGTACAACCAACTCGGTCATTGCAAATAAGATCATGATTGCATTTGTGTGCTTGTTTATTGCATTTTTTGCATCCACTTGGGGTCCCCTCGTCTGGGTTCTTGTGGGTGAGTCGTACTCTCTCTCGGTGAGACAGAAATCGGTCTCCCTGACGGCTGCAACCAACTGGCTTGTGAACTTTATCTTTGCATACTCGACGCCATATCTCGTTGACACTGGCAGCCACACCGCGGCACTGGGCACCAAGATCTTTTTCCTCTGGGGCTCCTGTAACCTCATTGGCCTGGTGTTTTCTTATTTCTTCGTCTACGAGACCAAGGGACTCATGCTCGAGGAGATTGACGAAATGTACCGCGTGTGCCACAGTGCGCGCCGTTCGATGGCGTTCAAGTCGACGCTGCATGAGCGCTACCTCATGAGCAGCAACCAACCAGTGGCGCAAGACGCCAACAACACTGGCTCGTCCAAATCGAATAGCATCCCGTTGGATGACCTGCAAAAGCGGATCGAGACGGATGAATCACAGGTTGCTGGTTCAACCACTTCGCCCGAGTCCACTACAACAGGCACACACCGCGAGCGGAGCACAACGACAAACCAGCGCACGACCACGCTCGACTCGTCGGATTCGCATGGCGCGCTGGAAGGCCAGCGGCGTAGCAGCGCTTTCGAAGTTAACGAACAGAGTCTTTATCCTGAGTTCCCGATGCCACGGCAAACCACGGGGAATTCGTTTGGAGCAAACGTGGCTGTGCCACAGATGGGCATGGATTACCATCTCAGTGCCCCTAATAGGTCGCCACCCTCGATTGATTCGGTCTCGGACGACGACGAGGTGGCAGGGTCCGGGATGGGAGGGTCATACAACTACACTAATGAGGCGGATCTGATGAATTTTATACACAGTTTGAATCTCGACAGGTTTCATCAGAATGAAACTACGGAACCACAGCAACAACAACAACAACAACAACAACAACAACAGCCAGCACCAGCTCCTCTGCATGATGACGTGGTCTTGGAGGATCACGAGTACGAAGACGACGATCTCAGCGTCGACAGCGAGCTTGACTCGATGCATTAAAACACAGCGACCCACTATGCCTGCGGCATATGTATGAAAAAACATGTATTTTTGTGCTTTTTTTCCTCCTTTATATTTTGTTTGGAACTGGTTTTGTTACTTTCTCTTCTTACCGGTAATTGTCTATTTATTTGTTTTGTTTGCAGCATTGGAATAAAAATTGATGTGGGTTCTTATGTCTCCAGTTGCACATGTTGGCGGGGGTAGTCGCACCTGTGGCGCACACGACCCGCGCTAACTTTTCGTGATTTGGCATTTAGAGGAGCCGGGAGAACAAGGACGGGACAAAGCTCCCCAGGAAGAATCAGCGGGCGACCCTTTTTGTCGAGTAACTGCCACTGGATTTGGGCTGCGTTTGGGTCAATTCGACACGGTGCGCTCTGCAGTCTACATCTCTCAGCAACCAATACTCCACGCGTTTGAAGCGGATTGCAGTTTTCTGTGATCTGGGCGCCTAATCTCACTTACGTGCCCGTTTCTCTTCCTTTATAGCATTGTGGATTTCTTCCTGAAATAAGAGGCATGTCTGTCAAGCCCATTCAGAACAATACTGCTGGGGCTACAGGGGCGAATGGGCCGGCGAGCAAGGTTGTGCTGCGAGGGGCGAACGGTTCGCAGGAGGCCACTGAGCCACTGCAGAAAGCGGCGTCCTATAGCGATGGATCTGTGAGAACCACCTACAGCAGCATTTTCAGGTCACTCATTTCACCAAAGGGTACGAATGTGCCCCAGGACCCGACATATACCCAGATCTTTGCGTTCTATCTCTACCACTCTGGACTTATTTTGTTGTACCTGGTGATGTCGGTGTACCGGTTGTACGAGCTGTCGTCGAACAAAATCAAGTTGAGGTTCCTGACTCTGGCTTACAACCCTTCGAGGACACCGTCTCTGATTAGCAACGATGTGAACAAGCTGCCGAAGATCCCGCAGCGCATTGCGACGATCTTGAACTACAGACCTGAAGAGGAAGAGAATGGAGGTGTGGATGGGCTACTCAACGATAGTTCCGAAATCGCTGCATGGTGCCTTTCCAGTGGCATTCCATCTGTGTCAGTATATGAATACACTGGAATTCTCAAGAAACATGTCCCCGAGATGCGCCGTTCGCTTCACCGCAAGCTCGCGTCGTACTTTGGGACCGATAATGTGCCTTCTTATGCGATCAAGGTTCCACAGCTGAATCTTATATTCTACGGAGTTTCCGACTATGACGACGCTGAGATTGAAAAACAGGATGTTCTCAAACCGGATTTGGAGATCTCCCTACTCTCGGCCGTTGATGGCAGATCGACCATTGTCGAGCTAACAAAAGTGATGGCGGAGCTGGCGCTGAACAAGGAGCTTTCCGAAAAGAATATTTCGATCAAGCTGATTGACGATGAGCTCAAGCAACTGGTTGGGCCCGAGCCCGATCTGATCATTATGTTTCAGCCGTCGCTAGACCTGCAGGGATTCCCACCCTGGCACATCAGACTGAGCGAGATGTACTGGGAACCTGACAACGACGATGTTAACTACGCTGTTTTCTTGAGAGCACTGCAGAAATTTTCCACCTGCAAGGTTAACGTTGGCAAGTAGGGTGAGCGGATGAGCTATTCTTTGCATTCCACTGGGTCTAAACTGAGTGTGTATTCTTTTCTTTCTTGATATCTTTTTGGGTCGCTTTTTTTCTTGGTTCCACTGCCGTTCTTTGCATTGCATTAAGCTGATGTGGCTGAAGTATAGATATACCAGTCAGTTGCACGATATTCATATTTAATATACTATTAATACTTCTATTCCTAGTGGTGCATAGCAGCAGAGAGGCGTGCCCCACTCAGCCACTAGTGCCGGGTAATTCCCCTGCCAACGCCCAGCTGTTCACTTCGCCAGATGGCCCAAAATGTTATCGAGCGATGTTCGAGCAAAGTGCTCGCTCTCTCCTCTATCGAACAAGCCTTCTCTGGTGTGCTACAACTTGTCAATCTTTTATAATATTAGCAGTCCTAAAAACAAAGGTAAGTCTACACACATCCACAAACTGTCTTCAATTTCTTGTTTGATCCATCCGATTCGCGTCCCTTTCTTTACTCGCGCCGTTGGCCGTTGCCCTCTACCAGACACCGTGTTGCACCGTGGCCTCCGATCCCCCTTGATCCACGTCTATGCGAACACGTATATACACTCGTCCGGATCCGTTCATCAACACCACCCCTCCATCTTTCTACACTTTTGCCGTGTATTTCGAAACGATGTTGCCTGGATCTTGATGAGACGTTTTTTTTTATTCCCATAGGGGTCCTGCGCTGCTGATCTCTCCTCGGCGCAACCAATTGAAACAGGCGGTGCCTTTTCAGCGCGCGTGTGCCAGTATTGAAACGTCAGCAAGCTTCCTCGATTCCTTTCATGATATTATTATTTTGTTGCCTTTGGTACAGGAGAGACTATTTAATGATTGATTGACCGAGTTGTGTTGTTGCTTTCTTTTTTTTTGCTCGTTCTCATGGAACTTTTTTACGTGTGCTGGCGGGACGCGACTGGATGGTGTGACCGGTTTGGAGTTTGTTTTTCAATTCTTGAAAGCAACTGATACTAACATCAATTTATCATATAGATGGGTTTGTCTATTTCGAAGTTGCTCCAGGGCCTTTTTGGTCGCAAGGAGATGCGTATTTTGATGGTTGGTTTGGATGCCGCCGGTAAAACTACCATTCTGTACAAGCTCAAGTTGGGTGAAATCGTCACCACGATCCCAACCATCGGTTTCAACGTTGAGACCGTGGAATACAAGAACATCTCGTTCACAGTCTGGGATGTTGGTGGACAGGACAAGATCAGACCTCTGTGGAGACATTACTTCCAGAACACCCAGGGTATCATCTTTGTCGTTGACTCTAACGACAGAGACCGTATCTCTGAAGCCAGAGAGGAATTGCAGAGAATGTTGAATGAGGACGAGTTGAGAGACGCATTGCTGCTTGTCTTTGCCAACAAGCAGGATTTGCCAAATGCCATGAACGCTGCTGAAATTACAGAGAAGTTGGGCCTACAGTCCATCAGACCACGCCCTTGGTTTATCCAGGCTACTTGTGCTACTTCTGGTGATGGTTTGTACGAGGGTCTTGAGTGGTTGAGTACCAACTTGAAGAACAGCTCTTAAATCTTGAGTTTTTATTTTCTCTGGTTATGGAGAGAAATAAATGATCTGAGGATTTCTATCAAAAATAAAAAAAGGAAGCAAAGATGTGAATTTTAGAAACAAAGGAGGTGGGAGTATCTGTTGAAGTTGTCGATGCTTATCGTCACTCTCAAAAGAAAGTTGGATGTCCAACTTGTGTGCGTGTGTGGTTTTTTTATCTTCCGAAGGGTCTGGTTTAGGAAGAATGCAGGAAGAAAGGATAATGTGGCAAGGGTTTTTGTGGCTAAAATGGTCTTTGTGGAACGGGAATGCTCTCTGTGAGATCGCTCTCTCTTTTCGCATGCAATTGAACTTGTCTTTCCCTTCTGCTTCCTGCTTTTTCTTATTCTTTATCTCTTCCCGTTTTTTTCTCCTTTTTATCCTATTTTTATCTACGGTTCAGTCATCAAGTTGGACCCCTCTCACTGCTTTTGTCTTTTGAATTCTGTCTTAACTTGCAATTTCCTCGATTTTTATACTCTTGTTGCAGCCGGTTAAGTTTAATTCTAATTTGTTTGTTACATTACCATCTCTCACTTTTTTTTTACTCATCAACGTTGGTTTTTATATATACTCATTCCATTGGCTTACACGTAGTTTGTCGACCAGCTTCGGGGCTCTGCTACGAATCGTGAAAGTGGAGATACCAAGAAAAAATATGTCAGATCTACCAGTATTTCACGTACCAGCGTGTCAGTCTATATGAGTAACTCTTACAGGATGCTCACATCTCACCGCTTTGCAAGGCCAAACCACGATAAGTTTCGGTCATCCGTAATTCTTACCGCTAAGAACCACCAGATCCGACCCCTACTCACGTGAGTTATATTATGTTCAAAAAGTCGCGAGCCTATTCTATGACTCCAAATGTCCTTGTACGATTAGTCCGGTTTACCGCTCCAATCTCGCGATTACCCAAACGCACGGCCGCAAACGTCTTTGCATGAACAGACATGAAGAAGTCTTGTTCTCCAGATGAATATCGTATAGACCATTACACCCGTGCACCCGTTTCCAAAAAGCCCCAACCCTTTCTGATATCACGTGATATATGGCCAACGTGACTACTTCTCAGTGGCTATTCATTTCGCACACGACCGCAGTAGTAGCCGGTTGCGAAGCCCCGCGCCCGTTTCTGTGTAGCCCACGACCGCAGAGGACCTCTCTTGTCCCCTGTCGATGCCAGATTTTTTCATTGGTGTTGAAGCTTGTAGCTCGTCTGAATACACTACACTTTTCCCGTCTATATACATCATATCAACCTTATAAAATGGTAAGTGCATTTGAGAGCGTTTAGTGAATGGAGACAGTGTTGAATCGGTGGTATTGTGCGACCTTGTGTGGGTGGGTTGTGACTGGGTGAAAAGTGGTATACAGAACCGTGAACGGTTGGTCACTACCGCCGTGAAAGGTATCCATAATTGCCAACTACAGTACGCAAAACAACGCGAACGCAGCGTGTGTACTTTGTCGCAAGTCGACAGAACAACGAGAAGAACCAGGACGGTATCGAACTCCCCGCGATCAGAACAACGAATTTTGGATCCCCTCTCCAACTCCACCTCGCACACAAACAGCAGTAGCTCAACACAGCATAGTACGGCATGCCCATGTCCCCAGTGGCATTTTCGACGTCTCCACCACTGTATATGTGAGATTTTCTAATACTAACGCAACTCAAATCAGGCCGGTGTCAAAGCATACGAACTCCGCACTAAGTCGAAGGACCAGCTCGAATCGCAGCTTGTGGACCTCAAGAAGGAGCTTGCCTCCCTCAAGGTGCAGAAGCTCACCAGACCTTCGCTGCCTAAGATCCATACCGTGCGCAAGAACATTGCCCGTGTGCTCACTGTGATCAACCTGCAGCAGCGTGAGTCTGTCCGTGCTTACTACAACGGTAAGAAGTACATTCCAAAGGACCTGAGGGCCAAGAAGACCAGAGCCCTGAGAAGACAGCTCACCAAGTTTGAGAAGACCAGGGTTACCGACAAGCAGAAGAAGGCCCTGATTGCAAACCCAGCTAAGAAGTTTGCCATCAAGGCTTGAATGGGTTATGTACAGGATGAAATGTATAGTTTTCTCTGTTGAGTAATATGATGTGAAGGGAAAATTTCTTGAAACAATATCTTTTTTTAGGGGGGGTTCTTTCATTACGTAAATACTCAAGGATACTGTGGCTGGGGTAGTCTACTCTCCCATGACAACATCGCTGTCAAGCTTGCGCTTCTTTAGCTGCTCGCTGCGCTTCTCGGCCCTAAATGCCTCGATCTTCTCACGAAGCTGCACATCTTCAGTCACCTCCTCGAGCTTCAATGGCATACGGTTGAATGGGTCAGTCGCATCGCTCAGCAGGTGTGCTTTGATCGTGCTGCGGTCGATGCTAACTTTGGAGCCGGGCAAAATCACTGGGTCGGTCATCAGAGTGTACATCAGCGGATCCAAAAACTCGTCAGGAATCTCACCCATGCCGAGCTCCTCTTCCTGCTCCTCTAGCAAGGCCACATGTGCAGCGTCTGCAAATGCAGTGAGCCGATCCAAGAACACGGGCGCCGCACCGCCGTGCTTCGACAGGATTCCCACGGCCTTTTTAAAGTACTGCACATCGAACGAGCGCGCATCGCGCGACACCGCACCGACAAACACGGGTTCCCCTGACAAATTAATGTAGATTGAGCACAGGCGATACAGCAGTTCGAGCGGTTTGAACTGGTACTGCTCCGGGTTTCGCACCTTGAGCTCGCGACAGCGTGGACCAACAAGCGCAACGAGGTTGTAGTTCAACATTCCGGCGAGCCGATCGACAACCTCTGCAATGACAAACGACTCGGGTGTCTCAGCCGTAAACAGCGAAAACAGCTCGATCGTCTTATTCGAGAGCTGTACGTATGATTTGGCCTGACTCTCTGCGGACGAGAGTCGGTTGGCTAATTCCTCGTCGGTTCCCTCGAGCGTAGGTGCAGCACCGCTCCTGCGTGCCTCGAGCTCACGCTGAACCGAAGCAACCGTTGAAAGTTGCGTCAGTGACTCGTCAAGGAGATAAGTTGTGTCGTTGAGCATGCGTGCAACGAAGCGCACAAAAAACTTGACATTCTTCGTAATTGTCCGCAACTGCGTCCGGTAAGCAGGGTTCTTCCACAACTGCTCGAGGATGAAAGATATGTGGTATCTGCTGTTGAACTTGTCGTAAAACTGAGACGACGCTCCAGTTTTCTCAACCATGACGTAAAAGTCGAGGAGAGAGAGCAACAGGTTGTCTAAAACGATGGGGTCCGTGTTAAAAATATCCATCATAAACCCAGGTCTGTTGTCCTGCGATGGAAGAGACCCATAGAACAGCACCTCAGTCAGACGACCTTTGAGATGCGGGTTGCTCATTAGCTCAGGGCACCGCAGCATAACAACAATGAACTGCACCAAAGTGCCTAGTTTGGGATTCTGCACCATGGGTTGACTTTGGTACTTGAGCACAAAGTGGCAGTAATTGACAATGCCCTCAACGAACATCTCGGGAAAATATTTGAAGGGAACAGGTGCTTTGGTGCGCAAAAACTCGAGATCGTCCAGCTTGTCAACCTCCTGGTCAAGGTCGATGAAGGGGATCTGCAGCTTGGTGTCTGGGTACTTGTGTGTGGGCTCAATCACGCGAATGAAGAACACCACAGCACCAACTATGGCATCGAAAATCTCGAGCTGCATTGGGCGAGCTGAGAAACACATGTCTATGCTGTGCTTTTCAGCCTTAACGACATCGAGCTTCTTCCGGACCCGGTCGAGCTTGACGCGGGTAAACTGCTGCATCATGGGGTTGGCTGAAGGTCCGTTCAAAAGCGCCTCCAATTGCTTGACAGTCTCTGTCAACTGCTTGATGGAATACTTGAGCCTGTTATCATATGTGTATATGCCGCCAACTCCGTAATGCAGATAAGTGAGCAGCAAATAGAAGCAGTCCGAGATGAAGTTTGTGGGCAATGATGAAGTGTTCTCCGGCCTCGCGTAAAACTCGTCAGCTTCCTGGATGGTGGAGTTGATCTTGGTCTCCTCTTTGACATCAATCAGTTTGTTCTTGCTCAAATAGTCAACATCAATCTTGTCCAGTTTGAGCGAAGAGGCTAGAAACGGTTGTGAGAACTTCACGAGGATCATGGAAATATTGAACATGAGCGAGTTCGAAGCAACCGAACCCGGATTGGCATGCTCACCTCTCCTGAGGTGGTTTTTGTTCACAATGGCAGCCAGCAGCTTCATAAATTCCGATCTTGGCCTCTCGCCTCCCCTCACGAGCCTGTCCGCAATGGAAAATAGCCTGTTGGAGAGCATCGAATGCTCAGCCTGAAGGGATTCGTGAATCGTCTTTATTTGCAACTTCGTCTTCTCGCCACTGTAGTTGTAGACGGCAATTTGCGAAAGTAAAGGAGAGATCCTAAAGACTGGGCCAAGAATGGTTTTTTCTTCAAATTGAGTGGCCTCAAGATTCTCCGGATGATACCCATCCACCTCATGGAAAATCAGAGGTACTTGCTTGTGTGACAGGAGCAGCTGAAAAACGGTGAGAATCTTTAGGTATTGTGGGTCGTTGAGATTCATCTTGTACAGAGTAGATGACAGGTACGGAAGAATTAAGTTCAAAAACTCCAGCAAAGATTCATTCTCAACAGCCCTCACGACAATCTCAATCAAGAAATCACCCATATCGTCTATATTATGCCAAAGGAAATTGATAGTGGGAGGGAGTTCTGAAGTGTTAGCAAACATGTCGGGCACCTGGAAACACACCAACCCATAACTAGACGACAGTCGCACCACTTCATCCAGGACCTCTAATTTTTCCTGCCTGTGTTGATCTGATGGTTTTAATAGCCTTTTCACTTGTCTCGCTCTATCCCAACAATCCTTTAGGTAGTTCAGAGGGAGGTCGGGCTTACCGCCACTGAGGCCCTGCTCGGTCAGGAGCTCCACGAACACTCTGTCAACCGTCTCTTTGGTCAGCACCGGATCAATACTCTCCTCGACAAGTTCTTCGAATGTGGACTGCATAAATGAAAGAGTCTCGTCCCTGTGATCAAGCGTCAGCGTCACCTGAAGAATGAATTCAAGCTGGCGGTTGCACCAATCCAGAAGCTTCTCTTGAGTCCCAGAATTAGTTTTGGATGCCAACGAGGTAGATTCGGGTCTCTCTGAGGCAGCGGGTTGTGAAAGCGCATTAGGATTGCCACCAGCCACGCTGGCAAAAGGGTTGGCAGCAGGTGTTGATGCAGAACCGCTCTTCGGCGTCGCAGGTTTGGGAGCTGGCGTTCCTGACGCAGCAGAGGCATTGCTGTTTTGCCTCGCATTCTGCGAAGAGCCAGAAGCACCCGCTAGCTTTGCTAGTCGCTTTGCCCTTATCTACTCGAAAAAGTGTTCGTTAGTCTCGTAATTTCTCAACAACAGGGGGGGACGCGTTTTCGTTACGTGGTACGGACGTCTCTCTGTTGAGGTGTCTACCCCTTCTCCTTTCTTCCCCCTTGATCCCCAGCTGTACAATTTACATACGTCATTAGAATCTTCCATGCTGTCAGAGTCAGCCTAAAAGTAAAACTCGGTCGATAAAGGTAAACGACTGCCAGATATCTGAAGGTATAGGTGCCGCTGGAACCTGTCTCCCCTACGGCCCTTGTGCCTCTCTGGGGCGCTCCCACGCTGTCTGGAGGCGAATCGGTTTCTGGAATGGTCCACGACCTTTTCTGGTGTCCCAACCATTTTGTGCGACATTGACGATGTTGTATTGTCTCCAGCAATGTAAAGGATCGATGGGCAGCGCCATTGCTGTGACCAGGTACTTTTAAGCCGCCGTACACTCGGATCTACAAATGTGGGTCCACTCGCTGGAGCAAATGCCGCCGTTTGCGCCGTTACGGTCGGCCAAAAGCGAAGCAAAAACAGTGATCCAGCAGGCTCGAATACCCGGCTGGTGTTGCTTCACTCCTCCGGCGTCTCACACAGCAAGGTGCCAAAGGACAACAAACACCACACCCTCTCTTCCCCCCCTCCCCATAGTTAGCCCACTGCGGGCCCCCTCTGAATGGCCCACCGCTCGCAACACCCCAACACTTTGACAGCTCCAACAATAGTCTATCTAGCGGTCGTGCGCCAATCAGAAATAGCCTAACACTCGGAACTGGGTCCAGTTTTCACACCTCAGAGCACGAATCAATATCAGGTCAGAACAGACGGAGGCGGCCGGGCTGGATAAAGGCACGCGCGATCACTGGCACCCTTTAAACGCTGCTCTGAAATCTTTTTCTTCACCAACTGTGCCTCTTTCCATAGTTCTGCTTCAAAGAATCTCGCTGTTTGAAGAGACAGCTCCTCAAAACTCACAGGCATAGCCAGACCCCGGAATCATCCCCCACTGTGTTCCGCGACCAGAGGAGACTTTACATATACACAGCTTGCGTTCTTCCCCCTGTGTTAGTCGGTTGAAAAACGCAAATCTATTTGCTGTTGCTCATTGCTTGTCTGATCAAGCTAGCAGTTCCTCATTTTTTTTGCAAAGGGCTGATTAGTTTAGATGCCCATTTCAACGGCGCCAATTGCAAGCACTATGACCTCGGAAAAGATAGGAACCCCCACATATGGTGCGAATCACCAAGAGTACCTAGACAGCAAGTCGAGTCGCCATAACAATGCGAACTACAAGCCGCCGCTCAACTCTACGTCGTCCCATGACCCGATCCTTGCAGAGATTTGTGAGAAGTACGAGATAACGCCCATCTTGTACACTGCATTGTTCAACGACAACCCGAACGACCGGTTGTTCATACTACGGCTGGAGAAGGAACTTGTGGAATTTGTGCAGTCTCAGGGTACTGATTCATGGAAATTGAACCCATTGAACTCGTACTACCGGTTGCTCACACACCAGATCGCGGAATATTATGCATTGGGGCATATACTGCTAAAGGATGGGTTCTCAATGGTCATTTTCAAAATCAATACCTCTTTGGTAAATGCTGATGACGAGACCAAAAAGCATTCTGGAAAGGCTGTTGCAGTTTCGACTTCTCCTCAGTCTTTCTCGAAAAATCATGAAAAAATCAAGAAGCCTAAATTGGCCGACCTTCCCAACGACCTCGGCGAAGCGCACTTTTCTAATAGCCGGCCCGCGGGTAAGCATGGCGAGATACCTGTTTCTGTATCGCCTCCACAAGTGATCAAGCGAACGCTGCTTTTCAAAGGTAATGGGCAGCTGCCGCATTCGCAGGCACATGACGAGGGGAGTATTTCCGCCTCTCACGAGGGAAGTATCTCCGCTTCTCACGATGAGTCGTCATCCACCACATCTCTTGAGGAAGAGAGACTTTCGAAGGAGGAGAAATATATGAGGGCTAGAGAGAGAATATTCCAGGCCCGGAACGAGCATGCGCGAGAGCACGATAATGCTGCTGATGACGACGATAACGACGACGACGAGGAGAGGGAAGATGAGGATGAAGATGAGGATGAAAGAGAAAACACGACGGATTCAGGGTACTACTACCCAGAATCAGGTCAACCGCAAGGTTTTTACGGCAATGGTGGATTTTTTTACGGCGACACACGGTCTGGTGCTTTGCAGCAGCAAGCACCATACCAGCCGTACTACGCTCCGCCCCCTCCGGTTATGGGTTACCATTACGGTGCTAACAAGTCGCCAAACCCTTCGCGCTCTAAAAGGCACAACAAGAAGAACCACGATGAGTACAAACCGGAAACAAGCTCTTTGTCTTCGTCGCCCGGAGGTGCTGCTGGCCACAGGAAGCAATATGGAGGTTCTTTCAACAAGCCTTCGCACTACCAGAAGGGCTACCAGAATGTTAACGGGCCGACGTTCTCTCAGCCTCCGATGATGTTTTACCCTCCGCCAGGTGCTAGAAATGGGCAATTTGCTGTGCCTCCGATGGTTCCACCAGGATTTTATGGCATGCCCCCGCACCAAGTTGGCCATGGTGCGTTTGTGCCTATGCCAATGGGTCAGATGCCTCCCCAGATGCCACAGGTGCAGTTTTTCCCCAACGCAACTTACAGACGCGAAGGGTACTCGGGGACTCGCAGCTCGGCCGGCAGCGCCGAGGTTGAGGACGGCATTAAGAACCTGAAGTTTGACGAAGAGGATGACAACAGCGAGGCGACCAAAGTTGACGAGTACGAGAAGCGGGAAGAAAAGTGAAGTCTCGTAATTACTCTACTAGTCTCATGAAATGGAAATAAAAAAGGCATTAAGGGAACAACGGGGTATATTTAATGTAGTTTGCTCTATGTTTTGCTCTCATTTGATGATCTGGAATGACCAAGGCAGCGTAAGGTGCACTTGCTTGTCATCATCGATGAACTTCGAAGTCGCAGAGTACGATCCTCTGGCAAGCATCCCGCTGGGTGCTTCGGTCTCTGGGAATGACTGTTCGTACTCTGGCTTATCAACCGTGTTGGGCGCGTAGGAGCCGCATGGCTCATCCATGCGGTCAACGGTGATCCCGGTCTTCTTCACGGCCTGGAGGTACTTGAGCCCCGTGACGATCTCATGCTGCACCTTGAACTTGATTCGCAGCGAGTAAACGGACCGCTCCTTGATCTTGAAAGCAATCTTCTTGGTCTTGAGCGACTCCGCAGTCTCGCCCGCGAGGTCCACCACTATCGGGTCCTGGCCCTGGATATCAAGCACCATCTGCAAAATCACAACACGCCGCGTATCCCCCGGGGTGACGGGCAGGACATTCGCGGTGGAGAGCCCAAGCGACGCCTTCCATTTGGCGAGTGACTCGTCCTCCGCGTCGAGCTTGGCGTATTCCTCGATGGTCTTCTTCTCGCCAACGACAAATCCGGGCACTTCTTCGGGAACGAGATCGTCTGCTTCAGTCGCCATGGTTTGGTTTTTTTCTGCGGGTCTAGCAATTTGTGGGAGGCAGGGGGGACGTGGAGAAGAAATCTGGGGCAGCCTCTTCCTGCTACACGTCTGTTTGATCCGGCGCGTGCCTCTGTGTGACGGATGCGAATGCTGGAAACGGCGTGCGATGAGCAAGTCCCCGATCTGATTCTGTTATCTGAAGTCTTTCGGCCCTTGGCCGCTTAGAATTCCCCGGTTGAAAATGGTCAGGATTCTTGGAATAATGCAGCAGGTGAATACATTCAATCAGCAAGAGAAGAGTACCTTTCTGATTTGGGTGGCCCCTCGGAGGATGTGGTAACTCCACCTCAGACTGGGGAGAAAGTGATCTCAATGCAAATCATCCCTCGCCCATTTGGTCTGGCTTTGACATTGACTTTCTTCCCCATATAGATAACAAAATTCTTTTTCAAATGGTCATTTTCTGGCCAATTCCACTCGCGAACAGTTTGTTCAACCAACAGTTAAAGGTTCTGGTGGCTCTTGAAGTAGTGCGCTACTCAGATACAGCCGGGCTTCTCCGTCTTATCGGATCAACTCTTTTGCAACTTCAGCGGACTGAACTGCTCGTTAGATTCTCAAGCGTCTTCATCCTCTCCTGAGCCAACGAGCCCCTCAGAGCCAAACCATGGTATACACCCTTCCACCAGCGCAGATCACGCCGACACTCCAGCCGATGCAGCAGCGCGAGCTGCTAGACCACCTCTTCGAGCCATGCATCACCCTCACGTCCTACCTTATCCCGCTGCTCTTCCGCCCCCAGGGCAACCAGATAATACTGTATCCGTCATACAGACACCTGATCTCCGCAGCGCGCGGCCACCTGCACGCACTGCTGGCGCGGGATCCCACGGCAGAGACGCAGCGCACGATCAACGCGATCATCGCGGCACACCCGCGTCTGGGCCCACAGAAGCCCAGCGCCGGTGCGTTGTCTTCGCACTCGAGCAGCGAGCAGCGGTCGCTTGCTGCTTCGAGCCCCGAGGAGTCACAGCGGCTCGCTGACTTGAATGACGAGTACGAGGCGAGGTTTCCGGGTTTGCGTTATGTCGTGTTTGTGAATGGGAGGTCTCGCGGGGAGATCATCGAGAACATGCGGGCGAGAATCGATAGGGGCGACGTTAGTCTTGAGCAAAGAGAGGCGTTTGATGCGATGTGTGATATCGCGTTGGATCGGGCTCAGAAGTTGGGTGCTAAATTATGATTGGAAGCTGTCATAGTGGTGTGTGAATAATATGGCTGAAATTTCAAATAGAGGACATACAAAACGTACAAAAAAAGGGTGAAAAGCAATAATGAAAGAAAGGAGTAGCTGAAACTCAGTGAGGAAGTGAAGAGAGAGAGATAAAAAAAGACATTACAAAAAAAGACCATTATCCCATCAACGACAACAACAACAATAAAAATATCAAATGTAAAATGTGGTAAATAAACAGCACCAAAGGATTTCCTCCAGGCTGCTGCTTTGATTTTATTTTCCTTCCTCCTTGTCTGTCCAGCTTCCTATTATACCACCCAACCTCTTAGCGTTGTCCCTAAACTGAGATGGCGCACACAAGGCGCAAAAATATTGCAGGGGATGGGAATGCAAGCACGAATGAAGGGAGTTGAGCTCACAAAAAGTAGTCGGGAGTCTTTCTCGTAACTGTCGGCTCACCAGGTCTGACGCTTGGGTCATATTGCAAGAACTCTCTATTGTGGCTCTCGTCAACCTCCATGATAGCTGCTTGATTACCACATCTATAACAGTAATTTGGTGCGCTGAAGATCGTGACAACCAGGTCCTGGTGGGACCACGAGAACCCCTCCATTACGAGTTGATGTGCTCTGGCGATCAGAGACAGATCGTTTGTGTGGTTGAACTGCTCACTGATGTCCTGACCAAAAGTGAAACCGGCACCTCTGGGCGATATGCCCCATCCACCTCTGTCATCTGGGTCAGACCAGAGCAGATCGCACATTGGGCCTTCATGAGGAACCTCCTGCACTCTGTTCAACTCTCTCACCTGGTCAATGGTCTCGATCATAGGCGACAACCCACCATGCAGACAAAAGATCTTGTTGTCAACGAGGGCGGTGATGGGGAAGTAGTCAAACAGGTCGGTAAATAGCTTCCACACGTTAGCCGAACCGTATTTTCTGAAGCATTCGTCGTAGAAACCATAAACCTGCGTGATTTGCCTCGATTCGTGATTTCCTCTCAATATAGTGATTCTTTTTGGGTACCTTACCTTCATGGCAACGAGGTAACTCACCGTCTCGACAGAGTAATAACCTCTGTCAACATAATCACCCATGAATAAATAGTTTGTATCCGGACATGGGCCTCCAATTTTAAAAAGTTCCATCAAATCGTGAAATTGACCGTGTACATCTCCACATATTGTCACGGGTACGTTGACTGGCTGCACATTCTGCTCGAGTCTAAGCACCTCGATCGCCATACCACACAGCTTCTTTACAGCCTCCTCGCTCAAAGGCTTGCACTGGCTCAATTGTTCTATCCAACCATCCAGCGTATTGATATTTGATCCGGGTGTTTTAGAGTAGGGCTGGTTGTGCATTGAAAAATCAAAACTGTCCGACGACGACGTACTCGCGTGGTCTTCAGCATCCAAGTGGGAGGCGGTGTTGGTTTCTATCTCGTGAGATCCAACAGCGTCCTCCATCTGAATATCAGTATCTATGTCCATGGCAATGAATTTTGACCGCTAGAAGTGATTCTTCTTGAGAAAATGAGATGTAATCGAGTAACTTGGTCGGTGAAAGTAAATGGCGGATGTAAAAGCAAACAAACACGAGACGAGATCAGGCTGCTGCAAGCACGAGAGCAGTTTCAAACAGGTGGGCTCAAAGCGATGACGATCCAGAGTATGAAGCGGGATTAGAGAGACAGTCGTGTGATAAATCGGTCAATGCTATTTTTCCCGGTGATTTTGACGCGACTGGATGGATGGTTTGTTATGCGTGGCTGAATAAGTCTTGGTGCACCTATCAATGCAAACGGGGGGAGGAGGGATGAGGAAGGGCACCTATGAAAAAAGGGGAATGAGCAACTGCTGAGAGGTATCCGGCAAACGGGGGCAATCGATGCGGGTCAAGAAGCAGTTAACTGGTCGCAACACCTGATGTGATTACACGGATGACGCGTCTGATTGGGATTGTATTCAGCGGGGTGTGCCGTCGTGCCAACTGTGTTGTTGCCAGCGCTGGTGCCGTTCTGCGACGGCGGTTCGTGATGAGCGAACGAAGCGCCGGCCCTGGAAGTTGGGTGGGGCACGTCGCTTTTGCTGGTTATGAAGCGATGTGTTGTGGTGGGTGTGGGGATGTGTACCTGTCTGTGGTTCTTTAACAGACATATCTCTATTTGTGGTGAATCAGAACGAGCGGCGGTGACGCCCATGGGCTGGAGCAGACGGGCGTGCGAGATGTCTGAAGGATCTTCATCAGGATACAAGGCACTGATGTGGAGTCTCTGAGGAGAACGTGCTCAAATGGCTGTGAAACATGGTTTTCCTGGAGTGCGCTCTCCTGCGGGGTCTGTTACAATATCGGACGAGAGCTCGTCCGGAGCTTATGGGACGGCGGGAACGCACATCAGCTCTGACAGCGATGAGCACGAGGTGCCCAAGGCACCACCGGCAGCTGCTTCAGCTACTACTTACGTGGCGTGTGCCAATGAGGTTTCATTAAGCTACACTCAGAGATCAGGCAGCAGCACCATTTCGCAGATGTTTCTCCATCACGAGCTGGAGAATGACCAGCAGCCGCACGTGCCACCGTACGAGATTGACGAAGACGTGGTTCTGCACACCTCGTCTGTACGGCGGCAGGTCTCCGCACGCCAGGAGTCAAGATTATTCCCACTGAATGACTGGTTCATCAATGGAATGGAGGAGCGGCTCGTGCGCTGGAGGCCCCCGGTATCCCAGATGAACGTTGAAGACTCGCTCAATGGCCGACATCCGTATCAGGCGGATTCTGACGTGCCCAATCACACCGTGAGTCTTAATGAAACCGAGAGGAGAGTTGAAGAGAGTGGCGGGTTGGGCCGCCGAAGAACGTATCCGCTCGCCAACCAGCATTGGCTAGGGAAACAGCCTTTGCCAGCAAGCCGCGGCGTTCAAAATAAAGGAAGAGAAACAGGATCAGACAGTAATAGTGTGTCAACGTTTGCGATGGTGGAGGATATCGCAACCCGATTACAGCCAGATTCCTCTGGGTCGTTTGCAGAAGACCCTTCAGAAAAGGAGCAGAGGCTAAGTGTGACAGTTGATCCTCCTCCCCAGATCGGGGGCACTCACGGTATCATTGAACAAACGTCGCCTGTAGTTGCATCCCCTGGTATTAGGACAATGCCCGCAAGTCCTTTTGATGTGGACCAAGACTTGGCTATGTACAGGAAAGCTCAACAGTCGGACGAGAGCACCCAGACCAACTTTATGGCGGGCTTTTTCTTTTGGTATTATTGACCTTTGGAATAGTCAGCTACTCCATATTACGCATCAATAAGATTATGATAGAAGATTAAACAGAGCTTGGTTCCACCCTCAATGTTTACAGGGTTTACCATTCGCAAAAATCTAAAAATGTTTTTATTTTCTTCTTTTTTTCTTGTTTTTCCCGGTGTATGGCTTTCGTATCATGAAGCAATTACTCGGCAGCCTCGGCAAACTTCTCCCCCATGTTGGAAAGCAGCTTTTCAAACTCGCCCTTGAGTTCTGCTTCACCCCTGCTTGGCTCAAAGAACTTGCACGAAGAGACAGAGTGCTTCACGTCCGAGGTGGCTTCGGCAAGCTTTGACCACTGAGCACCGCCAGCAATCGCCTTCTGTGCTTCATCGTAGTAGCCGATAAAAGCTCTCATCATGTCGAATGTCTTCCAAATAGGACAGAAAGCATCATATGTAGAGTAACCATTCTGCTGCAAAAAGTCCTCCTTGATCAAGTTGGCAACATCCAAAGTGATCTTGTCCGAGTCCGACAGAGCAGACTTACCCACGAGCTGCACAACTTGCTCGAGCTCTTCTGCATTCGACAGAATCTCACGCATTCTGTCTCTCAGAGACGGGAACTCAGGGTAGTCGGTGTCGTAAAACTTGTTCAGCACGTTGGTGTACTTAGAGTACGAGACCGAGGTGTTGATCGATGGAAAGTGCTTTCTCTGAGCGAGTTTCTTGTCGAGACCCCAGAAAACCTGAGTGATACCAAGGGTAGCTGTGGTGACGGGGTCAGAAAAGTCACCACCGGCAGGAGACACAGCAGCAACGATGGAAACGGACCCAAGACGCTCTGGAGAACCAAGAGCAACGGCCTTACCAGCTCTCTCGTAGAAAGAAGCAAGCTTGGCACCAAGATACGCAGGGAAACCCTGGTCGGCAGGCATCTCACCCAAACGACCCGAAATCTCTCTAAGAGCCTCGGCCCATCTCGAAGACGAATCAGCAATCATCGACACATCCTTACCCTGATCTCTAAAGTACTCGGCAAGGGTGATACCTGTATAAATGGAAGCCTCTCTAGCAGCGACAGGCATGTTGGAGGTGTTGGCCACGAGGGTGGTACGCTTCATGATGGGCTCCTTCGTGCCTGAGATCTCGGTGAACAATTCTGGGAACTCCATCAACACCTCAGCCATCTCGTTACCACGCTCGCCGCAACCAACGTAGATAATAACGTCCGAGTTGGAGTACTTCGAGAGAGACTGCGAAATGACAGTTTTGCCACAGCCAAAAGCGCCAGGAATACAGGTGGTACCACCTTGGACACATGGGAAAAGCGAGTCGAGCACTCTCTGTCCAGTAAGCAATGGGTAGTCAGCAGACAGCTTCTGAGCAACTGGTCTTGGTACACGGACGGGCCATGTGTGCATCATGGAGTATTTATGTGTCTTGCCGTCAAATTCAACCTCCAAGATTGGATCGTCCACGCTGTAGGAACCAGCCTCGGCGATCGACTTGATAGTACCCCTAGCGCGTGGTGGCAGCAAGATCTTGTGGTCCGAAAGCAGAGTGTTCTCGAAAGTGGAGCCAAAAATGTCACCACCGGTGATGTGGTCCCCGACCGAGAGAGAACCTGGCTGAAAGTCGTACTGCACAGTTCTCGAAAGCGCTGGGGCATCAATACCTCTTGGAATGTAAATGGACTGCGACAAATCCCTGATGGCCTTCAAAGGTCTCTGAATACCATCGTAAATTGTCTCCATGAGCCCAGGACCAAGTTCGACGGACAGGGGCTTGCCGGTTCTCTGTACGGGGTCACCAACGGTCACACCAGCGGTTTCCTCATACACCTGAATCGTAGCCTTGTCGGCATCGATTCTGATAACCTCACCAACAAGGTTGTCGTGACCAACCTTGACCAGCTCGTACATGGCACAACCAATCATATTCTCGGCGACGATAACAGGTCCCGATACAGAGTAGATCTGACCGAACAGGGACTCATCGTCGTCTAACGACAGGTTCTTGATCGCCTTGCGCGCATTTTCCATGGCTCCAGCCTGAATTGAACATGTCCTAGTTAGTCAACCAAATCCGAAAACTCTCTTAACTACTGCATTGCATCCATACGACTGCGCTGTGGATTAATTCCCCCCAATTTCACCGAACGCTAGAGCCCTTCGCTATCATAAGGGGTTGCTGACGCAGGCGTAGAGACACCGCACAAAAGTAGTTACAATTCGGCTCACAGCCGCGGTAAACTCACCATTTTGTAATAAAGCTATTTGATTAAAAGGCCAAGCACAGAAAACCAACAAAAAGATGCTGTGCTGAAGATCCAATTGCTGTGATCGAACCCCGTCCTCGTGGCTCACGTTCGGTTCGCTCCTGCCACGCTGAGGCAGCCAGGCTGGGCCAGGCGGTGTTACCCGTGTGTTACCCGCACATTCTATATAATAGTCGTGTGCACATCCATTTTTATTGAGCAGTGCACTCCCCGGGAGGCCAACGTCGACCGTCTGACGACCACCGCACGAGGGCAAGAGACAACGGATGGAAGTGGGAAAGCCAGCACGTCTTATAATAGAGAAAGCCATGCGTTGCATCTTCAATCTACAGCATCAAGTAATAAGAAACACACTTTCATACATTCCTTAGTTTTATAAGCTAGATTCTGTAGTCAAACTTGAGAACAGAAAGAAAAACCAATGAACACTAAACTGTCCCATTCAAAAAACCAACACCAACACTCTTCACAACAACTCATCACTTGTAGCATATGCAGCCACACTGCTATTTTGAACCAAATATCGGAGGTTCGATATCTCAGGGAGTCCGAAGAAGCACAATCGCACTTCAAACCCAACAAACACCAACCCTTTTCAACGTCCACTGGACCAACGTCACACAAGTAACGTGATACCTCTTTAGCAACACAACTCCAATTGCCACACTCAATTAATCAAAGTGCATAATGGAGACACCTTTCGCAATGCAATTGCAGTAATTTGATGAACAAGACAACCAGGTTTCAAAAGTCTTCTAAGTCATTCCGATCCGCTTATTTGGATCTAGCTCTGACCTTCCGTCTCTTTCTCTTGAGTCTTCTGACTCTCTTCTTTCTCCACTTGGCTCTCATAATGAAATCAAATGGATGTACTGAGGAAGGAGGAAGAAGAAGAGAGAGGGGAAATGTGGACGTCAACCTTCTTAAGTAAGTGGGTGGAGATGCGACGACAGTTGCTCGGAGCGCTCACTGGCCGACGATGCTCCAGGCACGGCAGCTGCCATCATTCGCCGGGTCACTAAAAATGCATATATCACGTGCAATATCTCCAGGGCTCAGCCCTCAGATGTGATGGTGTTCGGGTTTTTAGCTGCAGATAGATTGTGCAGGCTGATAGAGAGATCTTTTGATCAGCTATCGTCTAAGCGGCCGCCCTTGATATATATACCTGAAAACGTAAGAGTGGCGTCACAGGGGGAAAAATATAAATGATATAAAAGATAGAGCTTGATTGGGTTTCTTCTAATGTTCCTTTCAAGAGAAGTCGGCAGAAAAGAACTATTCAAATTATAATTCGAGCCCCTTGTTGATACTTGTCTAAGAATCCGTAACATTCAAAAAAGACAAGTCCAGGAGACATTATTTCGTCATGCAGATGCTATGTATACGTTTATATAATAAATAACTAGAAGTAAATGCAGGGCCAGGTGAGAGGTGTTTATATGTACAGTAAAGCTTACTCCTGAACTTGAGTCAACATCTTCTCATATTTTTTTCGTTCTTGTTTAAGAGCAACCAAAAGATCAGACTCTAGCTCCCGCACTCCAAATCTTGCGACAACAGAGGCTATTATATCCTCTGAAAGCAGGATCTTCTCATTGGGTGCAAAGAGTTCCTCTCTCTTCTGTTCCGCTGATTCAGTCTTGTCATGCTCCTCAAACCCGGTCTCAACGAAGTGCTGAACGTTAGCCTTCACCGCTTCATCTGAGGACTGCAGGTACAAATCCTCAACTCCCTTCAGGCCCACGAAGTCAAAATGCAAACCGGACTTGGAGTCGTCTTCGCCTAGGAGATACTTCAAATACCCGGCGCCTCTTACTCCTGTAAAATGACACCAGGCTCGATAGGCAACATAGAATCCTGGAACGTTCGGTATAAGTGGAACAAGTGCCACAGGCAACGTGATAGGAAGTATGATGAGCGAATAAATCAAGTATTTCCTGTGATGAGAGTAGCCTTCAGTCGCGCTTGTCGAAAGTTGAGCGAACAGGTTCTGCTCGTTTGTCATTCCTGTTGGATAGAAAAGTGGTATTTTCTCGAGCTGCTCCGAAGTCAATGAGTGTCTGGTCACATCCTCAGGTCTCACGATAACTTTGGAGTTTTTTATCTTCTCATTCATCACTATCGAGTTCACCAGCTCTGGATCCTGTTCCTTCGATGTCTTGAGCTCTCGGGCTATCGAATTCTTGGACGGAATCGAACGAAGCGATCTTTCGTCCCATGGAATCTGCTGTAGCAGTCTGTGGACAAGCTTAACAACAGACTTGTTTATTCTGTTCTCGGACTTTTCCAGCTTGGACCATGCGTTTGCGGCCCATCTCGCTGCCTTGGCGTCAACGGCCTCTTTTCCATTTGGCAGCGCCTCCTGTGTATGCTTGCAGAATATATATGACTTGTGCGATGTCAGCGGTATCGCAACCATGTAGATCGGCAGGTTTTCAAAATCCTGTGATCCTGGAACAGGTACTTGCGACGAGCCGTGCCTGGATAAAGTTACACGCGAAGACAAGCAGGGCGAGGCCTTGAGGAGCGGAGTTCGCACAAATGACGTGAGCAGGCGTCCCCGTGAGTTCAAGAGCAACATGGACAACAACTATTATCAATCACTCCAGCTGTCCCTACCCGCTTCTGCAAATATATAGGTGGCCAAATCCGCCCATGCCAATCCTCACTCCGGTGCCACCACCTCTCTGTCCCGTTGAGCAACCGATGAGCTGATTACGTCATCCGGGTCCCGGTTTGTGGTTTACAAGTGTTGATGTCCTCAGAAGTGTTTGTGGGTGTGGTTTGCTTCGAGTACAAATATCGGATTGGTCCTTCCGTTTGTCGTGCCGTTGGTGTCTTTGCGAGGTGCTTTTTGGCTTATTTATTCCTGCTTGAAACTAGTCACACTTGCATTCTTTTCTGCTTTCCCGGCTGGCTCGCTCTTGCCTTGCCCCTTCCTCGCTTAGCCGATTTCAGTCCTGCTTTTGACTTATCTCATATCCCGTATCACCCAGCTCGAATCTTTGCAACTTGACTTGGCCTCTACAAAATGTCCCAGCGCCCGTCAAACATGAGCTCATCAAAGACGGAAACGTCCAACACGGCATCGACGGTGCCCAAACAAAACAATTCTGGTAATTCGATGTACCAAACTCCCCGGTCGTCTCCGCCGGCTGTGAGCCAATCCCAAGACAAGAGTGCGCCGAATTTGTTGGAAGACCAGAAAGACAGGTATAGACACACGATGCAGCCATTCCCGCCGTATGCCATGGATCGGATAGCGAGGTGTCACGAGAAAGAAGGGACGTCCGATGGCTCGAAACAAAGCGGCATTGCGGACCCATTTGTTCAGAGCATGGATGGTAAATGGGCCGAATTCCTCTCAACAGTTAAGGAAACACCGGCTTATGTTGACTCAAGAGTTCAGTATAGCCCACAATTCCAATATGAAGAACCACCCCTCTACGAAAAGTGGGGAGGTGCCAGGAGACTGCGCAGCGCACTCAACAACGATGACTCGTCGAGCTTAGCTATGGAGCTAGATCAACCGTTTTCCTTTAAATTCTGGAAGCGGAAAGGAGGACTGAGTGGGATGAACCCAGAGAAAGCCAAAGTTAGGTCTAATGCCGGCTATTGGATGTCCAGCGACAAGAGAAAGGACTGGAAGCCTGCGATTTTAAAAATGCTTTTGACCGACGCCTATATCCCTCTAACCCTGAGGTTGTTTTCGTTAATTCTGTCTTGCATTGCGCTGGGGCTGGCAGCTCGTATTGTTGTGTTGTCTGACAGGTTGCACGATGGTGCCGAAGTTTCCCAGCAGCCGAGCTCGATCATGGCTCTTGTCGTTCAGAGTTGCGCCATTGCTTACCTGTTCTACATCGCTTACGATGAGTTCACCAGTCGCCCTTTGGGTTTAAGAGACCCCCAGGCTAAACTCAGGCTTATCATGTTGGACCTCCTGTTTATTATCTTCTCATCGGCCAATCTCTCACTCACCTTCAACACTCTCTACGATTCTCGCTGGGTCTGCCAGAATGGCTCCAGTAAGATTTTTCCTAATATCGTTGCGCCAATGTGTTCTCGCCAACGAGGCTTGGCTGCAATCTTATTCCTCATCCTGTGTATGTGGGTCTTGACGTTTACCATCAGTATTGTCCGTGTTGTTCAGATGGTCACAGACCAACACAACCGGCCAGGACGCTGAGCATCTTTTTTTCTTCAACTATGCCTTTGCTTATGTACTCTCTGGCATAGAACTGCATTTTATACGTATCGTATTTACGAGGTAGGGGACTTTTATTGCATTGGATGTTTTTCATAAAAAATGTCAAATAGCGTAGCCGTGGCGTGGCGCTTCGTGGCGAACTCAATATCCAGCCGGATCATAGATGGACTCGTACGCTGGGTGGAGAGCGCGCACGGGAGGGTGTTTGCTCGTGGATCATTCGTGACGACAAGGAATCAGGGCGGGACGTTTATTCAATTGCCACTCGGTGCGACGTGGATACGCTTCGATCTTCATTTCCAGCATCCTTTTTCTGTTTTTGTCACTCTTCGAGGCACAAACGCCATCGAGACTTTCGCGTTCGCCGCCCTTCATTGCATCAACAAGGGTACCCCTTGTTGTCGTCCACGCACTTGCCAAAAAAATCTAGACTCGTCTTGCATCTCCATATACCATGTCTGAGCCATTCCCACCCTCTGACAACCTGTCTGAGACGTGGACGTATGTCGAGCCCGGCGTGCAGTCGATCCTCGGCGACGAGGCGAACAGCGCGCTTACCCCCAGGATGTACTCAAACGTGTACACCGCGATCTACAACTACTGCACCAATAGATCACGCGCGCAGCCCCAGCAGGAGGCGGGCCATTCCGGATCAGTACAGCTTGTTGGGGGTGAGATCTACTCCAAGCTGCAACAGTACCTGATCCGCTACGTCCAAAACCTCAAGAGGAATCCTGATGAAACGTTTCTGCAATTCTACGTCCGCCGATGGGTGCGCTTTACCATTGGCGCTGCCAGACTCACCGACGTGATGGACTACATGAACCGGTACTGGGTGAACAAAGAAAGATCTGATGGGAGAAAGGATGTGTACGATGTGAATACTCTTTGCCTTTTGACCTGGAGAGACTTCACTTTCAAACCACATCTCGAAACGTTAATGAAGGAGATTCTGGAGCAGATAGAGCTACAGAGACTAAAGCGGGCTGACCCCAACAGAGACTTGCCGACTGCAATCAAGTCATTTGTGTCGCTTGGATTCGATATGAATGATCTGAAGAAGCAGAATCTTTCTGTGTACATTGCGGATTTCGAGAGGGAGTTTCTGAGTGCTACAAGTAAGTTTTATACTGAAGAGTCCAGAAAATTCTTGGAAGAAAACAGCGTCGTTGATTATATGGTCAAGGCAGAAGCTAGACTGGCTGAAGAAACTGCTAGAGCGAGCTATTTATTGGACGATCACACCAAACGTCCGTTGAATGAGGTACTCCACGACGTCCTGATCCTTGAGCACTCCGATGTGATAAACGGAGAACTCACAACGCTACTTGACCAATCTAGGTTAGCGGATATTCGGAGAATGTATGGCTTGCTTCAGAGAGTTCCGCGCACGCTTGAGCCCCTGCTGAACAACTTTGAGGAGTATGTCAAACAGCAAGGTCTCAAAGCGATCAAGGAGTTGAAGGACTCGGTAGATGCGGCCAATGCCAATTCTCCGAAGAAAGTTGAGGTTGACGCAAAGTTTTACATCAAGACGCTTCTCAAAGTTTACGAGCGTTTTGCGGGCATTGTGGCAGAATCCTTCAACAACAATGATCTGTTCGTCAAGTCTCTGGACAATGCATGTGGATCGTTTATAAATAACAATGCAATTGCGACACCAAACCCAAGGTCAGTTAACTCGAGGACTCCAGACCTTCTTGCCAAGTACAGCGACGACTTACTTAAGAGAAAAAAAGACTCAGACGCGAATGCCGACATGTCTGCCGACGAACTAATGACTGTTTTCAAATTCATCTCGGACAAAGATGCATTCGAAGTGCGTTACCGGCGCTTGCTGTCCAAGAGACTGGTTTTCGGCGCCGTCGCCTCTGAAGAAGAAGAGGAAAACATTATTCAAAGACTCAAGGAAGTCAACAGTTTGGAGTACACCACCAAAATATCAAACATGTTCACAGACATCAAGGCCTCGAAAGATATGCGTATCTGGTTTAAGGAAGCAGTTGCCGCGGATCCCGCTGCTGTCGACATTGTGCCCGACTTCCAGATCTTTGTTCTAGGTCAAATGTCCTGGCCATTTCCGCTCTTCAGATCTTCTTTTGCAGTGCCCAAGGAGCTGCTTTCGACACAGAACAAGTTTGAAAAGCTGTACGCTGAAAAACATACAGGCAGGCAGTTGAAATGGCTGTGGCAGATGTGCCGTGGAGAAATGAAGGCTAATTTATCGCGTCCAGGTAAGCCTCCTTTCATGTTCAATGTGACGCTCTTCCAAATGGCTGTCTTGCTTCCGTTCAATGAAAAGGATAACTATACCTTGCAGGAGCTCATGGAGATCACTACTCTCAGCAGCGAGACGCTCGAGGCCCAAATTGCGCCTATGATCCGGGGCAAGCTGCTTGTGCAGTCTCCTGAGGGACCGGAAAATGCAGGAAAACCAAGCACCAAGTTCACGATTGTTTCGGAGTATCGGTCGAGGAAAGTGAAGGTGAACTTCACGATGGGAATCAAGACAGATCAGCGGCAGGAGAATGACGAGACCGAGCAGGAGATCGACGAGAGCAGGCGCACCTTCCTTGAGGCGTGCATCGTGCGCATCATGAAGGCCAGAAAGATTCTCAAGCATAGTGAGCTGCTCACGGAGGTTGTGCAGCAGTCGGTGTCGCGGTTCAACGCACCGATTGGCGAGATCAAGAAGGCCATTGACCGCCTTATCGAAAAGGAGTATTTGCAGCGCGTTGACGGTAACACAAGTTACGAGTACTTAGCGTAGAGGATCTATCATCTTAATATCTAGCACAATCGGTAGTCATTTCCGTCAAAATCGAAACATCGCCATTTCGCTTTTATGCTCTTCTTTTACGTGGGGTAAAACCGGTAGAAGGTTAGAGAGAGAGGATGCTTGATCCGGGTAACGTGCTGCGAAGATATCGATACCGCATCAGCGAGCGGAGTCCAGGTATCGGCTTGTTCGTGTCTGAGTCTCTCTATCGCCGAACAGAGGAACATTATTTGAACAAGATATGTCTGCGCCTGGTGAGTCTTCTAGTCTTGACATTTGTGTGGAAGTCTTAGGTCCGCGTGCTGCCGTGGTGGCAGTTCGTGGGCGTGTGCTTCCGTTCACCGCTTGGCGGCCTGGGTCTAGGGAAACAGATGAGGATGGAACACTAACAGAGCTCTAGAGGGTTTTAAGAAGGTCAGTGAGGAGCCAGCTAGACCGGCGCTCCAGGTGAACCCGTACGGTCCCAACCCGGCAGACTTCCTGTCCAATGTGTCGAACTTCCAGTTGATTGAGTCTACACTCAGAGAAGGTGAACAGTTTGCGAACGCATTTTTCTCCACGGAAAAGAAGATTGAGATTGCGAAGGCCCTTGACGATTTTGGCGTTGACTATATTGAACTCACGTCGCCCGTGGCGTCGGAGCAGTCCAAGAAGGACTGTGAGGCTATCTGCAAACTTGGCCTCAAGGCTAAGATTCTGACCCACATCAGATGTCACATGGACGACGCACGCGTTGCCGTAGAGACCGGTGTCGACGGTGTGGACGTGGTGATTGGCACGTCGCAGTTCCTCAGGGAGTTCTCGCACGGTAAGGATATGGCGTACATCACCAACTCTGCGGTTGAAGTGATCGAGTATGTCAAGTCCAAAGGCATCGAGATCCGGTTTTCGTCCGAGGACTCATTCCGGTCTGACCTCGTCGACTTGCTCAATATCTACAGGACTGTTGACAAAATCGGCGTGAACCGTGTTGGTATCGCCGACACCGTTGGCTGCGCCAATCCAAGACAGGTGTACGAGCTCGTGCGCACCCTCAAATCCGTCGTGCACTGTGACATCGAGTGTCACTTCCACAACGACACGGGATGCGCAATTGCTAACGCGTACACTGCGCTTGAGGGCGGTGCAAGACTCATTGATGTTTCCGTGATTGGTATTGGTGAGAGAAACGGAATCACGCCTCTCGGAGGCCTGATGGCACGCATGATCGCTGCTGACAGAGACTACGTTCTTTCCAAGTACAAGTTGCACAAGCTCAGGGACCTGGAGAACCTTGTTGCCGAGGCCGTGCAGGTGAACATTCCATTCAACAACCCGATCACGGGCTTTTGTGCGTTCACTCACAAGGCCGGTATCCATGCCAAGGCCATTCTCGCGAACCCTTCCACGTACGAGATTCTCAACCCATCTGATTTTGGCCTCACGAGGTATATTCACTTTGCCAATAGGCTGACGGGTTGGAATGCGATCAAATCGAGAGTTGACCAGCTCAACCTCAATTTGACGGATGACCAGGTCAAGGAGGTTACCAACAAGATCAAGAAGCTCGGCGACGTGAGACCTCTGAACATTGACGATGTGGACTCAATCATCAAGGATTTCCACGCTGACGTTTCGACCCCTATGGTCAAGCCCACTAATGGTAGTGCCGTGGATGACGAGGTGTCTTTGAATTCGGTTAAAAGAAAGAGGCTGGACTGAATCTCTGAAAGTCGAGGGAAAAACGATCTCACCCCGAGTTGCATCATCCAGTTAATCAAGGAAGTCACATTTGAACCTCATTATCTACGCAGGACTGTCATAGGCATTATAGTTTGAATTTGATATCAGTAGATATAAGGGCGTGGTGTAGTATGCGTATTCAGATCAACTGGAAACATTTTGCTGTTTAGGCTCTTCCAGACAGCACAAAAGGATTGGTTCAAAGCACCATTTTCACATTTCAAAAGAACATAACAACCTACCTACTGTTTATTTCTCATAGGCGTCAATCTTCTTCTCCAAGTTGTCCAAGCTCTCCTTCTGCTTCTTCAACTGTTCTCTCAGAGCGTTCAGCTGCTCAGACTGGTGCTTCTTGACGTAAAAGTCCTCCTGCGCCTTCTCACGCTTCTGTTGAACAGATTGTGTTAGTATCCTTATTGATGAAGTAGCAGGCACCGCTGACGAGGCGGGATCGTCGGCTGTTCACGACCAACCCCCCTAGGGGGCGCAAACCCGGGGGAGAGGACGGCCGCACAGGTCTCGAAACACGTCCAATCCGCCCTCTCACCGGGATAATCGGTCAACAAGAAGCCAGATCCGCAGACCTCCAAAGCATCTAACTGCAATTTCTGTCACGGCAGGCAGCAATATCGGTGAATGTACTAACGGTAAAGGCGTCGCCTGACTGCTCAGGGCGTGGGGCGCCGGTGGAGCCCTCGGACGAGTAAGCTCTCGCGATAACGCGGTTGGAGCGGGCAATGGAAACAACAGCACGACGGGAAAACATTGATAGAATATAGTTGTGGGTCGATTGAAACTGAAGATCGCGTCCAAGTGCACTGCGTCTTCCAAAGTGTTTGCTCGATGTGTGGCCGATGTGTGCACCACTCCACACAGCCAGCCCGCGTTGATTGGCCCCCGGCTGGCAGCTACGGGCGCGGGCTCGCAACCAGATGGGTCGTGCGCGAACCGCTGGATTTCTGTGCTATCCGGAGCACATTTTAATGGTGTGCAGGTTGTGCCTAGAGGAAGCCTCGATAGAAAATAATTGGGCGATGTCGGCTTTGGTCAAGAGACAAAGAACTGGCCATGTGGGTGCGGGCGCGGACGCGCTTGCTGTGGCCACGAACGGCGGAAGGGCTTCATTTCTATCTGAGTCTGCAGTGATTCTCTCCGGGCACGCAGGAACGGTACTCTCAGGATCTTTCAGCAGGACGGGTGAGCATATAGCTTCAGGTGGCGTGGATAGGCAGATCATGCTGTGGCACCTGCCCCGGAGTGGCGTACCCTCTGAGGATGTGAACTACGGCGTGTTGAGCGGACACAAGAGCGCAGTTACCGCTGTCAAGTGGTCCAGCGATGACTCGATGATCATCAGCGCAAGCGCGGATAGAACTGTGGGATTCTGGAACGCTGAGACGGGTGCAAGAATACGCAAATGCGAGGGCCACGATATGGTGGTGAACGACATTGCAGTCGCGATAGACACGGACAGCGTTGTGAGTGCCAGCGACGACGGCTACGCGTGCTTGTGGGACTCGAGGTATAAGAACTACACAACAAGCTTCCAGACGGACTATCCTCTCCTGGCTGCGGCCATATCGCGAGCTGGCGATATGGTGTATGTTTCAGGTATCGACTCTGCCGTTCACTGCTTTGACGTGAGGGCGCCAGAGAAAGCGCTTTGGACAGCGGAGTCTCATTCCGACGCTGTGACTTCCCTGACTCTTTCGCCTGATGAGAATATTCTGGTTTCTCGTTCAATGGATTCCACTGTACGTACGTACGACTCGCGGCGTTTTGTCGCGGCTGGCGCTCCAAGGGCTAGGCCATATGTATATGACGGTGCTACTGCGGGAACAGAACAGTTGCTTATCAAGGCTGTTCTCACATCGGACGGCAAAAGGCTCGTCTCGGGATCGTCTGACAAAACATCTACCGTTTGGGATTTTGTCACAAGAAAGCTTGTTGCCAAATTTGCAGGCCACACTGGATCCGTCATCGCCGTGGATGCACACCCGAGCAAGCCTGTGATATTATCAACGTCCACCGATGGCACCCTAATCGTGAGGGAAATTAACCTGTAAAATAATGTACAAAAGCGTTTCTCGAAGAAACGTCCATTTCATCGCTTCAACCAAACCGTACCTTTTTGCTCGGCCTGTGGGACCTGAGCTCCTCAGCTAGTCTGACCCGGTCTATCTTCTTTTCCCGCTCAGTCTTCTGTGAATCCCCATTTGGCATTTCGTCGTCGGAAGCATCAACTAAACCCTTTTCGATTTCACCTTTACTGGGTTTGACCTTGGATTCTATTTCGTTGATCTTGAGCAAACTCGCTTCGGTGAAAAGTGGAACGTCCCAGACCCTGAGATGGGTCTTAGCATCTATCCTCCCCACCGCCTCCAGCAAACTAGATCCGTCGTCTATCTGCTCTTCGTTGTACGACCAAGTTCCCGCCAGCACCTCATCCTCAACTAAAGGTGGTGCCATAATAGGCTCATACTCCTTGTCACCTTTCCGTCCATTGATTGGCAAAAACTCGTGCCGAAGAACGAATTCTTGCATACCGGTGTCATCGATGAGCGTGTTTCCCTCATCTTCTGCGTCTTTTGTTTTACGTTTGTGGGTCTTCTTAGCCGGTTCGGGCTCTCCGTCGTCGTCATTGGCCAGCCTCTTGTTGTACATCTCCTCTTCAATGGTTCCCTTCAAGATCAGGGTCTCCACATGAACCGCATTCCGTTGCCCAATTCTGTGTGCTCTCTTGATCGCCTGGGCTTCCACCGCTCGCTTCCAAACGGGGTTTACAAAGTAGACCCGCGTGGCTGAAACAATAGTGAGCCCGTGTGAGGCCAGCTTCAGATCCATAATGAGAGCAACCCCACCGTCGCTGGGCGATGCGGTGCTGAACATCGCAAGGTTCCTGGCCCGCTCGGGGAGTTTGATAAACGTAGCGTACATTATGTACTGAACACCGAGGATATCAAGGAGCTCCGTCAAGTAATAGGCAGAGTCCTCAAACTCAAAGAACACAATGCTTTTCGTACCATCCCTCTGGTGCTCCATCAGCCTTGCAGCCAGATAAGACAGCTTTGCAGAACCTGTCCCGAGAAGCCTCGCTTTTCTGAGATTGGAGCTCAGCTCACTTGGAGTTTCATTAGTCTCTTCCAGGGAATTGCTCAAAATGCCTTCGCCGGTCAATCCACCATCAGTCCGCTCCAGTTGCTGCCGCGGCGAGGTATCCAGCACCACTTTAGAGCTCTTCAGGGTCGACTTGATCTTTTTTCTGTTCTTCTTCGGGGTAACCGGGGGAGATCTCGCTTGATTTTGAGCCTGGTTGGCATTGTTGAACTCTTGAGCCCAGCCCGGTTCATCAATTGCTTCCTGTACAGCCTCAGCATCTATGGCTTGCCCGTCGTTGTCCCTCACGCGTTTTAGGTTCTTCTTGTCCCTCTGTTTCCAATAACGCTCCCAAAAGGGAGCAGAGTACACCTCCAACCTCGCAACAAGCTTTTCCGTAGACGAGACAAAACGGTTCTTGAAGAAGAATTTTTGCGCCGCGTGGATGTGTGGTGCTCCGTACACGGTTATGTTCTCGTTAAGGACACTCACGCCGAGCGATCTCGTGAAGGCCCGTGGCAGTTTCTCAACATAATAGTTCATTTCGTGGATTAGTGTCGCACCTCTCCATCTGGGATTAGCTAGCGCGGTCTTGGACATGAAGGCTGCGCTCTCCAACAAATTGCGATCTTTCTCTGAATAATACGGTGCACCATTCGCGAACTTCTTCTTCAGTGACAGATTACAGATGGAAAGCAGCGCTTTGATATCGCTCATGCTGAATCCTGTCCAGAAGAAGGTCGCCCTTTGCAGGTTAGTCACGAGCCGTCTAAGCTCAGAACGGTTCGAAGGATGGAACATATAATCCTTGTCTGTTCTCTCAGAGGAAACAGCATTGACTGCAAGCACCGCCACAAATAGATTTATGGACAGTCTGTCAAAGTATGACGGCCGCAAGAAAACAGCCTTGTGATGGAGAGGCGGGAGTTTCACATCTTCCGCCACGTCGGCAATCGTATGTCGCACAATGAGGGACGATAGGATCGTGTGCAACTGCAACTCAGAATTATACGACTTCTCAACGAACGGCTTCACAATGGAGTTGGTCCAGAGTTTTGGATCCTTAGCCCAAGGGTCGACTTTCAAAAAGTTGGATATGACAACGCCCAAGCGGGCCAAGTCTTCTTTGGCATTGAACTTGCGCTTCACGGTGTATTCGTCAAGCTCAGGGCGTGGGGTCTGAGATCTACTTCGACCAGAAGACGTCTCGTTCTCCTCGCTCATATGCAGCCTCGTGAGTCCTGCCGTTGGTGTTCCGCTTATAGCCCATTTCCGCTCCACCAGAAGGTCTTTGGCAAGGTTCACAGCCCTAGTTGATCTCGAGTTCATGCTGTGTCCCTCATCTATGATGAATCTCTTCCAGTAGATTTCGCGCAAAGGTGAGTCCTCGTATTCCGACTGCCTGGAAAAGGCAGAAAGTGACATCAAAACCACATCATAGCGTATTATTTCCTCGGCGCTCGGCAGGTCAACTTTCAAGTTCGGCACCTCGAGAACAGTGAGAAACCCTCTCTGCACGTGCTTCCTCACCTCATTCATCCACTGATGCCAAAGATTATCAGGAGTCACAACAAGCGTGACGCTTGTCAGATGCACTCTTCTCTTTGTGACTGCTGGGACCTCGTTCAGTACAGCAGTATCGTGCAATCTAGAACTCCTTCGTATGTTCACCGGTTCCTGATTGATGTCAATAACGTCAAAAAACCCTGGCTTCTGCTCAAGCTGCTTAACGCAGGATCGCGGCAGCTGCTCTTGAAAAGATCGCCACTGCACCGAGTTGCGATTGATGGCACGAACGCAGTAATCAGTGAGGCTCTGCACAGAATGATCAGTAAACTCTGCACTGCGGTACTCTTCGGGAATGACAGAGATATGTGGCTTCGAGACACAGATTAAAGCCAGGCATATGCATGTCTTTCCGAGACCCATATTTTCCGCCAGGATACCCCCCTTGGGTGTGAGGTAGGTATCTGGGGTATTGTAAAAGTAAAAATTCCGCGCATTGAAGTAAAATTTCATCACAGTCCCGGAACTTGCACTAGGTTTTGTGTTTTTCACCTCGACAACGTTGGGAGCCAAAGTTCGCCTCGGGAAGTACTCACGCTCCAGCATCTTCGCAACTGACTGCCGTTGATACGCGTACAGCTCGCTTTTAAACCCCGGTATTTCGTTGTTCAGCACCTCCAATATAATTTCCTTTTCCTCTTGATCCGCTGCCACTGAGTTGAGATACCCAAACGAGGGAGATTTGATGTTGTTGTAGACTCCGAGAAGTCTAGTCTGTATTCCCAGCTCGGTGGGGTCCATATCTTCGTTGCCGGTAACGTTATCTGCGCCATTTTTAGACACCGGAAATAGTATAAAATCCTGCTGATCTGTCATCCGCTGCAGGTGAAAATTGAACAAATCCCTTTCGTCAATGCCGTAGTGATCGAATACGTATTCCCCCGCACCGAGGTCGCTAGCGTGAAATTCCTCCCAAGGCTTTATCGCAGGAAACAACACCGCTCCCTTTCGCAATACATTCCACAAATTCTCGCTTGTCTCAGTATTCCAGGAGTCCTCAGAAAAGTCAATCACCGTGTGCAGCTTCTGTAGAATTGTCCTGTATTTCATCGAGTGCCACGTCAGGGGTTTTCCTCGCCGGTAATGCTCCCTGAAGTGTGCAAGTATAGACCCACCCTCTATATCCATCGGTATAACATATATCCGCATTACCAGCACTGGCACTCTGGCCTGTATGACTTTATACGTGGCGCGCGCGTGGGCCCTGTTCACCAAGTATCTCACGTCCGATATGCAGTCGGAGAAGGTGTAGTCGCCCGTGGGATCCGAAAGGGACCTCAGGATGAGATCCTCGTTGTATGGTAGATCCAACCACGCCCAACCATCCGGTGCCTCTGCCCCTGCTGCTGGCAGTCGAGGGAGATTGTAGAACAACAGAGTTCCTAGAGGAAGATGGCGCGAGAGATCATTGGTAATCTCCGTTACGGATCTCAAAGGGTTCTGCTCAGCTTTAGCGTTCGTTCCAAGTTAATCGTAGTTGTGGCACACATACCTGCATTCTTCCTTTCCACCGCAGCCATTGCCGTCTCCGTACGTCTTGATCTCCTGTCACAAACCTATTGCATAGTAAGCCGTTTAAACTTCAAAGACCAGAGAGATTTAAGGGCGTGTAGTACCCACTTGTACTCAGTATAAAGGAGCTGAAAAATTTGAAGTCAACGAATCCGAATTAGTGTAATGGCTATCACAGTACGCTCTCACCGTGCAAATCCGGGTTCGATTCCCGGATTCGGAGGATTTGTTTTTTGAGAATTTTTTGCTAGCAATAATCACATAATGATCCAGTTCCAAGTCATAAAATTTATGGCGTAAAAGACTTGGCTAATGCTTTTTCTGTCTTTGATTTCCTTTCTTTTTCAGGAATCATACAGAATAAAATTTATGGCACTAGTTTTGTGCATGTGTGCCTTTTGCAGAATAAGTTGTCATTACAGAAAAACAAATCAAATGATTCATTATCCTTTATTATGCGTGAAACTTGCTTTCAAATAATTGAAAAAAAAATAGCAACTGATCCTTCCTTCTAAAATACAGTATCTATCGCTAATCATGCTATTTATTTACAGAGTAATTGTATGTATGTTTCAAGTGCAACCCGCTTCTCAGTTTCCACACGTTCGACGTTGTCAAGTTTTCTTCCATCATTTGAGACCTTTTCTGCAACATCGCCCGTTCGCTGTGGATCACTCCACAGTTGCTCCACGGGCTCTTCTTTCTCTTTAGGAGGAGACAGCTTACGACCCTTCTGCCTCTTCACGGACTTCATATTATCGCGCACCGCGTTCTGCAAGCGATGTGTTGAATTCGCGCGCAGGGCAGCCTTTCTCTTGTCAAGTGCATTCACCATAACCAGCGAGTCCTGTATGACTAGCAGAGTTGCTCTGTCCAAGTCATAAAGAGCATCGGACTCTTTCATGAAGCGCGAACTATCAGAAATGGCCGACAAACTCGACAGGCTGCAATCCTTATGCAGAGAAAGGTAATCTGGAAAAAAGGAGTCGATCTGTTGCAGGGAAACACCTTGCACTCTATGGAGAAGCAGTAATATCGATTCCAGAGATCTGAGACGTTTGTAATTGTCGCCAGCGTAAAGTGCGGCCAGTTTGCTCTTCAAAGCAGTCAGTACGTCGACAAAGTACTTGGCGTCAGTTTCGCTCCACTTGACATCGTTCTTAGGGAGACGCCTGATGCTGATTTGGGTCTCCAGTGCTCTGGATAAAGCATAGCAGATAAGTATATCATTCGCAAAGGGCTTGTAGTTGTCTCCACTCAGTAAATCGTCTGCAATCTTGAGAGCAAAATTCGCCGCTGGCTCTGGGTTGACCATGGTTCCATTGGCCATTGAATGCTTTCCAAGGGATCTCACGTAGGCAGTGTAGACATGCACATCCACTGCTTCGTGCAGGTAATCCGCAGAGACCTTCTCATAAGTATTTACAGCCTCCTCATACCTGCCTATTTTCTCGTAAGTGTCCATTGCAATACTAACAACTCGAGCCTCTGGCCTAAATCTTCGCTGACCGGTCGGATTCAACAGTTTCAGGTCTATCAGCTCGACTTCTTGCAAATCTTCTCCGCTCTGCTCATTGTTCTGTTGACTGTACCTCGAGCGCAACTTTGCAGACTCGGAAAACCTCACTTTGCGTTCAATCTCGTCCTTTCCACAGATATCAAACCATGCCTTCAAAATCTCCACGCCTCTAGCAGCAAACACGGGAGACGAAGACCTCGTAAAAACCAGGGCATAAGAGAGAGCTAGTCGCCAGTCAATCAATCGCGGCGTCCTCTGCAATCGTTTAAATATATTCTGAGCCTTGTCAATGGCTAGGCGAGGACGATTGGAGGCCGCGAGTCCGCTGAACAGAACAGTGTACGTCCTCTTGTCCAGCTCCATTTTCTCTTGCTCGAGGCCCTCAAAAAGAGTAAGTCCAAGCTTTACATTTGGGCAGTTAAAAAGTGCACCAAGGCACGCATTAACATGAATCATCGACACATTGCCCTTTGCTCTTTCGGTTTCAAAAATCTTAAGGAGCTTTTCTGCTTGGCCCACAGTCAAACCAAAACCGCCAGAACCCTTATGAGTTGGATCCCGATGCTTTGCACAGCCATCAAAGAGGATTGTGAGAGTCTGATCGTTGGTTGGAACATTCCATTTTTTCCTGTCGTTATACAGGTCAACTGCAGCGTTGATTTTCCCTTGAGTCAAGTAGTGATCCAGAACTCGGTTCATTCCCACGATACCTTTACCTTTCGCCATACGCGACATGTATATTGCCCTCTCAACATCTCCATGTGACAAAAACGTCCTTACATCCCTCTCGACTAACACTGAGTCTTCCATCTGCGTGCCGTTTGTGCCTAGGACAGAGAAGAACAGCCTCCTGTTCGGGTTCGTGTACAGCTGCCGCAGCTCGTCCGGGCTGAAATATGTGTGTGGACCAACAGACTCGACATCTCGCTTAAGGGCTTCGCTTATCAGCTTGACCACGGCGCCCCTGGATATTTGCTTGGCGTTCTTTATATTGTGTTTCTTCTGCAGCCTCTGCCTCATCTCCTCCTCGTGCTCTCTGCGATACGTCTTGGATTCCCCGCGCTTCACGAGCTCGTCTAGCATATCCCGTACCTTAGCATTTCGCACCACCGTTGTCGATAGCAGTCGACGAGACTGCCAACGTAGCAGTAACTTCGACATCACAGAAAGGTTGTCCGGGTTTTCTTCTGTCCACTATCTGTCAGGATATCGATACCACCTTTTGAAAAAGTTTCGAACCGCACAGCGTGCGATGAGGTAGTGCGTCGCACAGTGCTCTGTTGACGCGGAGAAAGCGAGAAGCGGCAGGATCACTCACCACAAAAGGCTCTGATGATGGCTGGAGTGAGAGCACAATTGCTGACGGAGTGATTCTCTGAGAATGTCGACTTCCCAGAAGAATGAACTGGACTACTATTTGGGCGGCTATCCTTGTATGTTTGCGTTTATGTTTTGTGTTTGGCAGCTTAGGCTCATGCACCTATGATCCTCCAATACTGACCCTGTTGACAGCCAATCCCTTATTGCTCAAGCGGCTGCATCACATATCGAAACACTCTCCGGAATTGGCGGTTGAAGCTTCAACTAGAGGATTGAAGTTAATATCCGATAAAAACCTCAATCTTGGACACTACAAATACACTGGCGACTTTGTGCGCGTGCTATCGAAACAGATGCCAGAGGACAACGGTGAGACAAGGCAGTTCACGTTACAGTTTTCCAATATGGGCATGTCCAGTTTAGCGGACAAAAATGAGGAGCTGACATTGACATCGGATAATATTGAGGCTATAAACAAGTCCGGAAAGCCGCACCAAATAAATGAGCTTCGTGAGTTTCTGCAATTTCGCTCGCTTCTGCTTATTCTGTCTGGAGACGCCAAGGCTGATTTCAACCTTGCACCGCAGAATAGTCTCTCTTGGTTTTATGACAGCTTCTCGAAACCATATATTTGCAGAGATCTCGAGTTTTTGTTGATGCTGAAAGCTTATAACGGAAACCTGGAGGGAACCATAGGCTACGCTTCACGGCGACTGTCCATGTTTCTTGATCTTGGGAGCGATATAGAGGATGATGACAATGACAACGAGATGGACTATCACCCTGCCGCAGCCAAACTGCCAAGGAGCAAAGAAGAGGTGATTTCCTACTGGAATTGTCGCTGGATTCTTGTGTTTGCGCATTTCTGTGCCGAAAACTATGCTCGAGCCTTGGAGTGTTTTTTCGTCCTACTGGATGACACCCCTGTGCAAGACATTTCTGCTGTTGACGTTTTGAACGGCAATTACAGCAACTCGGTGATCTGCAGAAAAGGGCTGTTGCGGTCTCTATTCTTGTCGTTACTGATAGTGAAACAACAGAATGATTTGATCGAGCTGCTCAAGGTTGAGCCGTTGCGGGAGTTTCTTGAACAAGACCCGGAGTTCCACCATCTCTTTGAGCTTGTGCGCAGTGCTAGCTTTAGCGAGATAAATGCCCAGCTTGATCTGGTGGAACCAGAAATACTCTTGGACCCTTTCTTTTATGAATTATGGCCCCGCGCCCGGAAGCTGCTCAGACAAAAGCAGTACATGTCGTATTTGGCCCTGGTGAGACGGGTATCGACAAGCCACATGAGCCGATCACTAAACATACGGGAAGAGCTCTTGATTGAGGAAGTTGTGCAGCTGGTCACCATTTTAGGGCTGAATATAGCCTATGACGCAGTTAGGAAAACATTGCTGTATGCTTGCGACGAGAGCACCGAGATGGAGACCCTTATAGGGGAGCTCAAGAGAGCCAACTCTAGAGCCAGGGCCAACGCTAGAGCGATGGCTGTCAATGCCATGATGATACAGACATTTGAGTGAGCCCCTTATCGCTATTTATCTATGTACATGATGGTTCATAAATTGAGTACATATTATCACTCCCATACATCTACAACCTCTTCTTCGTAAGGCGTACTTACGCCACTTTCAGCAATGGCCTCAATATCCACAATCTCCTTGACGGCCTCCGTAGTCAGCACTGTGTAGTCATCCTTTCCCACGGCAACATCGTCTTCGATTCTGATGCCTATGTTCCTGAAATGCTTTGGCCACTTGTCAGAGTCAGGAACATAAACACCAGGTTCCACAGTCACCACCTGGCCCTTCTTGAACTTTGCGGTTCTCGAGTAATTAGGGGTATCGTGAACGTCGAGTCCCAGATTGTGGCCAATGTAGTGCGGGTACAGCTTCATCGTCTCCCAGTCCTGCAAGTATCCAAACCCGCAGTTTCTGAGTTCCCTCGTCATGAGCTTCACGCTCGCAAAATGCAAATCCTGAAGTGACATGTTTGAAGATTCCGTACACTGGGTGATGCATTCCTTTTCGACATTCAGGGTGGCTTGGTACAGATCGCGCTGGGGCGCGGTGAACTTACCCGAGACGGGCCAGGTACGCGAGATGTCAGCATTATACCCACCCAAAGATCCTGCAGCGTCAACGAGCACCATCTGTCCATCATTCAGGACATCGTCGTTCCTCGTATAATGAATACAAAGTGCATTAGCTCCTCCAGCAACAACCGGCACATAAGCAGACTTGTCGCATCCGCCGCTGATGAACCTGTACACGAGAAACGCCGCCAATGCACGCTCGGTCCTGAACCTTTTCGCAAACGCCTGGTTATAGGCTCTGCCTGATATTTTACCTGCTGCTCTCATCACCTTTAGCTCTGCAGGAGACTTGATCGCGCGCATGCTTGTCGTCAGTGTTCTGAGCGGCCTTATCGTCTTGTTGTTTTCCTTCAGTATTGTCTCTATAGTCTCCTTACTTGATCTTGTCTCCTTCTTGAAAAACGAATTGAAAACGCTGGACACGCTATTATTGCCCCTGTCTTCAACATCATAGAAGACAGTTTTGTATTTCACCAGAACTTTGGCCAGGTACTGCTTCAGCTGCTTGGAGTCGCCAGCTTCGTCCGCATTGAAAATCTCAACCGCACCATCCACCCCGGTTCTGTGGCCCTCCCACTGCTCAGCAGCAGGATCCTTAGGTGGCACAACCATGTGGAACACAACCTTATCCAGATCGTCCACGGGCTTCTCAATGACAGCGACTGAGTCCGGCTCGTTCCAGCCAGTGAGGTAAAACAGGTCGTTATCCTGTTGGAAGGGGAAAAACACGCTCCCGGACGCATACTTCAGCGGAGAACCAGGTACAACCGCAACGCTCCCAGCGGGCATCTGTGCCGCCAAACTGGCCCGGCGCTCATAGTATTCGAGCGCCGTTATGCCTTGTGTCACTTCACCGGGCGAGATCATGTGCGGGCGAGTCTCGTGCAGGGGCTGTCCGGCAGTGACTGTGTGCAGACTCCGCCGGATGCCTGGCACACTCCAGCACCTCTTCAGCAATATACTCCTCAACATCAAGTACAAAACAGTGAACAGACACGGTTCTCATGCAAAGTGCTAACCGCACTCGGGTGCATCCCCCCGACACACGTTATAAATGCGAGTTAGGGCAGCTGCCATTTTCCAGCGTGTCAGTAAGAGAACCTCACTGGAGCTGTGAAGAGGCAGAAGTTGACGAGGGAACCGCCAGTGCGATAGAGACAAGTACTAGCGAGCGACACCACGCCTGCAATATTAATATACAGATTCACAAGTTTACGGAATGTCTGCAAGGATAGCTGCGAAGACCGTGGCGCTTGCAAGACCGTCTGCGGCGAAGCTGGCGGAGCTGCAGCGGCTGTCGTGTCAAGTCTTTCAGACGACATACAACCCAACGAACGCCCGTACCGGGGCCAAAATCCTGAGACAACCTTTAAAGGGCCATGCGATCAAGAACTACTATGGCCATCCCGACATCCCCACGTTCTACGATGTTGCGAGGATGGTGAATAACTCTGAGTTTGTGCTTCAAAACGACGAGGACGAGCACAGGCTCGAGATGAATGCGTCGAGGCGGAAGAGAGGTAAGGGTGCTCCAGCGAAGAAGAGGGAGAAGAGCACGGATAAGAACAAGAAGAAGAAGAAATGATCCACGTTAGTTCCGTGAAAACTCTGCTGTACATATTACGAGAAAAAATAGAAGTTATTCATTCTTTTTTATTAGAGGAGGGAGAACTCATTACTAAAACAGTTTCTTGTAGTCTAGGCTCTTGACAAAGTCACCAAGAAGGACGTTTTTTACTACCGTCATCGGCGACACCTTCTCCCAAAGAGCGTATATGTCCTCCTCCTCGTGCGATCCTCCTCGAGTTAAATTAGTGAGGTTGAACCGCAGCAGCGACTGAACATGCGACTGCCATATCTCTGCAAATGACAATGGGGTGCTTTCGAGGCTCATCACAGCCACGCCGTCCTTGTCGGTATCAGGACTCTGATGCACCATATCGAGACTGATTCCTCCAGGCAACCGGCGGTTGTCCTTGAGTTTCAGCAAAAGGACAATGACGGGGAAGTGGTTCAAGCTGACGATCACGAGAAGGAGTAATCCCTGTATCGTGACTGTTGCGAGCCGCGTGATGACGAACGTAAGGTAGAATGCAAGAACTGTCGGGAGCAGATAGATCAGAATGGTGAATATGATGATACCGAACAACAGCTGGTCAAACTCGTAATTGTTAGAGTCGATTCTGTTTCGCAGCACGTTATACTTCTTCCCGTAGAAAAGTCGGAAAAGAGAACGCAAGATGTTCGACTGCCAGTTGAAAATCCTCGTCGAAGCAACGTAAAAGCAATGCACGTGAAACGTAAAGACTCGCATGAGATCGAGGAGGAGTCCCACGAGAAAAGAGGCTCCGCATAGCCTGCCTCCCCAATACGCGGTTGCAAAGAGCAAAGGTAACACCGATGATGACGACAGTCTTCCCGCAACGGCCGTGTTCCAAAATCCCATGACCCACAGAAACAGCTCACCGAAGAACTTGGCAAGCTCAGTGTTAAGTTTAAAGCCAGCGGGCGAGTTCATCAGCCAATGGACAAGCTCAGCAAGGTGTCGCACAAGGGTGCGATTTACCAAATGCCGAAATCTGTCCTGGAACCACTCGACATGATCTGCCATATAGCCGGACACTATTACACCTAGTAAGATGTCGTTCAGTATGAGCCACAGGGTATTGTAGAACTTGATGTACTCAGAGGGGCAAAACTGTGTTCCCGAAATGATTGAAATTTCGGACTCTCGCGTTGCCTCCTTTGTCTTGTCAAACTGCGTCGGAAGACTGTATATCTGTTCCAGCCTAAAGTTAATCTGGTGGAAAACAAAGCTTAACGACCTGATATCCTGGCCCCACCAGACTTTCACATGAAAAATTCGAATAAGAGACAGGCAGACCAAGCGCAGCGTAGATACAAAAAGGGCTAACAAAGGGTTTAACACCCTCATGAATCTCGACAGAGCACGCCACAGCTTGTCCAAAGTCCGCAAGAATGTGCTTGATAACCTGTAGCGGTTGAAAAGCCACGGTGTCAGCGGCAGATGCAGGGTCATTTCAAAGTCTGATACACTCGGATACGAAGTCACCAGCCAGGTGATAAACTTGGTCCGCAGGTATTCGGTCAAATTGACATACTTGAGTGTGGTTTTAGCCTCAATGTCCCCCTCAAGGAACGGCTTTGGTTTGGAAATGTGGCATCTGAGCTTCTCAGTGTATGCAACTCTCTTTTGCTCTTGCGCAGAGAGTCCCACGTTGACTTCGTACCCGAAGCTGTCAGTCGACCACACCCTGAAGATGTCTATGAAAATGGGCTCCGTCGAATAGTACTCCAACCTCCTTGAATTTGGCGGCCTGTACACGATCAAACGGTAGTGCTCCCTACCAGCCAGGGCAGGGTACCGCGCGCCGCTGTACTTGAACATCAGCATCCCACGGGAGTCGCTCTCTGTACAGTTGAGCAATCCGATGACGCGCAGCTGCAAGTTTCTGTCTTTGCTTATCCGCATTGAGAATTTACCGTCTGCGTCTGTGATCCCGAGCCGGAGAAGCTCTCGCAGAGGCGTGTAGGGTATCGTGGTTATCACCACGTGTTCATGCAGCGTTGAGGAGCTGTGACCTATCACCAGAGCCTGCATGTTCGAATAGTATTCCGGGATCAGCATATCGCTGGGCCACAGCACAGTGTGTCTCATGTTCTTCGAGCAGGCTAGAAGCTGCCACGCCGCGAACGAATTCCTTGTTGGAACAGAGGATGGGACTGGGCAATCAAAGAAGAGCTGTTCTGGTTTCTGTCCCCAATTTCCGACTTGAAAAATATATCCTTCACGAAGAAGTAGTTGACCGAGGCAAGAATGAGTCCAAATATTGTTGAAAGAAGCAGCGTCACCCCGAGAATGCGTACGAGTGGATGGTGCGGACTCCAAACCTGTTTCTGTGATGCTAGGGCAATCACAAGGACACCCAGTATTCCCTTATGATGCCTCTGCCAAACTGATCTGCGATTGGACTTCCTGAGCAGTGCTGTAGATCGCCGACCGGGCATGTATGGTGGCCGGCGAGACAGGGATGTGGCCCGGTGAGGGAAAGGAGATAGTATGGATGTGTCAACCTGGCCGGGATCTATGACATGCAGCCTGCAATCGAGCGCAAAGCCAAAAGGGGCTAAAAGGACTGATCACCGCAAAGCAGACGGCTGAGCAGTTGATTAATATCGACACGAGAGGTGGCCAGTGGCGTGGAAAGTGAGATGGAGTGGTGGTGGTGCTCTGTTTACTCGACCGATCCTGTGACGCTGCTCTTCGGCCCTGTACCAAAGGGCGATGAGGCAACGGCTGAATACATCCTCGAGGGAGGGTATGGGCCAACTGGCAGCACGCGGATGATAACCAAAAGATATTATACGCAAAACATTAGATATAATACTCTAGATATATAGAGAGAAATATGGGAACGAGTTATTCAATGCTATCTCAGAATACTCCTCTCGTTCCACCACCACCCAGTTGCCGTGTCCTGGTTTTAGTGAGCAATTTCTCAAATTTTTCGATCTTTTTTCTTTTTAAAACGCTACACGAGAACACGACAAAAGTACAACCAGCTCATCAATATTGAAAGATACAAGACTTATTCCAATCCTGCAGTGATTACCAGTTGGCGGCAGTCTCGGTAGTGCCCTCGGCAGCCCAGTCAGCAGCACCGGTCTGGGCCCAGTCAGCCTCAGCTGGCTCAGCCGACCACTCGTTCTCAGCCTCAACGGCAACCTCCGCAGTCTCCTCCTCAGCTTCAGCGGACTCATCAGCAGCCTGCTCGTTCTCTTCTGGGTCTCTGTAGAAGTACAAATCTGGCATGATGGACCATGGCTCTGGACGGTTTGGCAGAGTTCCACGAAGACGCAGAACCTCACGGGCGAGCAAGTACCAGATCAGACCGATCGAGTGCTTACCCTTGTTGTTACATGGAATGGCAACGTCAACGTACTCAGAAGGAGAGTCGGTGTCAGCGAGAGCAATCACTGGGATGTTAACATACGACGACTCCTTGATGGCCTGAGCATCTGTTCTTGGGTCGGTCACAATGATGAGTCTTGGCTCCTTGAACGAACGGGTGATGTAGTTGGTGAAAGAACCTGGGGTGAAACGACCAGCAATGGCGGTAGCACCGGTGTGCGAGGCAAACTTCAGGGCAGCTCTCTGGCCAAAGGTTCTCGAGGAGACAGCAACGACATCGCCGGCATTTGGAATGGCGGCAATGATTCTGGCAGCAAGAACAATCTTCTCCCAGGTCTTACCGATGTTGATGATGTTGACACCGTCTGGTCTGGTCTTGTAGACGTATGGCTCGTTGTGGACCTATAGGATAAAAAAATTAGTACGTGATTCCAAAAATGAGGTAACCCAGTGAGAGGTAGACGTAAAGAGACGGGCTGTAACAGTTCTACGTGACGATTTGGACAATCCACCAAAGCATGATATGTTTGAAGGTCGGGCAATGCTAGCCTGTCGAGTGTTTTCCCCAGAAGGGTTTTTTTGAAGATGATAGTGTCATGTTGAGGGGGATCACCAAAGTGTGTAAGGATATGTGTGTATGTGTGTGTTTTAAAAGATGCTCATGCCCAGAGAATATTTGCTGTGGAACCTAACTCATAGGGTGCTTCGTGTGTGTATTCAGTCGTTCTCTTTCTTTCGTTCTCTCTGTCTCTCTCTATAGGTTCAACAGTTAATGGAGGTTTTGATGTTAAACATACCTGAACGTTCTTCGCACCCAAGTGCACGTTGGCAGCCAGCAACAGCTTGGCGTCTTCAGGGGTGAGGTCAAAGGAAGCTGGCAAAGACATGATGTTCAGTGTTCTCTCGACAGGTGTAGCTAACTTCCAGTGGTGTTGAGAGACTCTTTCACCACCTCCAACAGTAATTTTCAGAGGCCCATCCTGCACTCGGGACGGACACACCTCTCTGCCAGCCACGACCCGTGCCACTAAGCTGGCGCACCCGCAAAGTTGGACAGGGCTGGAAACGCGGTAACATCAAAGCCCCATGACACATCACATGACTTTAAAGTGGTGCACGGATGTCTTACAGCTGGATTAGATAATCAATTACAAGGCTTATCAGATTGATCAGATTGCCACACTGCCACACCTCTGAATCGTCTTCAAAGCAAACCCCATCCCGTCTTTGTGGCTAGATAGTTTGCTCGGGGCTCTCTAACTGAAACAAAACTTACGCAGGCATTGGATTTTTTTGTTGGATCTGGAGTGTCGGCATATATTTGCTTGTGACCTCTCTCCTCAAATCTCATCCTCTCGAGAAATCTGCCCCACCTCCCTTCTTGGCTCTTCGCGCGCCCTCCATCGCTCTACCCCTGATCCCACCACACGGGCGTTTACACGCGAAACACTACGAGCGTAACAGCCCCCCCGGCTAAGCAGCAGCAGCAACATGCGACTGCCCGACTGGGTCTTCGATACGGTGCTCTCATGGGTGCCCGAGATCCCCGATCCGGACACGTCGACGGCGCGGAAGGGACTGCGGAAGCAGTTGACAACGCGGTACGGCTACTTCACTCTGGCCATTACCATGGCGCTCATCCTTCTGATCCCGGTATGGGGAACTCTGTATCAGACGATATTATACAAACTGTACAGCAGGATCGCTCGCAAGGTGCGTTGGGTGCAACTGCGCAATAATGTCGCGACGCTGAACCTTCCAGTGATCAGGATTATAGTCCTCTGGAGTGCTGTGCTTGCGACTCTTTCCCTGTGCAACATCCACCACGATATACAGTTTCTGGCTGCAAGACTAGGAAGAGTGGCTACATACTGCCTTCCTTCTCTGTTGTTTCTAACGTTGAGACCATCTCCGTTACCACACACGCTATATCTATCGCTGCTGCCAATTCACAAGTGGATCTCGCGCCTCGTGGTGTTACAGAGCCTCCTCCATACCATCCTTTATGTCATTTTCTTTATCAGCAGGAATACGCTCTTCAAACTATGGAAGCCAGCCAATCTATACGGTATTGCTGCTATGTTGGCATTCATCGTCATATTTCTCACATCCCTCCCCGTTATCAGACGGTGGAGCTACAACACATTCTTCATTAATCATTACATTTGCACATGGATTGTTGTCATCACTTTGCATTTTCACGCTCGCCCGGGTATTCCATTCCTCACAGTAACAAATACGGGTATACTGCTGTACCAAATCTACTACAAGTTTTCCATCACTAAGAAGTCTAAGCTGGACGTGGTGGAAATATCGCCAAACCTATCTCTTGTTCTGATATCTAACGAGTCCATCTCCCTTAAGACAGGCTTGCCAGGCTCACATGTCAGAATTATAGATTATGACAACAACTTTTGGAAAAAATTATGGAAAACAACAGTTGCTCCCGTTCAACACCCATTCACGCTGAGTACTCTACCAAGCGATAGTGTGCAGAAGTTGGTTGTCCGTAAGGGGAGATTTGAACTGAATCCGTCGAAGAGGTATCTGATAACAGGCGCATTTCTTCCAAATCTGAGCTTTATGAGGCAGAAGAGAAAGGGTAACGCGAGATCTCTCTTGTTTAAGGTTAACTGCAAGCGCTGCCTGATTGTTGTGGGCGGCTCCGCCATTAGTTTCGCACTGCCGATTTTACGGGCCCTCAGCTACAATGGTTGTGCCGTGAAGATCATCTGGGTTATCAGGGACTATGAGGATATTAAAGTGCTCAATTACTACAAAAACGTTCTTGTGGATGACGACTGTATCGATATTTTTATCACGGGAAGGTACACCCCATTTGAGAAGGAGTCTTTCATGGGAGCCCTGGCAGAATTGCAACGCCAGAAAAGAGAAAGAGAGTCGCATGAGCAAAATGCATTGCTTGGCATCAATTTTGAGGAACCGACCCACACAGTAAAGAGCGAAAAGCGGCAACCGTCTTTCTCATCTCACTCGGTGGGGACAACAAATTATGGGTCTATTGATGCCGATGATCCAGAAATTGGGCCCGTCAATGACGGGAGACGAGATTCTGTGGAGCATCGGCGGTCCGGCCATCTATCTTCCAGGAACCGCGATTCAGATTTCCCCACATATTCTTTTGCAGACGAGAACAAGTTTGAAAATGTTGATCTCGATCTGAACCGTTCATGTAACTACGGAAGGCGAAGCTCGGTGTCGGATTTCAGGAACGCTGACTGCTCAAACGACGACAACAGCTTCTGCTACAATCCACACAGGACACACAGCTACGACGCGTTACTGCCGCCGGATCTTTCCTCTCAACCTGATGGCACTAGTATGTTTGGTGAGACATCTGCATCTGCAGGGTTGAGCTCAACCCTGCGGAGTATGCCATCCCACTCGACCGCCTTATCCTTCAATGAAGATGATTTCTCCGAGTTTTGGATCATGTCCAACTTGGGCTGCCGGATGGAGTTTGGAAGACCCAAGCTTGGCTTATCTTACTACAGCTGGTGTATTCGGTCAAGCTGCATAGGGCCAGTGGTTGATCTCGTTAGTGGCCAGAGTTTATGCTGCAACGAGATTCCCGTGAACGATGGCGGACCATCAAGCAAGTCCAAGAAGGGAAGGAGAGCCGAATTGAACTACAAAAAATCGAACGGAAGATTACTGGGGTCTGAGGATACAGACGACCTTTTCCTCAATGAACACTTCATAAAGAACCGCAACGAACGGTATGAGAGAGGAGGCAAGCTGGATGACGACGTGTGGGTCATGGGTGCAGGACCCGTTGGCCTTGTTGATAAAGTCCGACTTTGGGCATATGATTGCGGCTTTCACTTCCATGCAGAGAGTTTCAGTGTTTAGCTCTATTTAACTATTTATGGTCAAAGGACAATAGCTGGTTTTGGTTATTACTTGCCTATAAGATTTGTCGCGCACGACCCACAACAATTCCTTTGTTGTGGCCCCTGGAGACAAGACACAGCAGACCTCAATAGATTTTCCTCCTGCCTCTGTTCTTCACTACACAAAAACTGGAGTCAAACACAAAAAAATGCCAAATCCCAACAGACCAGCACGCCCGAGAGCACTCAACCGGAGCGTCTCTTACGAACAGGTCTCAGATCGCTTTATTCCATCTACATCATCTAACCAAAACTACCGCGCGCTTAACCAGTCACAAGAGCAGGAATCACCCACTTCCCCATTACAAGGACCTTTCCACTTGCGCGATGACAATCTGATCACTCGCAATTTTTTAACGACATCTCCCGGGAATTTACCCAGTGATGATCCCACCACTGTGCTCAGTGCTGAAATCCCCAGGAGCACAGGCAGGATATCACCCAAGCTGCAAACGGAACTAGCGACGGCGCTTGGCTTCAGTGCAAGCCAGCGCGTCCTCAGCTTCTCGCCCACGAAGAACGGTAAGTCACCTGCCTTTTCGAGCTCTCTATCGTCGCCCGACACATCCGGAATATCGAGCGAGGCAGTAGAGCAGAGCGAACGGCGCAAGCGTAATCACAAAGTAAATGCGGAAGTGCCGTTCAAAGTACTGGATGCACCAGGTCTCCGCAACGATTTCTATGCAAACCTTGTGTCGTGGTCGCAATCCAGTGGAAAGGTGGCAGTTGGTCTAGGGACAACTGCCTACTTGTGGTCCGAAAACGACGGCACCGTCTCGCTGCAACCGGTTGAGCGAGAGATCATTACGTGTGTTTCATTCTCGTATCATGATTTCTTGGTTGTTGCCACAAAAACAGGCAGGATAATCTTGTATACTCAAGACAACAACATGCTGCACGCACGAAATATTCTCAAATCAAGCACTGGTGTGTGCTGTGTATGCTGGATTCAGGATTCGTCCCATTTTTTCGCAGGGGACGAGCTTGGAGATGTTACTTACTACGAGGTTGTGAAAGTGTCCTCCATCGATTCGCCAGTGGCGGTGTATGATTTGGTCTTGAAACACACGTTCAAGTGCCACCAACAGCAGGTGTGCGGTGAGAAAATAACCTGAATCTCTAAGCATGAACCGTCGAATATGCTTTGCTAACCTCTTTCAAGGCATTGCCATCAGCACCGACAACAAGCAGCTAACAGCTGGTGGGAACGATAATTGCTGCACGGTATGGGACATCTCCAATGTGGCTGCCCCGACCTTCAAATTTCTCCTGCCTCACCAAGCAGCCGTAAAAGCATTAGCATACTGTCCATGGCACCCATCCCTCATGGCAACGGGTGCCGGATCCAAAGATCGAGCAATCCGGTTCTGGCACACAACCTCAGGCACTCTCCTTGAGACACATCCAACAAAGGGCCAGATAACTTCGCTCATATGGGCGAGATCAATGAAGCAGATACTCGCAACGTTTGGGTTCGCGAGCGAGCAGCCGAAACTCGTTGGGGTGTATTCGTATCCCTCTATGAAACCGCAAATTCAGGTGCCGGCATCGTCGAACATGAGGGTACTCAGTGCAGTACTCTCACCTGATAGCAGCTCTGTGTGTATGGCCATCAACGATCAGTCTGTCCGTTTTTACAAAATATGGAACTCCAAGTTGGGTATATCTGCACCGGCACCAGATATGGGCTTGTTTGGGAGCGAGATCATTGAGCTATCCGAAGGAATCGATCGCAGCGGTGACGACGTCATCAGGTAGGAAAAATAAAATCATGAAGGCACACTTTCGTACTCTGTTTTCGAATACTCACTCAAAAGCCTTTTCCAGTGCTTTCGGTTGTGATGGATAGGAACGCGATCAAGATGCAGCAGGATGATCCCAAGCAGAAGAATAAATGCAACAATCGATGCGGGTGTGATCATGTGTCTGAAAATACTACTGGGTATAATCTTCTGATATGGACAGGTAGCCAGTGGCCCTCCAGAGACCCAGCATCGCGACGTTGCTACCGAGTTCATATCGATCCACACCCCTTCCGTATAATTACCCATCGTAGTGACCAGCGCAGATTGCTGCAAGGCAGTAACAGGCACCGCAAAAGTACTACCATCAGAACACCCTTCATCGTACGCATCAAAGTAGCTAAACTTCTTGGGCGACATATACCAGTCGTATGACTCGCTACCGTTGCGGCACGCAACCTTGTGCTGCGCGTAACATGACGTTGCATACCAGCCATCGGGGAGCGACACGGCACAGTTTGATGCGTACTTGTCCGACCACGCCCCCTCTTTGCTTGCATTCGTGTAGTTAGACCACGCAGGCTGGACCGAATCGTTTGAGGGCTGTTGCGGCGCCCATGACCAGAACGAGTGTGTCAGGAACGACGATATGTCGTCAATTGGGTCTATCGCGTGACTTAACACTGGAGTGAAGCCACACATCTTAGCTCTGTCAAAGTCCCCCACAGAGAACTTACGGTCGTCCGAGTCGATCATGAGCTTGAGCGACTCGGGCTCGGCAGCTCGCTTCTTGATGTCTTTGATGGGGGTGAAGAAGCACGAAGTCAGATTGAAGTCAGACAGACTGACGGCCTGGACGGCAAAGTCTGAGGAACCGTTGATGTACATTGGTGAATCGTCGGACTTGACGTTGTAGCTTGTGTTTGATGATAGCTCGTTGAACAACAGGTACGGCAGGATGCGTTCCTCATCTGTGTGCAAGAACTTGTTCAGAGTCGGAAACGTGGTGTTGGTAGACGAGGGCACTTGCCGTCTTGGAAGGTACTGAGCAGTCATATCACCCATGGTGACCGTATCATTAGCAATCAACGCGCGAGGATAGACGAACGAGGGCCACAGAGACTTGATCACGAACGCAACCTGCAGGAGGTTTGCGGACAAATTTGTTTCGGTATCGTTGACAAAGTCGGCAATGGTAGACAGCAGTGCCGGGACAGTCATGTTACGAGCGCATGTGTAGTGCTGACCCTCCCATGTGAGAGACTGTACAGAGTTATCCGTCACGTTGTTACCAAACGGCGCCGGACACAGCTGCCAGTCTCCCGACCGTTCATTCCAGTACGCATCCACGACCAGCGCCTGCACACCGACATTCAACAGCGATCGCACCGTGGACAAGGTGTCTGTAGTATATCCCTGCTCATCCCACAGGAGAGGACCCAGTCGCACCCCGAGCGATACCGTCTGATCCAGGCTTGTGTTGCCCATCACGTCTCTCTGGGCACGCAGCGCAGTGGCCCTAGTGGACGACAGCGTGGGCCATTCCGAGGTTGAATCATCCGCGCACCAACAGAGTGCAGGCAGAAGTGTCAGCCACGCGATGAGTATCAGCATCATCGCATTGCGTGGTGAGTGTGGTGCGGGTGTGGTTATCATGCTCATGTTTTTGTTTGGGGGCCAGATATGCGATGGGCCGCGCCTCGGCGCGGCGCGATGCTCTAAGGCCGGAGTCGTTCGTGGCGACGATAGTTGATATAAGTCTGCTCCGACCCAGCAGAACATCAGCCGAAAAGAATACGGGAGTCAGCAGTATATTGGATCATACTAGGACTGGACGAGAAAGAGAAATGGAAACTGTCACAAGTTTGGGAGCGGTGCCGCCTCTGAGGTACGCACTGGCACAAGTGTCGAAGCGGGTCAACTACACCTTCATCGTGAGTCTATCTGAGCAATCGAACGACTGGAGAATATGCTGATCTCTAACAACTTCAAATAGGATGAGATCTTTCATGTACCACAATGCCAGGAGTTCTGCAAGGGAAACTTTGAGCATTGGGACCCAAAGATCACGACACCACCGGGTCTCTATGTATTGGGGTACCTGTTCCAGAACGCGGCCACGTACGTGACGGGTGAGAGCGACTATTGCACTCTGGAAAATCTCAGAAGACTCAACTTTGTTGCAGGAACATTTATGCTGCTGTTTCTCACGCATCTGAAGTTCAACTACCCGAAGTTAGGGTTCACGGCGGCAGCAATTTACCTCAACCCGCTGCTGTCGATATACTATACACTCTTCTACACGGACGCATGGTCTACTGTGCTCGTTGTCTTTTCGTATTACCTGGTACTGTTTCAGCCGCTTCCGGATTTGACAACCAATGCATCTTTAGCGGCGCTGTTCGGACTGGCCAGCGTTACGTTCAGACAGACAAACATTGTGTGGAACGCTTTCATTGCTGCTGCGCTCATAGACATGCGGGTGAAAGAGAGAAACGGATACCAGGCTGACTTTTTCGGAAGTGTCAAGGCCTTTGCGAAGCAGTGTCTGGTTGATTGGGCTTTGCTTTTACCCTTTTCCGTGAACTTTATTGCCTTTGGTTTGTTTGTTCTCAAGAACGGTGGAATTACTTTTGGAGACAAGGAAAACCATGTGGCTGTTGTTCACCTGACACAGGTGCTTTACTGCTTCACATTTGTGGTTTTGCTGACAGCGCCTGTATGGTTTTCGTTGAGGTTTTTGAAGGAGTACGTCGTGTCTTCCCTTGGTTCACCGTACAATATCATGAGAACAGTCAGCGGCTATATCCTCCTTTTCACCATTGTTAAGAACTTCACTTTGTCTCATCCTTTTATTCTCGCTGATAACAGGCACTACACTTTCTACATCTGGAGAAGAATCATCGACAGGTCGGATGAGTCAAAGTTCTATCTGGTTCCACTCTACCATTTTTGCTTCTACACAGTGCTTGAACTGCTTTCGGAGAACTTCAGCAACCAAGCACTTGACCTCGCCGAAGAGGAACCTGAAGAGAAAGGTGAGGAGAAGCCAGAAGAAGGATCTAAAGAGGTTTCAGATGACCAGCCGCCAAATGAGACAAAGGAAGAAAAATCTAAAGTGGATACACAGGAAACTGAACCTTTTGAAGAGGAGCAGGCCGGCACGCTTCCTACCGGTACGACTTCCTCTCCCATAATGACTATCGCGTACTTGGTGTGTGTCAGTGCAACTCTTGTGCCCTCACCATTGTTTGAGCCGCGTTACTACATTCTCCCCTTCATATTTTGGAGGATGATGGTGAAACCGAGCGAGCACTCGTTGCTGCCATTTTCGGTTGCCCTCGTTGACAAATACAACGTCAAGATCAGGCACTCTCTCGAAATTGCCCTGAATATCTCAGTGGCTGCGGTGACATTCTACGTATTCCTGACTTACACCTTCAGCTGGGCCACTGAGACTCAACTCCAGAGAATCATCTGGTAAGTGCACGCCCCGCGACCGCTAGCAATCGCCGAGAATAGCGAGCATCGCCGAAAATGGCGAGGCTTCGAAATTTGATTTATGTACGATTTAAGATAAGTTTTTGAAAGAACTGTTGCGACCCTTCTTCTTTTCCTCTTTCTCATCCGTGTGTGGTACAAGATAATACTCAAGTAACAGAAATGGGAGACGCTATTGAGAGATTCCTGGGGCGCACCTTCTACTCCTTCAAGGGCCGCGATGACGGTTTGCTGGTCAACGACCCTCGCTTCAAAGACTTACCTAGAACTATCTCCGTTTCCAGTTCTGCCTTTGAAGAGATGCAGCAAATGCCGGTATTCACCGCAGGCCTTGGCGTCGGCGACAATCAGTCGCCGCCCCTGAAGCTGGCGAATGTCCCTGCTGAAACCAAGTCGCTGAGCGTGGTTTTACAGGACATTGACATCCCTCTTCCCTTCGTGGTGACCCACTTTCTTGCGTACGGCATTTCCCCGGAAACAACGGAGTTTGCGACTTCCGCTTTCGATGGCGAGGGTACTGAAGGGATTACTCTGGGCAAGGCGTTCATGGGAAAAATTGGCTACCAGGGCCCTCGTCCTGTTCTGGCCCACGGTCCGCACCGTTATGTTTTCATGGTGTTTGCTCTTAATGGCAAGGCGACTGAAACAATCGCGAAGTCTGAGAAGAAGCTTGGACTCAAGGAACTGGCGGCGGCCATTGACGGTAACACTCTTTCGTACGGTGTTCTTACTGGTACCTACGAAAGGAAGTAATCTGAACCATATGTCGATAATAAATTGCAAGTTTGTATAACAAAGTCATAGGTCAACGTCCTGCAGCTTTTCTGCAATGGTGTCCGTGCTGAACTTTTCAGTTGTAGCAACGTTAGGTGAACTTGTGTCGATCAAGTTCTCGACGGTATCAGTAGTAGGAGTGGGATCGGACGCTGGTGCGGGACCAGAGCCAGAACCTGAACCGGAAACTGAATCAGAAGCGGGTGCATGTGTCGCTGCTTCAGGATGATTTTTTTGATACTGCTTCCAAGTCGCAATGGCCCTTCTGCGTAGAACGTCCAAGTAGGGAATCTCCGCTCCTGAGGTTTTGTCCATGTATGCCAAATCCCCCTCCTCAGAGTACACATCGTCATTGGTGACAAATTTCCAGTTGCCGCTCTCTAGGTCTTTGACAAAAGTCAGTAGAAAATCACCCCACGTCGGCGAGATGGCATACTTAACATCAAACTCCCTTCCAAAAAGAATAACCTGTCCCACGATTCCGTCTGGTCCTGGTGCCAAGTCCACGGCAATGTGGTTTCCTGCATTGTCCGTAACCAGTGGGATCCAACCAGGATGAGCATAGCATTCTTGAACGTGTCTGGGTGGCAGAGATCTCTGTACAGGAATGCTGTCCTTCTTGTATTTATCGTGATAGGGCAAAGCGGCCTGTAAATCTGGAAAATTGTTCAGCTGCTGCTGCCTGCTGCTGGCTTCGTAAGCAGCCCTCTGGGTCTGTTTCACGTTATTGTCATTCTGATGAGCCAGGTCAGGTGTCGACAAGTTGTTGGCATGTTCCATCATCTTCTTCTTTGACAAGGACAGATTGGTCCTCTCTCCAACGGTGCGCCAAGTCTTGGTCATGCTCACGATTGCTTCCAGCGACATGAGCTCGAGACCGAAAATCAGCCCATATTTGTACGTGCTGCTAGGTGGAATTTCCTGGCCATCATGGATACGCAGCGATTGTATGACACACTTAGGCAGACGCGTGCGTAGATCGTGTTGTGCTTCTCTAATGTCGGTCCTCGTGCACGGTTGCGAAAGCGACGAGTTGAGCTCGTTATGGTTCTCAGATGTCCATTCCTCAATCAATTGCCATGCCAGGACCGCTTCGCGCGATCCCGGTGCGCTTGCAACGTCACGGAAAATCTCCTCCAGGTCCATTGCATCGCGTCCGTCCTCCGGGTATTCCGTCAGAGAGGCATTGATGTTGTCGGATGATGCGTTGCCCAGCGTCGTCGAGTATGCTTGATTCGTCTTGTGAGCGTCATAGTCGGCGTATCTGTCCTCCGTACTGAAGGAGTACATCAGCTCTTTCCATTTTTTCGCAATCCCACTCATCGTTGCGCGCAGCGGTTCCAGCCGAAAGTTGCTCGATGTTGTCGAAGCAGAGGTTGTGCCTAAATGCCGACCGCGTTGCGTGTCTGTCTGTATACCTGGATTTGGAGATGCGTGGCGGTGCAGCATGTCAAGTGGCTGAGCAGAAAAGCAACTGTGGCTGGTGTCAAAGCCGCCTCAAAACGGCAGCTCATTACAGTTCCCAAAGCGGGAAAATGACAACAATGTCCATTTGAGACCATCTCTAACATCACGGCTACTTCTGTTTCAGACTGCTCAGTCTGAGATTACAGCACTGGAGACTACAAAGAGATCCTTTTTTCTCGACACATCAAAAAACTTCAAGAAGTCCGTGACATAACCAGGAAAGGGTCTTGGTTGATAAAGATACACAAACGCACACTACTGTCATGTCTGCCTCAGCCTTTCAACCCATGCACCAAGCTTCAGCTAAAAGGCCAGAGCTTCTTCAAAGAAGTCTTTTCGAAAAGCCAAACTTGGGGTGAGTATTAGATGCAACGCTGTTCCGTGTCTCTAGTGGAGTCTGAACTAACTGGCTTTTACCACAGGATCGCACAAAGCGACAGATTTGCGTCACCTACCGACAACATCTTGTCTCCCATCTCTCAGAAGTTGACGGCCCACAAAGCCAAGTTTTTTGACAGGTGAGTTACCCAGACCCTTGTTTGTCTACTTGTTACCACTTGCTTATTGGTGGCTGACATTTTCTCTCCTGAACTATGGCTAACAGATTCTCCCCTAGAACTAAACCGTTGAAACTCAACTTTTCTCAGCTTGAGTGACTCAAAACTGCCCAGGAGTTCTCCATCTTTGTGCTCCCTCTCACATGGAGGTCAAACCATATCTACAAATGAGATGGAAGTTTTCTACCATCCTCCCGCTATCTGCATCTTGTTCCTTTTTTGCTCTCTGCACAGTTAATCAATGAAATACCTCTTCCACCACAAAAAAAACTATAGCTGATATTGGTTCAAATTACCTATGGACAAGTAGAAATATAATAGTATGAGTCACCACGAAATAAATTCAGGCCGGCTTTTTGGGGCGTTCTCAGGTAACAAACAGGGTGTGCATCGTCTCACTTGCGAGTAGCATCACGCGCGTCGGACACAGTGTTCAGCAAGAGAGCTTCATTGTCCAGCAAGATACGGTTTGGAGAAGTAGACAAGATCTGCGCAATCTCTCTGGCGGTGTCTAGCCTCTTCAGCTCGACATAGTCTTTCGACTTCTTAATGGCCTCACCAATGAGTTGGGCAGACTTGGCCTCACCTTGAGCCCTCACAACCATACTCTGCTTCTCTTGTCTGGCTTTGTCAACAATGAAAGCAGCTCTCTGGGCATCCTGCTGGGCAATCTGCTTCGCCTCGACTGCAGTAGAAAACTCTGGCGAAAACGTCATTGCTGTCAGAGAAACGTCGTCAAGCAATATGTTGAACCGGGCAGCTCTCTTGATCAAATTCTCCCTCACCAGTCTCGACACCTTCTCTCTCTGAGTGATCAGCTGTGAGGCGTTAAACTGTGCCACAACAGCCTTAAGCACCTCATTCACAATGGATGGGAGTACTCTCTCGTCGTAGTCCTGACCCAATGTCCTGTAGATGGTTGGCAAAGCAGCAATCTCCGGCCTTGACAGAACTCTGCATGTAATGTTCACCATTTGCAAATCTTTTGTGCCAGTGAGCGAGGCCACATTTCTGGGCTTGGCTCTAATGTCATAAACCACGGGGGTCTGCAACCAAGGAATGGCAAAATGTGTTCCTTCGTTGTAAATCTCCTGATGCACACCATCCAACCTGGAGTACAGGATTGCCCTCTGACCACCGTCCACGTTATACAGCGACGAGTTCAGCAACAGGGCACCTCCACCTAATAGGATGAGGCCTCCCAGGCCAGCAAAAGCACCAGCTGGCGAGCCCCGACCGCGAGGGGTGTTGCCAGCCATCTTGCGAGCCCGCTGCTGCAGGTCCCTGCTAAATCTCTCCCAGTCTGGATTGCTCATTGAATTGCTTTAAAACACGGATGGAATTGTGTTCAAACTGCCACGCGGACGCTGGCTCACCTTCTGCCCTTCAGATTCGGATGGCAAAAAACTGCTGGCGCTGGTGACGGCGACTTTTGGGTGGCGCACGTGCGACTCGACTTCTCCACAACCAGATCCAGATAGGGTGTCTGGGGCTCCCATCGTGCAATAAACGTCGCGTGCGAGAAGAGAACAGGAAATTATAAAGATGGAGGCAGAAGCAGATGGATTTGAGATACACAGGGCCGCTAGGGAGGGAAACAGCTTGGTGGTGCGGGGTCTGCTGGCTGACAGCCCGAAGCTCGTACTGCAGCGGGACCTCGACGGACGCTCGCCACTGCACTGGGCAGTCTCGTTCCAACACGAAGATATTGTGTCGATGCTGCTGTCTCCTAATGAGATAGTGGGTGCGGGCCTCAGTGGCTCGGCCATTGCTGATGCTGGCTCGAAAGGACGCAAAGTCGAAGTGGACATAGACAGCTTGATCGACGACGGCGGCTGGTCTCCATTGCACATTGCAGGTTCGGTGGGGAACCTCAAGATTATTAAAATGTTGCTGGAGCACGATCCTGCTCCCGATGTGGATATGAAGACTATGACTGGACAGACGGCGCTGTTTTATGCGGTGAGTAAAAACTTCTACGACATTGTTGAGCTTCTCGTTGTGAAATATCATGCCTCGGTGAGGGTGAAAGACAAGAGAGGGAACTACCCCATTCATAGAGCAGCGGCCATTGGGTCGGTGCGCTTGGTTGAGTTCTTGGCCAAGGTCGGAAAGTCACCTCTCAATGCGAAGGACAGCTCGGGTTGGACAGCTCTGCACCACGCTCTGGCCGAGGGACACGCAGACGTGGCCATCCAACTTGTGAAACTAGGTGCGGACCCTACTGTTGAGGACATGGATGGCCAGACCCCATTAAAGGTAGCTGTCGATGAAAAGGTGGCAGATTACTTTCGGAAAGGATGTGCCGAGGAAGGGGTTACCTTATGAGTGCTAGTCGTTTCTTCCCGGAAACGACCGCTTTCTCTATCTCTGCTGTGACATGTTGTGAATATCAACGGTTCTGTTTGGGAGGACTGTTGTGCTCTACCCAGCAAAAGGTGACAACAATATCTCTGCTCGCTCTCCGTACACGCGCCGCGAGAGAGCGCTGTATAAAGCTGCAAAAGGGCCAGGCGACTCAGAGGAGTTCCTGGAGCTCCTCGAATCCCTATACGCAGTCACCACAGTCCACTACATATGATACCTAAGTATTCTAATTTGAGCATTATTAATTCTGCGAACCGGGTAAGAGACATAAAGCATCACGTGATTGATTTTTTTGTTCCGGTCCCTTTGGAGATAGATCATTCGAGCACTTTTCGCCTCACTTTTCCCAAAGTTGAACTCAGCAATAAATATTCGATGAGAAAGGCAGAGTTTGAAAATTCGCTTTCCAAGAAACAGAAATTAGAGGAAATGTCAGATCATGTTGAAAACAAAGAAGAGCTGTTCAGCTCTGTCGGTGCGGCCGCTGAGACCATTGACCAGGAAGAGATAGACACCACAGTTCGCCAGACGGGGGCGCACGACGCCGAGGGTCACCCAGTACAGGAGATAGAGTCGCTGTGCATGAACTGTGGAAAGAATGGTGTAACCAGGCTTTTGCTAACTTCCATTCCATACTTCAAAGAGATCGTCCTGATGTCCTTTGAGTGTCCCCACTGTGGATTGAAGAACTCTGAAATCCAGCCGGCTTCAGAGATCCAAGAGCAAGGCTGCAGATACGTTTTGAAGATTGAAGACAAGGCAGATTTCAACAGACAGCTTGTGAAGTCTGAATCATGCTCGTGCAAATTTGTCGAGCTCGATATTGAGATCCCCGCCAAGAGAGGTCAGCTGACGACAGTTGAAGGTCTTCTTTCCGAGATGATTGACGATCTGCAGTCTGACCAAGAACAAAGGAAAACGGTACAGCCTGAGATATATGACAAGATAGAAGAGTTTATCAAGAAGGTCCGGTCTACAATCAACTGCGAGGATGGCACACTTCCCCTCACGCTGTCTATTGACGACCCGGCCGGAAACTCCTGGATAGAATACCTTCCAGGCGAGGCTACGCATAAATGGTCTCAGACCAAATACAACAGAACGCCTGATCAGAATGTAGCCTTGGGTTTGGTGTCTGCCGATGAGGTTGCCGTGCACGAGAGGGATGCTGCGGCTGCAGAACAGGCCGCCGAGGACGAGAAAGCGAGAAATCCACCAGTGAGCGGGTTTGTTTCAGACCAGACAGATATCGAGAACTTTGAGAACGAGGTGCAGACCTTTCACGCCACGTGCTCGTCATGCTATGCACCATCAGAGACACACATGAAGGTCGTCAACATCCCTCATTTCAAGGATGTTATAATCATGAGCACGGTATGCGAGAGATGCGGCTTCAAGTCCAACGAGGTTAAGACAGGCGGTGCTGTTCCAGAAAAGGGTCGTCGTGTGACTTTATTCGTTGATGATCCCGAAGACCTCGCGAGAGACATCCTCAAGTCTGAGACGTGCGGCTTGACCGTTCCAGAACTGAATCTCGACTTGACGCCAGGCACATTGGGTGGTCGTTTCACAACGATTGAGGGGCTCTTGAGTCAGGTTCACGACGAGCTGCACAGCAGGGTATTCACAGAGACATCTGACTCGATGGAGGACAACACCAAGACCAGGTGGGAGGGGTTCTTTGCCAAGCTTAAGGAGGCGATTGCAGGAAAAATGAAGTTCACCGTGATCATGGATGATCCACTTGCTGCCTCTTACATTCAGAACGTGTATGCTCCCGATGACGATCCAAACATGAAGATTGAAGATTTTGAGAGAACGCACGAGCAAAACGAGGACCTCGGTCTGCTGGATATGCATACGGAGCAGCAGCCAGAAGTATGATATTATAATGGGTTACGTAAATGCAGTTTTGAGGGGAGTTGAATAGTGTACATTATACGTCATATACATCGAAGAATTCCCCGTAGGACGTCTCAGTGTCTCCTCGGTTCCTCAACCGGGGACATTGGCCAGTTGGCCAGACGCCGCTGGCAGGCCGTGTTGCTGTGTAATCTGTCAAGATAACGAGCCACAAGAGCAACTATCGTCCTCTGTGACTCGAGTCTGCGTTTCAATGCGAGACACTCCGTTACTTTTTCGTCGATCGTCGAATGATAAACGGAGTCCTCGAGAGCGAGAAAGTCGGCTTTTTCTTTGAAATGCGAGTAGAAACCCACCGTGAGCAGAACCCGTCGGAAGGAAACGCACATCTTCCCGTTAAGCGAAAATGCACCGAGTTCGATCTCTTCGACAAGCCTAGCGTACTTTTCCTTTCGCCTGCATGCTCTTTCGTAGTTGAGCTCATAATCGAAGCTTCTCTGGATCTGGGCAAAATCCGCTGCAACGTCGTACGGATCGCCGTTTTTGATTATAAACCACTTTTTCTTGAGCTCCGGAATTGTAAAACTGTCGCTGTATACATGGTACGAGAGAACACCAGTAAGCGAGCGCAGGAACTGGTGCAAGTGCTCAAGATCCATGTAACCCTTGCCGGATCTATCAAACTTGGCCCAAGCGTCCTTAAACTTTCTTGTTTCGTGCCTGGTGATGAAGGAGAGAGGAGACTCTCCATGGTACACGTAGCTAAAACTATCAACCACGAGAGAAATGAACATATTGAGGAGAAGGTACATCGACAAGATGTTCCACGACATGAATAGAACGTATGCATATGCCTTGCTCCCACAATCAGAGTCGCTGAGTCGTGCTCCTTTTGTGCAAAAGGGCTCGCTCACAGTGAAGTCGTTCATGATGTAGTTCCAACCCTCGCCGAAACTGGCTTTGAACAGAATGATAAAAGATTTCACAACGGTGCGGCAGTTCACATTATCGCTTGTATCCCCGCCTATCTTCGTCAGGCCAAAGATCTGATTCATGGCTATGGAGTAAACCACAAAGAGAACAATCCAAGTGTAAAACAATGGCACCAGTGAATGCATGCCAACGGAGGCAAATTTCCACAACTGCAAGAGTCTGTCACTCCGTGGGATGAGGAAGAAGAGCATTGCACTGACGAAAATCTGATGCATTGTATCAAAACCCATGGGCTTTCTTTCCATTGTCAGGGCAGACATAGACAGGCCAAAAGAGCTTCCAACAACTCCCAAGCCAACCCAGTTCCATTTTCTCGAGAAAAAAAGACGCGGTGTCTTTGCCACAATTTCCAAAATCATGAAGCACAGGAATATGCTGGAAGTAATAAGAAATGCTGTTTCAGTATAAAGAAACGACGTGTGACTCTGCGGGTAGGACACTAATGCAAGTGCCATAAAATGGAACGAAAGGGTCAGCCCAAGAACTGCTTGCACGCATATCCGATTTGATATCAGTCTTCGGCAAAGCAGTGACCATCTGGACGCCTTCTTGAGATTTGGTATACTGGAAGGTCTGATAGACCGTAACACGCTCTTGACCTCGTTCCAAGCCAGCTGATCATCGGTCATGAATGCCGTGCCTGTTCTCCTGGAGTAATTATTAATCAATACAGACAGGAACAAGTTGAGGATGAACAGGATGCTAACAAAATTGAAAAGCACCATGAATACCCCATTACCTGAATTTGCAAAGCGGTGAGGCGGGGTTCCCACGCCCGTTGAGTTCATAACATTGACAAGGATATCCACCCAGCCCTCCAGAGAGATGACTTCATACAGCGACTGCAAGGATTTGGAAAAGGTGTTAAAATGCAACGGTGGGTTCACGTATAGGTTTGGGCTAACAACGTCCCAATTGAATACCTCACCCATGTACTCGTGCATACACTCTGCCATCCGCGATTCGCCATCAAGACAGTATCCAAGTCTTCCAGTGAAAAGATTCAGACCCCAGAGCGAAAACGGAAGGAGCAAGGAGAAGGCCATAACTGCAGCACTTATCGTGTCCGCAGCCCCCGAGATAAACAAGTAGTCAAAGTTTCGCTCGGCAACTGAGCTTATTGTTAGAAGTCGAAGGGCCCTCAACGCGCGAAACCCGGATATGACGAGGGACATGCTTTCGTTCGAAGCAATCTCAGCAACAACATCCAGCCAAAGCGAAACCACTACCACAGCACATATCTTACCCCAGGTAGACCTCAAGTATCCCGTTGGAGTGAGAACAGCACCATCGGCAACTATTTTAATTACCAGTTCGAGGGTGAAAAACACAGCAAAGAACATGTTTACCGGCATGCACCAATCGTAGTAGTCACCATGCGACTTTTGGTATAGCGGCGTCACAATGCAGGCCACAAGTACCATCGCTATGGTTGCCATGAAAAGCAAGGCCTCTAGCAGCTCGTCCACAATGTGGTTCGCATCAATACCACCAAACCTTTTTCCATGGCTCTGTGCAAAAAGATACTGACACCACCTGCGGATCCTATTGTGTGGCCTGAGAAAACCAAGCGAAGAGTTGAACAACGGGTGATTTAGCAGAAAGAGCTCCTGCGCGGCTGACTTCAGCGAAATATCGTCAGCTGGATATTTAACCTTCTCGTGATTTTGGTAGAAAAGCTCGTGAAAGGCGTGCAGCTTGGTCGACCGAAAAGACATATCCCACAGCTCCCATATTCGCTTAGCCAGTGGAAGCTCCTCAAAAGTGGCACGGAAAGGGTGATTGTCCACTTGGGTGATTTGCCTAAGTGCCATATTGAGCGACGCATTTTTCAAAATCACCGCTGCATCGTTGGCATGCTCTCCCTTTGATTTCAAGATTTTCTGCTTGAAAAGACCAAATGTTCGTTTCCTGGGCCCATCAATGGCATCCTTTCTCAAGCGTCTCCAGAACGCCATGAGTTGTTCACTTCTTTTCTCACGACTAGGAACCTCCAAGTTCTCTGCAATCATGGCCACAAAGAGGCTCAGCACAAACATGTTTGAGAACATATACCAGGCAATAAGGTAAAAAGCGGTGATTATGCGGGTGAACTTATTGGGTGAAGATTCTTGTGCAAGATACAAAATTTCCGTCCAGTTCTCACTTGAAGTAATTGTGTACAACGACACAAACACGTTTGGAAGATTGTAAAGCGTCAGCGCGTCCTCATCTTTGGGGACCAGCCCCTCAAAGAAGCGGGCCATTAGTATGCTCAGGATTGCGAGGTTCGAAAAAAAGAACAGGGAAAGATGGAAGAATGTTCGATAGTAGCGACCCAAGACCCTCTTCCACAAATCTTCTAGGAATTTAATGGAGAGTATCACTCGGTAGATCCTGGCAATTTGGAAAACACTGAACCAGTAATAACCTTGATTCAAACGGTCTTTCACAGGAGGTAATATGATTATGGTGGTGATCACAGCCAGAAAAGCATCGAATGTCCTTCGGTATGATACGAACATACTCAGGAAAGAGCCGCACACCACGCGGAATAGGACAGCTTCAATGACAATCTCCAAGGCCAAAATAGCAGTAACCACGCACTCCGAGTGGTAAATTATGAGGTCATGCCTGTGTGAAATATGGTTTGTTCTGGTTGCCTGGCAAATGAACCCAAAGATAATGACCAAGAGGGAAAACCGCCGATATATGAAAAACGTTCTCAGCATCCTGGATTCTCGGATAACTTTGGAATAATGACTTCTCAGCATAGAGACAGTTTGATATAATGAAGAAACTCCATCTCCTACCTCGGCTGCTTGCTCGTCCCTTGTGATCTTGAAAGAATTCACAATAACAGCAACGGTCAAGTTCAAAAGCCAGACGGGGAGTGCAAGGGCAGCGATCATGAAAAATACAGCTGCCACCATGCTATCGCTATCCATGGTGAAGTCCATGATGTCCGTGAAAGTGTTTGCGCTCAAAATCACAAACACCATTTGCATGGACTGCCAGATGTTGTCAAAGCTGACAGCACCGTTGTAAGGATTCTGAAAGGATATGCACTCTGAGTTAACTGGGCAAGTAAAACCCTTTGCTCGACTGGCCATCCTGCCGTCTTCATAGCGGAACGGCCTGCGGTGTGATGTGCTATTCAAGTAGCTTCCGCAGAACTGTAGCTCGTGCATGAATAAGTCTGCGCTATCGCTAGGATTAGTCCAAACGCAGTGGCGCCTAAAGGAAGAATTGAAGAGCTGCACCCCAAGGACAGAGAAGAATACCCAAAAACCAATCATAATAATCAGAACGTTGCTCAGCTCGGGTATGCTTCTTTGGACTGCTCTGAAAACGATCCTAGTCCCTCTAGTCAAGTTGGTGAGGCGCAATAGTTTGGCGCACATGAGCGACCTGAACAACATGACGACCCGATTATCGTTTCCAGCAAGGTGCAGGCCGAGCGATGTCCAAAACGAAAGAATGCTGACTAGGTCAAGCCAGTTCCAATGAGAGCGTAAGTAAGCTCTATCAAGCGGCTGGGATGCAGAAAATAAGAAATCAAACGTCAATGAACCGCTAGGTTTGGAGTTTATCAGGTGTCGCACAAGGGGTAGTTTTTCTCCAATTTGCCTTAGCACAGACTTCTCAAAGGCAAGGCTAAGATCGTGGCGCATTTGTGAATCTGAAAATAGGCCAAGGGTAATCATTCGAGCAAGAGATCCCAGCGTGTAGATAGAGTTCGACCCGACAAGTATCCAATCCACCCAGGTGTAGACCCCGTTGTTGTACCCATGTACCTCAGGGTCCCATTGCTGATAACAGACAAGGCAGCACTCTAATATTATCACGTATGCCATGACCATGCCAAACCACGAATTGTAGATTATCGTGGAACATCTCTGCCTGAACCAGTTTTCAGTCGTGAACACCTTTAGGGAAGAGCCATACAGACTCGGTCGTCTCTCAGTGCGAAAGGATCCCGCAAAACTATTCCGCCGTGAGTTCGGCTCAGGCGCTGCTTTCTCGAAGTCATTGATCCTATTGCAGATACCCATCACGAGTTCAGCAACCAGAGACGTCACCTTTCGAGCATCAATCCTATCGATTCCCCATTCAACATCCGGGAATCTGTGTTCAGACAAGCCAGTCTCCTCAATGTACAGTTGCGATTTGGTTTTATCTTCCGTGAAAAAAGTTATCCGCGAATCTGCCGCCGATCTCGACTTGTCAATGGGCCTATCCGCCTGTTCTATGGGAAACCATCCATTAGTCCGCAACGTTGCGTTGATGCCGTGGTTGATATCATCCATGCTCATTCCATCCAGCGGGTTTTCCTCAAGCTCAAATGACAGAGCAGACTCACTCCGCTCCAAGGCATACCTGCCAAGTCTCCTCATTATCTGCGCCGGCGACGTGTTTCTAGTGCCGTACACCGAGAGAGTATCTTCAGATCGACTTCGCAGCCGCACCCCATCGCGCGTGCGCCTCGTCTCGACAGGTTGAGAGGTCGAACGCTGTGTGTCTCCGTTTCCATTGCTGTGCTGCGTGCTTGGCAGCGCCAGAAAATCAAGTCCCGCCTCAAAGCGTATCCGTCCACGGTCTTCCCCCGTCTGTGCGTTTGTGTTCTGTGAATCGGAATCTTCAGAAACAAAGGAGAACTCCCTGGACGAAGTGCTAGAGCCGCGGCGCGCGACATTTCGCACCGAGTCGCCGCTAACGTTGACGAAAGTGATGCCTGCCAGATTTCCGTTGCCATTACCTCTGTCTGTGGGCATAATGTGAGCGGTCTTCGACTTTGACAGGTGTTGGTCTGGTGGTGCGCTCCTGTGGTTCTCCCCCGCCATCTATATGTTCCTGAGAGCCGTTTTGGGTGACTAAGCCTCTGCGCCGCGCTGAGGCTGTGTGCCTCGGACATAAGAGATGAGGACAGGATCCTGGCTGTTGTCTTCGCTCTCGCTACTAGCATTCTGTCTTGATTTTACAAGGGGGTGATAATAATAACGAAACAAGTCCCTGACTTGACTTTAACCAGATCTCTATGTAATAAAAAATAAAATAAAAATTGTTTATGTGTTATGGATGCAAGCAGACGGAGCCATTTAACGAGTTCCCCAGTGGAACTCGTCGCGTCTGAGAGAGTCAGTATCGTCTCCTTCCGAGTCAAATGGACTATCATCTCTGTCATCCTTGTATTCGCGTGTTAGGTGGAAGGCATCCGAGTTCTTGCCGTACACTCCGTGCACCCTGAACTGATCAGAGTTACTGTGGGCGCCCACAGAAGCCGTACCCTCGTCGTAAAATGGGTTGGCGTTGTTCGTGGAAGAAACATATCGGTATGGATCGTTATTGTCATCGTTGAACGGATCATCTGCATCATCGTTGGCAATATACCCATGGGGATCGTCGTACTGCGACACCAAGATAGGAGGCATCGTGCTCGAGTACCGGGTTGCTTCGGACGAGGCAAGCAACTCGTCGTGGCGGCCGGTCTTGAATCTCCATCTGCAAATCACCATGTTCAGCGTGCTGAGCTGCTGTTTTTGGTCGAGTCTCTTGGTGATTCTCTCAATGAGAACGTGTCTCTTGAGAAAGTCCTCCAGGGTCAAACAGGTCTTCTCGTCAAAGTGCGAGTACAGACCGATTTGCAGCAGGAGCTTCGTGAAGGAGATCCGGGGTCCGTCCTCGGTCTCAACCATGTTGAGCATTGCCTCCTCAATGAGCCTCTCGCGCAATCGTCTGCGCTGTGCAACTTTTCGATAGTCGATACTTTCGAGCACATTCTGCAGAGCCTCAAAATCAAAAAGCAGCTGGTAAGGATCGTCCTTATCGTTCTGCCTGATCCATTTCTGTTTGATCTGAGGTATTCTGAACCTGTCACCGTAGACATTGAACGACAACACGCCTTCCAGCGTTCCGAGAAAGCCACAAAGGTGTTCGGGCTCTATAAACCCTGTTCCTTCAAGGTCAAACTTGTTCCACGCGCTCTTGAATTTCCTCACTTCTTCTCTCGTGATCAGCGAATGTGGGCCCGAGCCATGGTACACGTAACTGAAACTATTGACGACAACCGAGATGAATATGTTCAGGAAGATGTACATCGAGAGGATGTTCCAGGCAATGAAAAGAAACGTCGCCAGAACGTTGCCGCAGTCGGAGCCATTCGAGTTCGATGTGCAGTAAGGGCCAGTAAGGGTAAAGTCATCCATGATGTAGTTCCACCCTTCCCCAAAACTCGTTCTGAACAGCAAAATAAGTGACTTTGTCACTGTGCGGCAGTTGATATTACCGCTTGTGTTGGGACCCACCTTTGTGAGCCCAAGGATCTGATTCATGGCAATGGCAAACACAAGGAACAGCACGAGCCAAGTGTACAAAAGCGATAACAACGAGGGCAAACTGGCGGAAGCATACTTGAGAAGCTGGCTGAGTCGGTCACTTCTCGGGATAGCGAAAAACAAAATCGCCACGAGGAACAGTTTGTGGATGTTGGCAAATACCGAGGCCCTTGAAATGGAAAACGAAATCACCGACAAGGTGAAGGCGCCAGATACAGCGAACAAGCTGAAGAGGTTCCACTTATTTGAGATGAACAATTTTAGCCCTATGGCCCAAATGCACATCAACGTATGCACCAGGAAACCAGTTGATGCGAGGACGTAAATCGCGTACTGTGCGGTCTCTGTGGTTGCGGCAACTGGGTAACATTCACCAACAAGTGCGATGACATGAAGCAGTAAACACAAACTCAAGAAATGGTACCAGTACTTGTTCTTTTCGATAGCCATTCTATGGCAGAACAGCCTAGATCTTGAGATGCCAGCGAGATTTTTCCTCTTTGAAGCCTGCACCTGACCCAAAAACTTTTGCACTTCGTACCATGCGAGTTGCTCTTCCGTGAAATACGCAGTGCCTGTTTCCATCGAGTAGTTGTTGATGATAACGGCAATGAACAGCGTCAACACAAATACAATACTGCAAAAGTTGAAAAGCACGACAAATACTCCGTTGAACGGACTTGCAAACGTCTCCGGTGGAGTTCCCCTGCCGGTAATGTTCATCAGGTTCATCAGCAAATCTACCCATCCCTCCAGCGACACGATCTCGAACAGCGACTGTGTGGATCGTCTGAAAGAATTGAACTCAAGGTAGGGCTCAACGTAAGCGTTCGGGCTGACAATGTCCCAGTTGAAAACAGTACTGCCATACTCGAGTGTGCAGTTCGCCATGTTCGAATCGCCATCCAGACAGTACCCAAGTCTACCGTTGAAGATGTTGAGCCCCCAGACCGAAAATGGAAGAAGCAACGACAAAGACACAAACGCTGCGCTGATCATTTTTTTCATACCCGACAAAATCGCAAACTGGAACGCCTCTTTCGACTTGCTCGTAATCGTTAGCAGTCGCAGTGCCCTCATGGCCCTGGTCTCACCCATGTACTGTGCAAGAGAGTTATCGCTCTTCAGCTCGGCAATGACGGTGACCCACAGCGATAAGAGCACGACAAAATCAATCACATCCCACGATGCACGAAGGTATGCGTTAGGCGTGAACAAGAGACCATCCGCAATGACCTTGATCAACATCTCAACCGTGAACAGCATCGCGAAAAACAGATCCGTCTGAGTGATCCAGTTCCAAGAGTTGCCCTCGAGACTGTGCTGTCGGCGAAACAGCGGGGTGGTGTAACACGCAAGAACAACCACGATAACCGTTGCGAGGAACATAAACACGACAAACACGTCTTTCGCGACTGGGTGTGGTTCGACGCCCTCGTACCGCCGTCCGTGCGGCGTTGGAACCAGCAGCTGGCACATTCGCCGGATGCGATGGTTTGGCGGGAAGAGGTATAGCACCGTGTTGAAGCTCGGATTCTCTTTGAGAAACCGCGCCTCTGCCTGTTCTGTGCTGTTGTTCCATTCGTTGTCCATGTGTAGGCCAATTCCAAGCGGTGAGGCGGGAAGCTCGTCCTCCGGTGTATCCGAGTCTGCGAGACGCTGGTGCTTTGCTGAATTCTTGAACCGCCCATTCATGTTCAAACTCTTGAGATATTCAATAGCCTCAATCAGGTTTGGGAATCTCTCGGCCCGCGACCACAACCAATTCCGCACAAACGCGAATTGCGACCTACTCTGGAGTTTTTTCTCCTCGGCTGTCTCAAACGCCAGTCCCGTGCGTCCCATGAACCGCAGCTGCGCAATCATCTGCGCGTTAGTGATGTTGTTAGAGCTGGGTTTCATCAGCCTTTGTTTGAGAGTGTCAAAAACACCCCTGTCGGGGTCTTCTCGCAAGCTCCTGCTCATCTTTTTGTAAAACTGCCTGATCTGCTCTCTTTTCTTGGCTGCCTCCGATATTCCCAAGTTCTCCGTGATGATGGCGATGAAAATGTTAAGGATCACCATGTTCGAGAACACAAACCACGTCAAAAGATACAGTGCAACGCACATGCTCGTGAATCTATTAGGACTGTACTGCTGGGCGAGATACAGGATCGCGGTCCAGTTCTCAGTGGAGGTGATCGTGTACAGCGAGATGATGACGTTCGGCAGATTCTGCATGATGAGCATGTTCTCATCCAGTTCCGCTTCCGGAACAAGACCTTCGAAGAATCGCGACATGATGATACTTGACAAGAACAAGGTCAGTATGAAAAACATGCAAAGGTCCACAAAGGGCTTGATGTTACCCAATACCTTAAGCCATAACTCCCGCAAGAACTTGACGCTGTTGACCACTCTGTAGACCCGACTGATCTGGAAAAAGCTGAGCCAGGCATATGCTATTCCCAGCCTGTTCTTGACCGTTGGGATGATAATGATACCCGAAATAACCGCCAGTATAAGATCAAAGCAGTTTTGGTATGAGTAGAAAAACACGCGCCACTTGGGAACAAACAGGAAAAACCGCAGAATGATCTCTGCAAGGAGTGCTAGCGTAACGGCACACTCAACGGCATACAGTACGTGCTCATGGTGCTCTTTCGTGTCTGAGGTGCGCGTCCCCTGGGCGACGAACCCAATACCGATCATCAATATGAACAAGAACTTGAAGCGGTTGTACATTTTAACGCCGCGTGAGCTCTCGACGAACGAATCGTAGTCGCGCATGCGCTGCGCTGACTTTCTGCTCCAGAACAGATGGCCCTTTCCCTGTCTCTGTGCCTTATCCTCCATGGTGGCGATCTTGAACGAGTTGATTATGACAGCGACGATCAAGTTGAGCAGCCAGACAGTGAGGAACAGCATGGAGAAGATGTAGAACAGCGACGCCGACATCGACTCGCTGTCCATCAGGTCGTACATGATGTCCGAGAATGTGTTTGCACTGATGATAACAAACACCATCTCCATCGACTGTACTATGTTGTCGTAGCTGACTGTGTGGCCGTACGGGTTCTCTTCGAGCACGCATTTGGAATTCACCGGACAGGTAAAACCCTTTGTGCGCGTTGAAGGCAAGCCGCTGGAAAAAAGGTACGGCAAGCTCTTAAGAGTGCTCGGATCAAGGTAGCTGCCGCAGTACTGGTCGTCATTGTGGTAGACGTCGGAGGGGTCGTCCGGGTTGGTCCACACGCAGTGTCGCCTTAGCGATGCCTTGAAGGACTGCACGCCGATGATGGCAAAGAAGACCCAGAAACAAACGAGGAACAGTGACACGTCAATTACCTGGGGCATCGCTTTGTGCAGCGCTTTGAGGATTGTTCTCGTACCGTGCGTCACGTTCCACAGTCTCAGGATCTTGAGGCACATCAGTGATCTGAAAAGCATACAGTGGTGCGTGAGATCAAACCGGCTCATCGCCATGAAAAAAGAGATCCAGAACGACACGACAGACACCATGTCGACCCAGTTCCATGCTGACCGCAAGTACGCCCGCAGGTGCTGGACGCTGGTGAGCGTTGGCGGGTCCACGAGCGTTACCGAATGTTTGACCTTCGGTCTTGCAGTTGGAGGGGTGGTCGTATCTTGTGCGACGCTGCGCCGTTTGAACCTGTTAAGCGGAAGTTTGTCGAAGTACTGACCTATGAAGGATCTCTGAGGATCCATATGCAGCTCTCTGAACATCTGGGAGTCGTCAAAGATCCCAAACGAAACGATCCGCAACACAATCTCGACCGTGTACACAACGTACACATTCAAAAGTGCCCAATCCACCCACGTGTATGCCTTGCGGTAGTAGTATCCTCTGTTGTCCTTAGCCGGGTTCCACTGCTGAACGGTGAGCAGTGTAGTCTGAACCAGCAGAAGCACGAGGATCATCGGGTTGAACCACGAGTGCGTCACAAGCCTGTAACATAACACCCGAAACTTGTTTGTGGCCTCAAAGTAGTACAGTGACCTACCAAAGAGTTTCCTGTGTGCGAGACCCGCGGACTGGTGCTGCGGTACGTCTGTCCGCACGGCGGCGTCGATGAACTTGCCATCCAGCCCTGCAGCATCGTCCACGGACGACGTATCGCGGAAGACATTAGACATGATGGAATCGATCCCGCTGGATCCTTCCTCCTCGTCATCTTGGCCATCTTCGTCTTCGAATCCACGTCTTTCAGAATCGCGGCTGATCCGCGCCGATAGCGACGCCGAGGGTGTGAACGAGCGTCTTTTCCGTTTGCCCGGTGTGTTTCCCCCAGTGACATCGCTGCGAAGATCTGAATTCGCCTCCTCGCCTTCGCTAATGCCATCGCTATCGTCCTCGTCGTCGCCATCTGCGATCAGCGTGCCGTTGACTCGCGCCGAGAGTTTCTTGAACGCCGCAGAGAACTGCGTGCCCGGCGACGTTGAGTCACCTGGCGGCGGTGGCCTGAGCCCGAGCTCGGCATCGCTGTCGGTCCATGTCGGATGTATAGATGTCGAGAACCGACCATGGCGCACCACGTTATGGTCCGGCACCTGAAGGTTGTCTAAGCGGATGCCATCCTGGAACGGCTCGTCGCGCAGACCGTCTGTGTCGCTTCGCGTGTCTGAAATAGACGGCTGTATGCTTGCTGCATCCGATCCCGCGTCGGAGGCTCGCGTTTCTGAAGCTGACAGCGGGAACCACGCGCCGAGGTCATTCTCACCACCGTCACCGAGCGCAAAGCTCAGCCCGTCGTTGATATCGGAGCCGTGCAGCGGCGGTAGCTGCAGCGACGATGGCGACACCAGCGAGTTATTGCTTGCATTGCTCGGCGATCCCAGTCGCGACATGTTAATCGACAGTCGCGCTCTTTGCTGCTTGCGCTTTATCGGCGAGGGCGATGGCGACGAATCGGTCGAAGTAGCGCCTGCGGCGCCTGCACCTGAGGCAGCGAGCATCGTGCTGTCTTCGCTGAAGGTGCGTTTTGTGAATTGGAACGGGGACAGCCGCGATCCAACGGGGGATACCCCGCTGGTGGTATTGTTGTCATCGCTGTCGTCCGCATCCGACACCAGGTTGGTTGTCTCTAGCGTGAGTCTCGTTCCTGCTCCTGCTCCTGCTCCGTTTCGCGAGCGGGATCTATTTCGTAGCCTCGAAGCGGTGCGCGTAGATCTTGGCTCATCTTCCGGCTCCGCGATCGTAGGGATCGGCAGACTGGTGTCTCTATTCGAGCCTGACATGCTGGGCTATGTTTGCTGTCGTGTGGTTCTAGCGGCTAACGCGTTCTGCCATGTGCGTAGATCTCGGATAGGGGAAGAGAAAAAGGGAAAGTGTGTGCAAGCTGAGTTGGTGCGTGCAAGCAGAGTCGGACCACAGCAGCAAGTGTCGGTTCAGTGAACGGGAAGGGGGTATCTAGCTCAGCTCTGCCTTCTTCTGTCTCTCCAGAGATGTTGAGTGCGGGTGTGTCCTGCCCTGAGAGTTGTGTGTCTGAAAATAGGCACACACTCTTCACCACCTATCTGGCCCCCGGATTACTGCGGTCAGACACGTGATCTACACCACCAGTTCCGACCAGACACCCACTTCACTACCAAAAAAGATACTATGATAATCATTTCGAACACTCCAAATATATATATATGAAAACCGTGGCGACTAGCTCAATAGTCAGATAACCAAAAAAAAAAAAGGCATTCAAGAATTTAAGAAACTCGTTCCAAGAATATTTTTTGCCGAACTATCAGTTCTCCTGGCTTCCCATACTCCCCACACTTCCTCTTTTCTTGCCATCAAAGTTAACCTGCTTGAAGATATCATCGCTCATACCTGAGCCCTTGACATCCACGGGCGCAACATTGACCCTGTTCATCATACCAGTGTCTTCCTCAGCCTTGAGGGTGCCCGAAGCACTCCTGTAGTAGCGGAAGGGAGTGTTTGTATTGTTTGGTTCTGAACCTTGCTGCATGACTTCATATGGCACGACTGAGCCCGTCGAGCGGCCGCTCATACTCTTGGTGGCGTAGTACTGGCCGGTATTCACCTGAGAGTGGCCCTGGTGATGGCCACTGTTCATTCTGTTTAACCAACGATCGACAAAAGACATTTTTTTCAGTTTTTAATAATATGGTGGACTGAGTGAGAGATGCGGCGTGGTTGTTTGGTGGGTGATAAGTATTCTTATTCTTATTGTTCAGAGGTGGATCAGAGACAAGAAGAATAGGGATTGGGAAAAGAGAGGAATGTCAGCAGACGCAGGAGCAGACCAGTCCAGTTTTATATCAATAGTTAAGGGTTCATACTAAATGTTATATAAGATATGATTCTCAACCCCGGCGTAGCTTTTTGCCATCAAATTTATGAGTGATGCTTTTCTTATGTAAAGAGGGGAGGCTGGGAGAGGGGGACCGCAAGTGTGGTGCGAAACGGCAGGAGACAACATGGGCACACGATTACTAAGTGGAACCACAGAGCACACTCTACATAAATTACATAAATGGACAGCTCTGGAACATCTTCAGCTATCAGAGGGGTGCAATTGCTATCATAAAATATTGTGTGTCATTTGCTCTCCGAAGCTTCTCCGCAATTGGGGCGCGCACTTCCCCGGGGACGGTGGTTGGCGCACGCCAAGTCCGTGTATTTCATAATGGTATGACGATAACACATATTTTGTTTCGCCGATAACGCATGTTTTCAGTATGGCTGATGGTTTTCGTGTTTTTCATGATGTCTTTCCTGTCCCGGATATAAGCGTTCACCTCTGATTCCATCGGTGTCCGCCCCCTTCGCATTTACGCGTATGTACAGTATCTCCGAACAACACAAACATCTCTGAAACGATTTCCTCATCTCCCCCACATACACACACCGCCCGACTCGGCATCTCGGTCTTTCTCTCGCACTTGGCTATTTATCACGCTCTGTTTTGGTTCATGTTGACGGTTCACTCTTCCAACTCCGTCCCCACCAGCTCTTAGCCTCAGACTCCAGTGCCTTCTGCTGTGCCGCAGCCAGTCGGTCCTGACGCTCTGCCTCCAGCTCGAGCTCCTTCCTCCTCTCGACCTTTTTCTGAATGTACAGATCTCTCTCCTCATCGACATATTTTGACTGCTGGCGTTCTACGATGCACGCCTTCATCCGCGAGCTCTCTGCGCGGCACTTGAACCAGACGCCGTACCCTTCTGCCTTGCCACACTCGGCAAAAGCTGCATCTGGTTGTTAGTCTCAAACTCAGGTAACACTCTTTTTGCTTCTTCACTCACCCTTAACTGCATCGTCACAGTGTTTCCAAGCTTTCACTCTCCAGTTTTCAAAAACTTCCTTCTCCTCCTTGGGCGAGAGCATCCACACCGGTAAACCCTGCACTGTTTTCCTGTCGATGACGGAATCCTTATTTTCCATGCTGTAGAAAAAAACGTATGGACGCTAGTCTGATGCTATTATTAATTATCCAGCTGTACGAACTACCCACACAAGAAGGGGCAGATCATGCCATGTATCCATCCAAAGCCCTCTTCTGGGTTTCTTCGCTTCTACCTGAGGTCGTGCGTGCACCAATATGTTTGATCTCTGTACACGACCTCTGTTGTCTCTTTCCAAAAGGTAAACAAACCACGAAACATCATTAAAAAACCAGTGCGTGTGGTGAGAAAAGCACAGACACAGAGAAAAAGCCGATAATATAACACACAGCCGTACATAATGCTAGAAGAACCGCCGGCGGCCCTCATTAGGTCCACCATTGAGAATTTTGAGATCAACGCCGATCTCTCTACGCTGGATAGGATCAAAGACAACCTTGACCTGCTCTCAGAGACGCGGACGGCGAAGGTTGACGATCAAAGAGAGATCCTCAAGAGTGAGTATTACAAAAGACGCATTTTTTTGCTTGCGTCGTATCGTTCTGACCAGCTTTACTAACGTTGTTTAGACCTCTCGAGACAGCACGAATTGCTCAAGACAAACGTGGAGCAGCTGGCCAATTCGGAAGAGCGTCAGAAGATCCACTCGTCGACTCAGGCTCTCGAGCACGACAAGTTCAGTCTTGCAAAGGGGCTGACTGAACTGGAGATCAGTACGAACATGCTGACGCAGAGCCTACACACCCTGGAGAAGACGCACCAGGATCTGCTGGTTGAGGAGGAGAACCTGCTTGAGTCAGATATTGCCGAGAATAACGATTCGATCGTGCTCAAGCTAAAGCTGTTCAAGATGATGGGTGTGATGATTGACTCGAGACAACAGCCAAACAAAGTGATCGTGCACAGTAAAGAGAACAATGTGACGAACGTTCTGACTGCCGAGGATAAGTTTAGCGAGTTTTTCATATCAAACTATATCTGGGAAAGGATGTGATATGTTTTTCTTTGTTGGGATGGCTAATAGGTTAAGGATAATGTGTATACCCAGTTTTTTTTTTCTGCCTCGTTCAATATGTACAGTTCAAAAAGACGTAAAAAAAGCTCAAAAATTCTCTGGGTTTTCCCGCAGAGACAATCTCGTCCACTTGGGCACCAAATGCACACTCTTCCTATAGTTCTTTGCAGTCTTGCTAAAGACGGTGTATTTGTTCTTAGGCAGCATGTCCTTCTCCTTGGGGAACTCAAACATGAGCTGATTGATTTTCTTGGCCGCCATTCCATTCTCTGTCAGACCAGCGTACAACGCCTCGATGTTCGCATCCACAGTCTGCATTCTCTTGCGCAGCCGCCGCTTTTGGGGCCTCGACATGCGCCATGGTCTCTTCCTGTAATTCTGGCGTTAGTATGTGTAAGAGGGGTGAGCGTTTCTTGCAGTACAAATACAACGCAGTACGTACCATAACAGGCCTCCCAAACTGACAAGGGACCCTCTGAATGGGCCAAACATCGTGATAAATTATTGCTGAGTCGTGTGGATGAATTGGTGTCGACGGTTGGTTCCTTCTGTGCCTGTGTGGCTCTGTTCGTGATGCCTGTTTTTTTTGCTCCCTGGTTACGTCAGCGGGTGTGCGCCAACCAGTAACAGTTTACTATGGTGACTGCTTGACGGTGAGATAAACCTCCATGAGATTCTATATAACAGTTGCATTATAATTTTAAATTGGCGCGGGTTGAATGAGCAGCTGTCGTGCGCAACAGTAGTGGAGCTGATATTGGGCGGCTGCGTCGCCCGGAGCGCATAGGTAGGTGCAGTCGTACTTCGTCAAAAGCCATCTGTTTGTGGCATGGCATTATCGAGTTTGCGTCTCTTTCCCTTAGTTGTTTTCATTTCCAGTCCCGTCCAAGGCGTTCCATCAAATGGTGAGACAGTGGATACGCTAAAATTGCGCGCGCAAAACACTCTCATGAAGACGGGTTTCCCGACTTGCGCGTCGCAGACCAGAACCCTCAAATCCCAAAACATTCACCGTGGTATCCCCATGTACAGCAGAGCAATTTAAATCTCGCTCGATGGTTCCTGGTAATCCCCCTCCTCCTGCTCGCCATCAACAGCGGCCTTTTCGTACTCCTCCTGGATCCTGAACGACTCCTGTTCAAATACGGTGTGAGCAGCCATGAACCTAGAGTAAACATCAGCGTTAATAATTTATGTCCTCTGTATACCGCTCACCAGTAGCGGCAAAAAAGCAATCTCACTTACAAAGAGCCATGTAGGGTACCGATCTTCTTGATGTACTCTGCCTGTATCGCGGTGATGCGAATGAGATGTTCAAAGTCGGCAAAGTTGGCCTGCAGCTGTGCCATCTGCGAGTTGAGATGCGCCAACTGTCTCTGTTTCAGCGACGCAGACATTGTGTATATAATGATGAAGATGACGATGACAACGGTGTCCAACAATCCACAAAGTAGTTGTGCTAACGTTGTCGCGTCCTCTCGGCAATAAGACGTAAACAACAAACGGCCGTTGGGCCGTACACGCCCCGGGACCTGGGAAAACGGCAGAGACAAAATATCTCGCACGATCTCTCTCGAGGCAGAGACACCCCCTTGCTGAAAACTATCCTCTTATAATACCCATTTTCCTCCTTTCTTCAACTTGGTCGCTTTTCCTGCACTTGTGCTATATTACCTGTCCTCCGTTGTCCATACCGCTGGACTTCCCCCCTTACAGAACAACCACAAGGGTGCTACATACGCTCAGCTCACACCCTTAGATGAGTCCCTCGATACCCCCGGCTCTCACAACCATCCTTTGATACTTTTCCTCACTCCCCTTCCGCGCAGACAGCCATAAGGGGATTGATACAAAAAAAGATCAGAGTCATTTTTCTGTTGTCTATTTTTTTCCGTGCGTCCCTCGGTTGAACATGTCGGAAACAACGACAACGTCACCCACGCGAGGTGCGACCCGTCAGGTGTCCCCGACGCGAGCCGGCACAGGGACCGGAACTTCATCGACGCAACAACAACAACAGCAGTCGCAGCCACAACAACAACCACAGCAACTGCGCAGTGGAACACCGGCCCCTGTCGAGCAGTATAGGACATTAGGTCCAAAGGTGAAGCTCGAGAATCCCGAGCCGCATTCCGTGCTTCCGAGCGCCCCCACCCCGTCGATCCAGGCAAAAGCACAACTACAACCACTACAACCACTACAGCCACAGCAGCAGCACCACCATCCCGTGAGCATTGCACCGCGGCCGAGACCAGGTGGTTCGTCGTCGCAGTCCCGTGGTGTACATCACGCCCCAAACACCACGATCTCAATAGCACCGAAGAAGATCAAGTCGCATGGAATACAGAGAGATTTATCGCTCGTGACGAACCAAGGCTCGGTGGATGCAGGTCTGGAGTCGTCGCCTGGCTCGGCGACGCCAAGACTGCCTGCGATTATCACTTCAAAACAGTGGGTCCTACCGCCGAGGTCAAAGCCCGGAAGGAGACCGTCGGAGTATACCGGTGCGGGCGCGGGCGCCTCTAGTGGTTTCAGCTCGGGCAGCAATAACAACAACAACAACAATAACAGTAGTGGCGGGAAGAAGCAGGGCAAGGGGAAAAAGCTTGCAACGGCCACGGCCCCGGCTTCGGCACTGGCTACGCCGACATCGAACATTCTGTCATCGATATCGTCGCGACACCCAGCGTCGTCGTCGTCGAGCACGCCGCAGTTTTCATCATTGATGAACTCGCAGATCCACGCGAACATCGACATACGGACAAACAACTCTGTTGACTTGAAACAGCAGCTGCAGAACGCAACGAAGGAGAACGACAACCTGCGCAAGATCCTGAGCAAGCTGAACCGCGAGATTGACTCGCTCAAGATACAGAAGCTCGAGTCTGCGTCAACGGTGTCCGAGGCCGTTGCGGCCGAGAGGCGGCGCGACGGGGCTCCCGGTGCAACGTCAACGAACTCCTCCGCAGCAGCCACAGCAGCAACAGCCGCAGCAGCGGCCACGATCGACCCGGTCAAAATCAATTACAACCTGCACTCGAAGCGGCTGAAGCGGTTCCGCTCCGAGCTGTCGTCGTCGTCTGCCTCGTCTGCTGCGTCCGCTGCCTCCTCGGCGGCGTCGCCGACGCACGCGCGGATCCTGCGCGGTGAAGACTCGCTCATCTTCGACACGCTCTCCCCTACGGACCTGCTCTTCAGCACGGACGCATACGCGCCATCGCGACGTCTCGAGCACTCTGCGTCTGTGCCCGTGGCGACAACAACAGCACCGGCAGCGCCGAGAACAGCGGTTACGACACCAACGCAGCTCTTTGACACTTCTGTGTTCCTGTCGTCGGCGACGCCTCGGTTCAGGAGCTTTGAGCCGTGTGGATTTTGCTCAAACGGTACGCCGTGCGTCTGCTACGATGCGTCTGTCGAGTGGCTGCGCAGTGGTGGTGGTGCGCGTGGGACCAGCGCGGCAACATCCACCGCTAATGCTAGTGCGAGCGCTGCTGTGGGTGCTGGAGCGAGCAGCACAGCACAGGGTGGGGAGCCAGACATCGAGGATTTGATAGCGGAGCACGCGGGCGTCGGTGTCGGCGTGCGGAGCGCCGGTGTGGGTCGTGCCGTTGGTCGTGGACGTGGTAAACCCCGTAGTGGCAGTGGTGGTGGTGGTGGCAGTGGTGATACCGATGAACTAGACATAAGTCTATTTGTGAGACAGGACTCGGATGAGGATATTATGATGTTATGAGGATGAATGTGTATGGATATACGGTTAATCGATGTAAAGCGTTTCAGCTTAACTGTTATCATGTTGCAATTATAAATATCCCGACGTCCCTAGATCCTAGATGAAAACAAGATATGAACCAAGAACAGCCGTCACGGCAAGCACGGCGTACCCCGTTCTGTACACTCCCTTCATGGTGAGCTCCTTACCGAAATCCCAAACCAAGTGTCTGACACCATTGGCAATGTGGAATGCAAAGGGGAACGCGGCAATGGCCTTGCCCGCAACCTTCACGGCAACGGGCAGCCCGCCAACGATACCGGCAATGACCCCGCCATCAAATGGGATCCCGGCAAGCGCAGTGAACCCGTACGCGCACGTCACGGCGTAGAACCCAGCGGCCAGACCCACGCCGGTGATACGGTGGAACGACGAGATGATCCACGTCAGCTGCGGCTGGTAGATCTCGAGGTGTGGCGACGACGGCCGGTTCTTGCGCTGTGCAACGAGCACGGCCTGCTCCTCCTCCTCCGTCGCTGCGACTGTGCTCACCTTCCTGGCTGCGGCGAGACGGCGCGATGATGAGAGCAGAGCCGTGCGGACAGCGGTGTTCGCGAGGGCTGTATACCCGGGGGATGTAATGTTAGTTCAAGATACACGTTAGCAAAAAAAGACACAGTTCAAAACATACGTCTAGCGAGACCAAGACCAAGGCGGTGTGCGAGCATGGTGTGTTTGTCGATTGAATATGTCTGGGGGTCACACGAGTGTATCGGGTGGTGTAGTTGTATTACAATTGCAGTTGCAGTTTGTTCCCTTCCCTCCTACAACACCTCCACCTTTTCCTCACCTTCTGCCCGTGCACGACTCCACCCTGGAGGCCGAGATGGGCGGCCAATCAGCGGTGGGTGTTTGGTCACTGCGCGGATGCCAGCGGCGTCGGTTCCGGGGGGTCTGTTTTGGGGTGGGCACGTCTTTTGGGAGATTGTGCCGTGCACGTCGTTCAGTGTTAGTTCAGCAGAGGGCCCTGTGGGTTGGTTGGTTGGTTGGTTGGCGACCATTACAATACTGAAGTCATGTGTTTTTTCTTATCTGACCATCAATCTCCAGCGCTATGGTGTCAACATACATCATAATGGGCGCGTATCTTTACAACTCGGGCATTTCATTCGTAGCTGTGAACCCTATAGGTTTCAAGACGTCAGATAGTCAGATAGATGGCCGTTATGGATCACGGCTTCGTTTGAACAAGGTTGTAACCCGTTGCGTCTGCTTCTCATCAACCATTTGGCTGCTGCCGGCTCCACCCATCCAGCTATCTACACTCGTATACGCTGCTGCTATTTTCCGACTCAAACCGTCATACGCGCGGCCCACGTGACGCCAGCATCATGCGGCATCCCGTTTCGGTGAATGCCCATAACAGTCAGTACACACAAACTTCAGCAAAACAATTATGATAAATTTCAATTTCTACAGCTAACAAGCCTTTTCGTTTGAACAAATTAACAACGAGCAACACACAGTACATACAACTCAGCACCAGAACTGGTAAAATCTATACCAGAATGGCTTCGATGCAAGGTATGCCTTCTCCTCTGCGATTTCCTGCTTGAGCAAATCGAGATCAAGCTCTCTCCTTCCGGTGTCGAGGTCGATGTCCTTGGCCCTGATGAACCACACCTTCCAGTTACCCTTCCAGATCTTGTGGATGAAATAGAAAAGAATAAGCACCGGCACGGTGATGTAGTCCTCGAAGAAATCAGCCGCGTTGGGGGATCCACCGAGTGGGAACAGAGCGACCCAGAACTGCGCAATCAGCACCAAAACGTTGACAATGACACCGAACCAGGACCCAATGAGACCAGGCTGCGACAGGAACGAGAGCTCGTCGGTCGAGCGGCCCTGCACTTTAAGGGCTCTGCGGAATCTAATGTGGCAGAAACAGATCGACCCCCACGTGAACAGCGAGGAGAGACCGGAGAGAGCAAGCAGCCAGTCAAACACGGTGCCGCTCTGGTCGGACGCAGTGATGAAACACAGGAGCCCGACGGCGCACGAGATGGCGATGCCGACGAGCGGTCTGCCCGAGCGGTCAATGTAACCAATAAAGCGAGGCGCAAAACCCTGGGCCGCAAGCGACGCAAGCGAGCGCGAGCACCCAAACACAGACGAGTTACCCACCGAAAGCACGGCAACCATGATGACAACGTTCATGACGGAGGGGAGCCCCGAGATGCCGCCATTCTTGATCGCGATGACAAAGGGGGACGCGGACGCGTCGACCGAGTTCCGCGAGATGAGTCTTGGGTCGTCGTAGCGCACAAGCAGCCCGACGAGGGTCAGCGAGACGATGTAGAACAGGGTGATACGCCAGAAGACCTGCTTGGTGGCCTTGGGGAGCGACTTGCGCGGGTTGGCGGTCTCAGCCGCGGCGAGGCCACAGAGCTCAGTTCCTCCAAAGGAGAAGGCGGCGGTGACGAACACGTTACACACACCTTTGAACCCGGCAGCGAACGCACCAGGGTCGTGCCAGTACTTGCCGCCGATGTAGCCACCCGAAGGGCCGCCACCGGCACACAGCACGATGCCCAGAATGATGAACCCGATGATGGCGATCACCTTGATGATCGACAGGATGAACTCAGCCTCGCCGTAACCGCGCACGCCGAAAAAGTTGATCGACACAATGAGCACGTAGAAGATGGCGACCCACGCGACCGAGTTGATGCTGGAGTCCCAGTATCCGATCGTGAGGGCCGCAGCGACGAGCTCGAGAGGGAGCACGATGAGCCACTGCATTGCGTAGTTGTACGCCATGCAGAATCCCCACGATGGGTCAATGAAGCGGGTGTTGTACGTGACAAATGCACCAGACACGGGGAACGCAACGGCGAGCTCTCCCAGAGCATGCACCGTGGAGTACATCATGAAACCGATGATTAACCAGCCAATGAGGACGGCAGCGGGACCACCGCTCCGCAGGGCACCACCTGAACCGACAAAGAGACCCGTGCCGATGGAGCCACCAATGGCGATCATCTGCAAATGTCTGTTCTTGAGGGAGCGCGCGAGTGGGGACTTTGCAGTCGCGATGGCTGCGCGCTCCACTTCCGACAGGTTGGGGTCAAGTTCGGGGTAGTCCATTGGTTTGAACGAGTCGATAAATCCCTGCCATCCTGAACCTTTGGGTGGTAGTGGTGAGCCGATCGAGTTCTCGCCGAAATCGGCAACGACCGATTCTGTTTCGATATCCTTTTTCTCAGCAGACATGTCGATGAATGAAAGCAGCAGCAACAGCAGCAGAAGCAGTAGCAGCGACCTACAGGGTGATTCAGAGGGTCCTTTCGGGGTATTATATACATTTCTTCTTTTCGCCGGTGCATTTGAGGATTTGTATATCAGACGATATACGCGCGCGCACGGGGCGACAGAGACAGAAGGCAAGGCATTTCTTAGACAATCAGTGCATTAGCACATGCAGTGGGGACGAGAAACAAGAAACGCGAACCGATCTCTGTGGCCGCCGATAGTCATCAAAAAGCTTGGTCTTGCACTGTGCGATCTGGGCGATTCGTGTTTGTGGCTGTTGTGATTTCGGGTCGGATTCGTGGGTGGGTGGCATTAGCGGTTATGCGGTGTTGAAGGGTCGCGGTTAGCGGGTTGGTGTTCTCGTAAGGTGCGTGGGCCGGTTAGCGGGTAGGGTGTGAGCGCCACATGAGGCATTGGGTTTCCGGCTGCAGAGATAACAGGATTTTGGGGAGATCCAGCGGGAAGCGCGCAAGGAGGGAGACGGGAGAGAAGGATGGGTGTCGACTGGACACTGGATATTGAGTGTCTGATGTGCGATGGGAGAGCATAGCCAGGGAACAGGCCGGCTGCAGCCGGCCAGGCCAGACAGCACCAAGCCCGCTTGGCAACCGGCAACCGGCCGCCTGCCTCTTGTGGCTATCTATTGTCTCTCTATCTGGCGTCCAACTCTATCTCGGCCAATCGACACGGCTCTCTGAAGAGGGAGAATCAAAGTGGTGTAATACCGTCGCCATATCGCTGCACCCGGGGCACCACACTTTGTCCTTGCTCTCTCAGTCTGCTCTTGCACCACCAACAATGGAAGCGTGCTCTGGGGTCTGGTTGTGCAATCGCCCTTCTGCGCCGTGCCCATTCCCCTTCCTCTTCCGCACCCTCGCCATGTCCGTCTCTGGCTGTGTTCCACGTCTCCTCGGTACATGTATATAAACACTAATGCATTATTAATATGCGTATCCGTCTCAGCCAGATGAGACTCTTGCCCCATATACCACGCCAGTGCTCGTCTTTAGCGTTGACCTCCTTCCTTCATTCCAACGCCGTACAGCGGCTGCTGCTGCTGCCCCATTCCCGATTCCCCATGGCGATTTTTTACAAGGTGGCTCTACAAAAGCGCCTCTCGTATTCATTTTTCTCCTCGCTTCTTCGTCTTCAGCGCCGTATAAACTCAATGCAGGCCGATTGGAATGCCCTCTGAGGGCTTTTTTATTTTGACCTGGCCACAAAGAACTGGTGCTGTCGGAAACAATACATCTGGTGCGTGTTTGTGTGTGTTTCTCGAGACCAGTGCCATTGGGCTACCATTCGGCTGGCATTGGGTTGACATCCCCTCGCCTACCCCTTCTCTCTTTTGCATCTCTTCTCCCTTATCTATTTCTATGTACACACATCACTCGAGAGCCTTCTCGCTATCCACGTAATACTCGCCTTCTTCTCCCCTCACAATAATGCCGCCCTCATAGAGCCGCTGAAACATATCCTGCGGCACCCACCCACCGGTGGCTGCAAACGGCTCCCTGGCGATCTCCTCCTGGTACGCATGCAGCTCCCGCGTGTGCTTTTCAACCTCCTCGGCGCTGAATTTGACAGGCATCTCCTCGGCACCAACCAGTCCGTGCCTGTAATACCCCTCCCACATCTCCTGCAGCTGAATCAGCGCTCCCTCGACATAAAGGTAGTCCTTGTCTCCCTTGTTTTCAAGCGCATTGGTGTATGCCAGCTTCACCATCTTCACGGCGGGCGACACAGCACCAATCAAATCGCGCCGTCTCTCGTTCAGTGCAAACTCCCACATGAACTGGTTCCGTGTACGGTTATACATAAACTCGTACTGCTGCTTCTCCACCTCGTCCATCTCCGCCCATCCTTCAACATCCTCGGCCAGGTTGTATATCTTGGGCCCCTCGTACGCCACGAACGCCGGGTATGTCTGCAAAACAAACGGCTTGATGGAGCATCCTTCAAAGTCAACAAGGTAATACTCTCCGTCATCAGCAATGACAACGTTCATCGGGTCGAGGTCGGGATGGTGCAGCCGCGGCTTGAACAACTGCTCGGCACCAGGCAAGGCACTGCTCGTGCTGGTGTTGAACAGAACAGGCGCAACGGCCGCCAGCTTCTCATACACTGCAATCGCGTCCTTCAGTCTCTCCTTGTCCTCAATGACACCGGCGCTGTCTGCATCGGCGAGCGCAAGTCTCGTGCGCAGCCCTTCGAGCTCAACTTTTGCCAGCTGCTCAACACCCTTGAGCGGCTCGCTCGCGTCCCACGGCCCAAGCTGCGGCTCGAGCTGCGTCGTCGCATTGAGCTTGGCCTTGTTCCGGTAGAAAGCACGCTCAACCGTAGGTCCGATTCTCCATCTCCCCACCAGTTGCTCATCGGTCTCGCCTGCGTACGGTTCCTGTGCATCCGCCGCCGCCGAGTTGCCGCCCAAATCACCGGCAAAATACAGCGATCCAAATTTTGTAAACTCAACCTCTAGTAGCTGCTTCTGGAAATCAGCCAATGGGTCCAGCACAGCCTTGATGCTCTCCTTCGCAGCAGTGGCTGACGCTGCATCCTCACCATCAGACACCAGCGGGTTCCACTTCCTCATCAGCAGATCACCGGGCACGTCCTCGAGCAGCACAAACGGGGTCTTCAAAGCGTTATCCGCATCAGCGCCATACGCAAAACACCGCGGAACACGCATCCCCAGCTTAACACGACAGAAATCAAGTGTGGCCACCTCGGACTGAACACGCCGTTTCGTCCAGTACGCCGTTCCCAGCCTGTACGGAATCCGCAGCACAACAGTCTTGCCCGCGCTCGTCTCCAGGCGGTAAACCCGATGGTGCTTCCCCTCGTGTATCGACGTCATACGCACGATGCTCACCTCCTCGTTCGGATTCACCGTTCCCAGTGTCAGCGGGTCCGCGTTGTGTCCCAGCGCCGTGATACCGCGTAGATCATCGCCGAGAGACACGGGCGCCGTCACTTTCGCAACCTGTCCAGCGGCGTCGCTCGACAGCCGCGCCGTGTCCCGGGATATCTCCAGCAGAGACCGGATGAGCTTCGTGGCGCCCTCGAGCGAGAACGGCGTCTCGCGATTGGCCTTCTGCACCGCGTCGTTCTTCAGCCATGTGCCCCATGTATACTGGAAGAAGGACGTGCGTGCTGGATCGGATTCGTCGTTGAGCTTGGTGAAGACCTCGGGTGGAGGAGATGAGGCATAGTGGCGGGTGGTTGACCGTGGTGCAATCCCGCAGGAGCGCAGAACCCCAAGTGCTGGTCTCAGTCTCAGCGCTCTTGTGCTCAGACGGAACATTGTGCTTGTCTTTGGGGTCACAATAATCTTTGGTTTGCTTGTGTTGTTGGAACATTTTTCATGGGGAAGATGAGGGTTTGTTGACACGGGCGTCGGTGGCAGGGGCGGTTGTGTGAGCTAAGAAGTGATAAAACTAGCCTTTTTTTGTTGAAAATTGTTTGTTTTTTTTACTGATCTCCCTCCTAATAAACCACCTTCACTAAAAATAAGTAGTCATCGATTCATTCAAACATAAAACACATAACGAAAAAGCCAAAAATTGAAATTAGAAGTTACTCATCCGCAGCAGCATTGGCTTCCGCTTCCGCTTCCGCTTCGGCCTCCGCCTCGGCCTCTGCTTCTTCCTCAGCCTCTCTCTTGAACTCAGCATAATCATCCATCGACACAGTCGATGGACTGGGACTCACTGCCCCACCGTCAACAGAAACAATCGGCCCAACAGAAGGCTGTCCAGCAACAACACCAGTTGTTTCCCTCTGCACAACACCAGTCTTCAACAGCCGGATCTTCTCACGCAATGAGATCGGGGGACCGGTGGGGACATTCGGCGTGTACTCAATCTTTTCATGCTCGCCACTCGTAGCCGTCGTCGTCGTCGTTGTCGTTGTCCCGTTCTCCGAGTTCAGCCTTTCGAGATCCAAACCGTTTGTGGTGTTTTCCCGACTTCCCGCATCCTCCTTTTGGGGCGGTGGTTGCTTTTGCTGTGGTTGCTGCTGCTGCTGCAGGTTGGTCCTCGTCGCTGGGCCGCGGCTCTCCAACATTACAGACATAAGCTGATATGGATACGCACTCCCACCACTGCGATGTACGCGCTTCCCCTCGATGCCATCTTTAGTCGCGGTCGTCGATATCCCCGAAGCCGACGACCCAGCGGACAGGGGCCTAGCCGTTGTAAACGCAACGGACGGCCACTCGTTCTGGTACTCTGCGTCCGAGGACGCAATCGACGCCGTCGTTGACGAATACGATGTGTTGAGGTACGCCGGAGTCAGGTTTATGGCTGTTGACGGCGCAGGCGCAACAGGCACAGGACCAACATCGTTGACCCGATCACCACCATCGGATACACTCGCTGTTTCACTCATGGGATCGGTCTTTAATCACTTGTAATTCTGGTGAAACGTGGGGGCGGCAGGAGGCAATCTGCGTAATTCTTGAGTGACTTCGTGGCGTGGGAGTCTCGTGTCTTCTATGTTATTCTTCGTCTTTTGTACAAAGTCGCTAGCACTGTGAGTGCGACTGCTTATAATATAACTAACTATCGGGCCCAGAGTTTGAACCGTGTGAACCGTGCTCGTGGTGCAACGAGCTTCCCCTGCTTGGCTGCGCACCCTTACGTTGCCCCTGCGTTACCCGGAGAAACTAGCAGGGCAGGGTAACCTGCACAACATTTGGCGTGTCGTAGAGGTGGTGAACATATAAAGGATGCCCTTCCTTCTGTTCCTTGTTTCCCTTGTCTTCTTTGGTGTTTGGTAGAAAAAATGCCATCCGCACAGCTCCCAGCCAGAACAAAAGAGGTCTCAATCACCGCCGCGCAGAGCGAGCGGCTTGTGAACACTATGTTGACGATGTCGTTCGGGTGCGTAGCGTTCCTGCGGGGCTTGTTTGACGAAGACAATTTTGAAGACCAGCGCTTTGCGGCAAACACCAAGGCCGAGCCAACACTCAACAAGCGGGACTGCCTCAGGGTCAAGACTTTGTTGAGAGGGAAAACACCCCAGGCCGATATGCTGCTCGACTGGTTGGAAAAAGGTGTCTTTGATGCGATCCACCGTCGTCATCTCCAAGCCATGTGCCTCTCTGTATACCTTGACAAAGAATCACCTGAGGATTTGTATGAGACGTATGTTTTTTCATTTAGCTATGGGGACAACGGTGAGGTTTCACTCAGCCTGAACGATGAGAGCGTGTCGTTGTTGAACTCGCGCAAGACCGTTCAGCAACTCATGAGGAGGTTTATCGTGATTACGCAAACTTTACCAGCGTTGCAGGATGAGCACTATTTGTCTGTACGTCTGATGTTCAACGAGGGGTGTCCGAAGAATTACCAGCCGCCGCTTTTCAGAGACGTTTCGCTTGAAAAGGCTCCTACGTTCAAGGTGCCAATCACATCTAACGTTGAGATCAGTAGTGCTGGGTTGCTCGATACTTTTCACCATGCGTACGACCACCCATTTTTTGCGAGTTGTTTTGAGACTTCCCTAACGCACGCTGCAGAGTCGCGATGAAAGTACTGGTTGCTCCCGAGAAAAATTCCGGGGTTGTTTCCATCCCAAGCAAAACAGTGGATCCGTTCGATTTGGTTGAGCAGACCCCCATGGTTGAAGAGTCACAGATTTCAAAGGAATTGAGTAAAATGCTTCTTGCACAAGCACCAGCTGCAGCTGCTGCAGCTGTTGAGCCAACGCAGGCCATCCAGGACTCAAGCCCAGCTGTTGTCTGCGCATGTGGTGCAACCCAGCCGATCGAAGAACAGCATACCGCAGAGTGCTCTTCATGCCACACAACACTCCACTCTATTTGCTATGGTATCCCTCTCCGGGATCGCCTAACTTTAAATGAGCTTCAGACATTACGCTGCATCGCGTGCCGCAACCTGGGCCTTGAATCGGAAGCACATTTTGCGCTCCTTGCCAACGTGCGCAAGGCATTTCGCTTCTTCAGCAAACACGGCATCCCCTCCCATCTCTCCAAAGTTGCAGCTGCCCTCGGTTTCCCACTTGATACATCCGTCCCCGTGGTTAGTGCCTTGCAGCTACTTCTCAACGATGGCATGCTGTTTGTGTCCCCTGAACCCGGGACCAAAGTGCGCGGCGGTACACCTCTCTTTGGGTCGGGGTACACCATGGTGCACTGTGAAGGGTTGTATCACCCAGACGGCACACCGCTTTCTGGAAATGTTGCTCTCAACTTTGCTCCGTTGCTTGTTTCAAGCACGTACGGTGCAAAGTACCGCTCTGCCGTTGCGGAGCGCAAGCGGTGGTATTTTACCGAGAGTCTGCGCGTCGAGGTTGCATCGTCGCAGGACCCCATTGACGAGGAGACGGACTTCAAACAGGATTCACTCAGCCAGAGCGTCTGGGACGGTGGATCACAGCAGCTCAGAAAAAGGACAGGTGGTGGGCCGGTCTACACAACCAAGAGACGCAAAGTTAGCGAATCCATCGGACGTGCTCATATCTAAAAGTCATTTATCGCTTCTCTTCATAGTTCTAGCTCTATACTAATTAAACTGCGGCAGCCGCAGCGAGGGCACGCTCGACATCGGCTATCAAGTCAGCCTCATCCTCAATACCGCAGCTGAGTCTGATCAGATCGTCAAAGATCCCGTTCGCCTCCCTCTGCTCGATGTTGATCCCGGCGTGCGTCATGATCGACGGAACCTCAAGCAGAGACTCGATCCCACCAAGCGACTCCGCGAGCGTGAACACTTTAGTCGTCTCGCAGAACCGCACAGCACCAGCCTTGCCGCCCTTGACACGGAACGAAATCATCCCGCCGCCGAGCCCGTGGTTGTGCTGTTTGAGGAAAATATCGCGCTGCGGGTGCGAATCGAGCCCAGGGTAGTTCACCAAGAGCACGTTGGGCGACGCAGCAAGGAACCGCGCCACGGCGAGCGCGTTGCGCGACGACTGGCCCACGCGCAAGTGCAGCGTCTTCAGCCCACGGTGTGCAAGCCACGAGTCAAATGGCGAGGGAACGGCGCCGATCGCGTTCTGGAAGAACCGCAGGCGCTGTGCCACTGCGTCATCGTTCGTCGCGGCAACGCCCATCACAACGTCAGAGTGGCCATTCAGGTACTTTGTCACGCTGTGCATTACAATATCCGCACCGTGGTCTAGTGGAGTCTGGATGTATGGTGACAGGAACGTGTTGTCGACAACGAGCAGCGGCGCAGGAATCCCCGAGGCCGACGACGCAGCCAGCAAGAGCGCCTTGATCGCGGCAATGTCCGTGAGCGACAAAGTCGGGTTCGAGGGCGTCTCAATCCACACGAGCTTGGTCTTGGAAGTCAGCAGCCCAGGCAACTCCGAGGCGAGGTCCTGTGCAAACGACACGGTGATGCCGCTCTCAATGGCAACTTTTGTGAAATAGCGGTGCGTGCCACCGTAAACGTCCGCAACGGATACAACATGGTCTCCAACGGTCAGCGTGTGCAGGATCGTGGCGATCGCAGCGGAGCCCGAGGAAAAGGCAAGCGCGTGGGTCGCATTTTCAAGAGACGCAACCGCCTGCTCGAACCCATCACGGTTGGGGTTGTCCGAGCGAGAGTACTCATACTTGCCCACTGGCTGTGCGGGAGCCGTCTGCGCATACGTTGTCGAGAGCGAGATCGCGGGGATAACAGCTCCGGTCACTGGATCATGGCCAGCACCTGCGTGCACTGCTCTGGTTCCAAATCCTGACATAATTAACGCTGCTTTCGAGCTATTTTGCTGATGATGTTTCTAAGATGGTTTCAGGGTTTGGTTTTTTTTTTTTTTTACTCTATTTATTTCGTTCCGGAGATGTAGGTAAAGATGGCACGGCTTTCTTTATAAGCTGAAGCTGGCCACAGCACGTGCAGGGACATCATCGCGTGCCGCGTAAGGCGCCACAGGTGGCAGGTGGTGAAGAACGCAGAGACAAAGGGAAGAATGACAAAGATGATGACAAAATGCAAACGTTTTCTCGTATTTAGTGCTATGTGTTGTGTGGGGGTGGCGTTTTTTTTTCTCAGAAGGTGGGTCTCTCCTTGTGGTATTTCACAGCGAGCAGAGCCGCGCCGACATGGTTGGTGAAAGTGAACAAAAGCCCCAGAACTGGAATCGCCTGTAGTGCGGCTGCAACAACGCCGAAAGCCATGTACTCTCCCTCGCGTTCCTTGACGTAGTAGTCCAACTGTCTTGGTCTTGTTCTCGTGAGTCGAAAGTACCGCGCCTGGGATCCTGCACCCTTTGCCGTAGCCCCGTTGAGCGCGAGCATGGGCGGACCGATAAACGGCACAAAGTTGAGTGCGAGCACGGGTAAAGCCCTTGCAACGCCGGCGGGTACCTGGACCGGTGCCGCGACAGCGGTCTGGACGACGTTGGTGCCAAAAGACGTGCCCACCACGCGCCTTAGTTTCCCCGCGGTCACGACGCGCTCGAGGCCCTCGTTGCATAGCACAGAGTCAAACAAGGTGTCCATTGCCGTCGGCATGAGATACGTGCTGATGATCCAGTCGGATATCAATGCGGATTCTTGAAGCACTAGAAAAGTTGCAGAGATGACGCCTAAGGGGCCGCTGCAGAGACAGCATGTTGACAGGTGCAGCGGGTACAGCGCAGTCACCATCGCCACGAGCACAGCGGCTCTGATGATCACCAGGGGGAGGAGATTGTTAAGCAGGTACGGCCAGAGTCTTGGGTGCTGGAAAAAATAGGAAATGCCCTGGGAGCAGGATAGGTCAGACAACTGGCGGGTTCTAGTTCATGTTGTGGGGTGGTCTTACCAGGAAAGGGTATGCATAGGTTCCCGAGACTGCGCCTGATACGATTGTGTACGGGCGGCTCAGCTCCAGCTGTAGTCTTTCCGCAATTGCAGAAACGAGTGTTTCAAGGTGTGTTGATTGAGTTGGCTGAGTCTCCATTGCAGTAACCGCTGTGGTGTTCAATGGAGAGTGGGCGCTTAGCGCTTTGCGAAGGTGAAGTATTTATACAAAGGAGGCTGCCTTCGGTGACGCTGTTTCCTCCACAAAATTGAATAATTTTGAATAATTGGTGAAATGTCTCAAATATACATACTTGAAGTCATGCACTGATGGTCCAGTTACTATATACTCGGACGTGCTCGTTGGGCGACATTCGTATCGAGCACCTTCCTTCTAAGAACCTAAGTTTTGTGGTTCTATTTCCTTTGATCAGCAAAAAGCAGTCAAAACCCCACATCAGCGACATGGAGCATGTCTTTGAGTTTGTCTCGGGCATTTGACGGTACTTCTTAGGCTTACTTAGTACTAGTAAAAGGCACATATGAAATTTCAAGGCCCATACCCGCCTAAGAAACTACAGTATCAAATCATCACAATACAAAGACGTTTTCCAAATTTTATATTTCGTCACTATCTAACAATTAAAGTCTCACCGAGACGTTTAGTCAAATAGACCGAAACCCATGTCGTCGTCCGACTCCTCCTTCTCCTCAGCAGCCTCCTCCTCGGCAGCCTCCTCAGCGTCAGCAGAGGCAGCAGCACCGGAAGCAGCGCCAGCGGCAGCACCACCAGTAGGCACGGAAGAAAGCTTCTCGTTACCCTCGGCGATCAACTCCTCAACGGACTTGCCCTCAACCTCGGCAATGAGCTTCTCGAGCTTCTCAGACTCAACCTCGATGCCAACGGACTCCAAAACGGAGGAAACATCGGACGCAGATGGGGCAGCGTTACCAGCGGAAACGAGCAGCAAGTAAGCAGCCAAGTATTTCACTAAAGAAGCGAACGATCAGTTAGTAATTGCTCTTGAGTTGAAGAGAAGGTGCTGCCTGGTGTCTGGAGTGAACCTTTATCGAAAATCAGCCGAGAGAAGCTAGTTAGATCTCAGTCATTCACTGCGAGCATCGTGCACTGCAATTGCAGTACAGCTCCGGCGGTGTATATGCATAAGCTTTAATTTTTCAGTGGGTCTATCGAAGTCTTGAACAGGTAGACAGGTCCCTGTCCCAAGAGGGAGAACAAAAGCTATTCGGTAGAACATGAAACCAATATCTCAGACAGCACCACTGTGCAAAATCCAACTTACTTGTTGATTATGTGTATATGTGTATCTGTTGATCTGCAACAAGTCTTCCAGCTACACCGTCCTTCCCTCGACTCGTGCTCACGCTCTCTCTTCAGCACCATGCTCAGAGATCCAACTCCATCGGTGGGAACACGACCTCTGAAAAATCGCAGTCACAATCTCTGTGTATATCCCAGCACAGTGGCAGAGAATATGTCAGCATGGGAAGAAAGAGCAGTGCCCATTTCTGGTGTGCGCACGCCCAGCAGTTGAAAATGGTAGTGTGTCCATCACAAATGCCCTTTGGGAGTCTCTGTGTGAAAAGTGTTGAAGGACAACTCAAACCTATACGGCTCGGGTCTTGAACACAGTATTGCTCATATATATTACAACATGTCTGATTGTATGTCTTTTACCATATTCTTTGAGCTGTTGCAGACGAACAGTTTCTCGCCGTTTTGTTTGGCTATGTCGCTTTGGAGGAGGGGAAGTTTTGCTCGTTAAGCCGCTCTCACACAAACCACACACCGACACACATGTACATCTGAAGGGAAAACCATCTGTCCGTCTCAAAGTGGATGTTAATCACTCCCGCATTTTAAAGATCCCCTCAGAAAGACAGCCCAGGTGATTGAATCAGCAAAGAGTAGCGCATTCAAAGGACTGATTTCCCAACACGATGCGGCACATGGTTAACGAGCACACTTTCACCAGAAGAGACAACCAACAGACCCGAAACGCGCCCACTTTTACTCTAACTCATACTAACATATCTTTGCAGCTACTGAAATTAGAAAGAAGAGAACCTTCAAGACCTTCCAGTTCAAGGGTGTCGACCTCAAGGACCTGCTTGAGCTCTCGACTGAGGACTTCACCAAGCTGTGCCATGCGAGAGTTAGAAGAAGATTCTCCAGAGGTCTGGACGCCAAGCCAATGCGTCTGATCAAGAAGCTCAGAGCCGCCCGTCTTGCTGCTGGTGCCGAGAAGCCAGCTCTCGTCAAGACCCACCTCAGAAACATGATTGTCGTTCCAGAGATGATTGGCTCCGTCATTGGTGTTTACAACGGTAAGGTTTTCAACCAGGTTGAGGTCAAGCCAGAGATGGTTGGTCACTACCTTGGTGAGTTCTCCATTACCTACAACCCAGTCCAGCACGGTAAGCCAGCTGCTGGTGGCTCTAAGCTGAAGCTGTACTAAGCGCCTTTTGTCTGTACTTTTGGCTCTAGGTAGGGGGAGAAAGATTACTGGGAAGAAAGCATCTTATACGTGTGTTTTTTTCGTAATGTATAATTGAAAAAGAGACAAAAAAAATTATTAACGTTGCACATTTACATCAACACTGTATTACCGATTTGGCCTTGTGACCGCTTGTACATATTATATTCCCTTTAGCTGTTGCTCATGGTATGCCCATCTCGGCCAAGTCATTATTGATCTCAGACTGCCGCGCACTCTTGAGATCACCCATGGCGGAGGGAAACCCACGGTACCGTTGTACCCCTGATAGCTCGCTGATCTCCAGCAGCAAACCATTGTGCTGATGCACGAGTTCGCCCATCGTTCCCTCGGGGTCTAGCAGCTGCCTGGTAGGCAACCCAGGGTTGAACTGGTAGTAGTCGGGGATCTGTAGAGCAGCGTTGTCCATGTTTCTCCGCTCCTTGTTGATCTCGTACCAGTCAGACGTGGTGCGCGAAATCGAATCGAGTTTCAAGTCCTGGCAGTTCTTTGCAAACTGCTGATGGATCTGTGCGCGCTGAGCGTTTGTTTGTATGTCAATGCACTGTAGCTCGTATTTCTGCGTGTTGTTCATGTGGTTCAGCCGCTTCTCAAAGTTCTTGTTGATTGTGTTGAGAAAGTTGACAAACTCGGGGTGCGACCCGCTCAGGCACAGTTCAAGCTCAAAGTTGAGCTTCGCGAGCTGGTTCTGGAATATCATCTCCTTGAGCTGGGCAAACTGAACCTCAATCTCGGTAAGTTCGCCAAGAGCAGACTCGCGCAGTGCCTCCTTCTCCCTATTCTCTGCAGCCTTGGCCTCCTCGTCCTCGCTTTCGCCCTGTGCAGCATCCTCTTCCTCTTCCTCCACGTTGCTGGCCAGCTTATCGTCATCCTCGCCAGCCTGGCTCTCTCCCACTTTGGCATCTCCGCTACTTTCTTCCTTCACCTTGACTCTCTCCGACTCATTTTCGTCTTCCGCCTCGTCCTCCTCCTCGTCTTCTGGTTCCTCTTCTTCTTCGACCTTCGCGTCACCGATCAGTTTGCGCCGCTTATTGTCCAAAGCACTACTCGACATTCTTCTCTTTTTGCGAGACTCAGACTCCTGCTCTCCCTCTGATTGTGTGGGAACAGCCTCTTGTTCTTCTCCTTTTTCCCGTGCATCCTTCTCTTCGAATACAGCAGTTTCGTCAGCAGTAGCCGCGCCTGCTTCGGCTGCCGAAACCACTGTCTCGTCAGCCTCCTCACCAGAGGTTCCGTGGAAATCGCGAGCCATTTGATTCAAGTCACCCAGGTCATCCATCAGTTCCATCCGGTCGGTCTCGGCCTCGGAGCTGTCTATATCACTCAGTTCAGACGTGGTGTCTGAGAGCGGTGCGGTGTTGGTATTGGTGTGGGAGGAGGTCTCGTTACGCGTGCCACGAGTCTTGAGCTCGTCAAACACCGCGGTGGCAGCCTCGCCAGATGTCTTTGAAGGGGACGATGTGGGTAGGTCCGTAAGGGGGGAAGTGGGTGCTAAGTCTGTATGTGTGGTTTGCGTTAGTAGCTGACTCGCCGATAAGCCAGACTGGCTGGGAGGGGGGTTACTCACTTGTGGTGTCGTTGATGTTCTGCGCGCTACTAACGTCAGACGTAGTCATAGTATCTTGCCAGGCACAGATGATTGAACAAAAAAAATAGACAACGGACACGTCAGTGGGGTGGAGCTGAAAGGAGCTAGATATGTGGTGACTGTGTTACGGGGCAATTTCTGTGGGCCTCGTGTGTCTGTTTGTTCTCAATGGGCTCCAGGGGTGAGGTGCAAGTGTGTGCAATGGAAAGACAAGGGGGGCTCTCCAACTGCAGTTTACACACGCCTTTTATGGAGGATATGTGCTCTGCAGATTGCGTCTCTGCGTGTCTCTGCTTGTGTCTGTGGTGTCTGTGCCGCGACCCACCTAGCGTTCGAGAAAGCGTCCTGTTCCGTGCCTCGTCTCTTTTGCCCTCTGCTAGCGTGCGCGCCCTAATTGTCCCGATCGGGAAGTGCTGATGAGGTTGGGCCGGGTAATGTTGTACTTTTTTTTTTTTTGGCTAACCTCTGAGGGTGGAAAAGGAGCAGAGGAGCAGAGTAGAGAGGGTGGAAAGAATAACTGAGAGATAGACACATTATGGCGAAGAAAACAGGGTCCAAGAAAGCCCAGAAGGTAGTGAAAGAGAATGTTGTGGCGACTCCAGCAGACAGTGGAGTTCTGTCGGCTCTGTTTGGCACGGCGACGTCCGGCCTTGAGATCGATTCCACTATAGATGATCTGTTCAAGCAATCGAGCGGTCCGATAGACAACAGAGCGCTGTTGGCGAGCAAGCCACGCACCGTGGTGGAGATTCCTGTGAGCGAGGATGACTCTGATGTGGAAATGGAAAGCGAGTCCGGCCGCGAGGCGCCGGAGGAACCAGAGGCACCGGAGGCCAAGAAGCAAAGCAGGAGCAAAAAGGAAGACAACTTTGACCTGGAGGCTAACTACATGACGAAGCTGCTGCAGCAGGACGAGCGGGAAGAGCAGAAGAACTCTAAGAAAGAGAGCGAGATACAAGCAGACGAGAGCGAGAATGAAAGTGCGAGTGACAGTGATGAGGAAGAAGAGAAGGAAGAAGTCACCGCTGAGTCCAAGCCCAAGAAGCATTCTAAGGCGCTGGCTGTTGATTTGAAGCAGGATGAGCTGACCAAGGCCGAGGCCACTGTGTTTGTTGGAAACCTTCCAACAGCGGTCGTTCAAAACAAAAGATCGGAGAAGGCGTTCAAGAAAATGTTTCAGGAATTTGGTAAACTCAAATCTGTGCGGTTCAGATCGATATCGTTTGATGAAAACGTACCTAGAAAGGCTGCTTTCATCAACAAGAACTTCAGCGAGTCAAAAGATTCGATTAACGCATACATTGTGTTTGAAGACAAGCACGAATCGCTCAAGGCTACCAAACTCAACGGTACCGTATATCTCGACCATCATCTTCGGGTCGACCACCTGACTCATCCGCTCAAGCAGGACAACAAGAGGTCTCTCTTCATCGGTAACTTGGATTTTGAAGAGAAGGAGGAGAGTCTGTGGAAGTACTTTTCAGACAATGTTGGCGAGCACGAAGTGGAGAATGTGAGAATCGTGAGAGACTCCAAGACGAACTTTGGAAAGGGGTTTGCGATCGTGCAGTTCAAGGATTTTGCAAGTATCAACAAGGCTCTGCTCCTGGATGGCAAGCCGCTAACGACGAGCAGCAAGCCCAGAAAGCTGAGGATTCAGCGGTCCAAGAACATGACCAAGGCAAGAGAATCTAAGAGCGAAGACTTTGCCAGGGGAAAGGGCTCGCGGATCCCTCTCAGTGAGAAGGAGAAGACTATTATCGGCAGGGGAAAAAAGCTGTTGAATAAGAGCGACAGGGGCTCTATCGGGAAAGTTATCATTGAGGGTGAGAGAGCACACAAGGGAGACCGCGTCAAGGGTATCAAGAACGGGCTCGGTAAGATCAAGAAGCCACGCACCAAGAAGCCGAGGATCAGAGAGAGGACCCAAAAGTTCAAGCAGGAGAGACAGGACATGGGGGTCAAATAGCATACACCGGAGAATTAATACATTATCCCTCTTTTTAGGCGATTTTTTCTAGTAAAGATACAGACTATCGACGCAACCAAATCCAGCAGCGACGCCACCCTCATTACTGGAGCTCGTCTTGCTCCGTAACAAGTGGCCCGCAAAGTCGTTCTCCACAATGGCTCCCGTCCTCTCGTTGAACAGCACGGTGCCGAAGACGCCCAGCTCGCAGATGATCCCCTCCTCGATGAGCCTTCCATCTCTGATGATCTTGTTCGTCAGTGGCGGAGGGTTGATCATCTCCATGAGGATGTACCCAGCCCAATCTCTCTCCGGGATGCTCTCGAGAAACTCTGGAATGCTCTCCTTGTAAATGTTGTTACCACCGCCCTCGCGTTGCGGTTTCAGCACAAACTTTTCGGGGCTTTCGAAAGCCAGCTTCTTCGCTTGTTTGCCCTCCCGTGAGTTGTCGAGCGGATGAATCTGCACAAACGTGTTCAACAATTCCGTCAAGCTTTCGTCGCCAATCTTGGGCAGGAACTCCTTGATCTCCTCCTTTTTCGTCAAAATCTGCTGAATCTTCTTTGCGCCACTCAATTGGGTCAACACCGACGGACACTTGATGGCATTACTTGTCTCAAGGTACAGTCTCGCATCCCAGGCAGACTCGGATGCATAGTCGCCCGGCCCGTATCCTGACCGAAAGTATACCACCGAGATCTCGTCTCCGGTGCTCTTCAGGAACAGCCGCTTCGATGAGTCCGCAACTCTCGTTTGCTCAACCACCTCTGTCAGAGTGAGTCTCACCGACTTGATTCCGTGCGCTTCCAGCAGCTCGTACTCGAGCAAGCGTTGGTCAAACACATTCCTCTCCTTGTCCTGCACCACCACAAGCAAAATCGACCCTTCCCCGCCCTTGTAGTTGTAGTTATCTACGCCCTGCTTCAATCCGAGCGCCAGCTGCCTGTACGAGTCGGACACGGGCAAATCTTCCTTGCTGTAGTACTCCCGCGATCCAGCGTCGTCGTACTCGCCGTGCGCATTCAGGTACCGGTGCAGCGCGCCCACCTTTGACGACAACCCGCCGAACGAGACACTGACCGTGTTGAACTCAACCTGCTTGATCTGTGGCGCCGTTCCCTTCGTGTCAAGCATGTAGTCTGAGCGAAACAGCCCCAGTGAAAGCGGCTGGACGGGGCCCGCGCGCTGTGCGGCAAGGTATGTCTCCCACAGCTTGCCTGTGAAATCGGGGTCAAACTGCGACAGGTCCGTCAGGATCGCAGAGAGCCATTCGACGTTGCGCACCACGCCAACGTATAGCTCGTTGAAAGTGTGCTGTACGCGCACTGCGGACTCAAACTGCTCGCGCGGGAACGGCGTGGGGAACAGCGTTACCGGTGCGCTGTTGGCGCTGTACGCTGCGTAGTTGGGAGGGTAGATAACGAGGCCATTGCCCAGGGCCCACTCCGTGAGCTCGGTGATCAGATGCGCCTCGCCTTTCTCGCTGAGCACTGGAAATGCCTTGGCCTCTGTCATTGATGATAGTTCTTTTCCTGATCTTCCCTCTCGATGATGCTGGGGTAGTCGTCGCCGTTGTGCCCGTGAAGCGATTTCGTCATTGTCCAAATTACTAACGGCTACGGAAATGGGACGCAGCCCAGTCTCTTGGGGTGGACCTTCTTCACAGCCACAGTTAATATGGGGAAACAGATATAGGATTCAATCGATAAATAGGCATAAGAGTTCAATTTCAATTCGTAGATAAAGTCCCATTTTGAGACGGTGTTGTTTTTTGTCTCAAACTATAAAAAATCAAGAAAGAAAAAAATCCGAATACACACTTGACTCAATTCACTTCTTCTTGGGCTTCAGAGACCACCATCCAACGGTGAGAGCGGCTATGGCACCCAAGACAGTTTTGTCCCTCGAGCTCAGGGTTCCTCCTTCGCTCTGTCCCTCAGTAGCGCCTTCAGAGATAACCACGCCCGAGTGGGCAGTTTCAGGGGGGGAATCCACGCCGAGCTCGACGGCACCCTCAACCTTGCCCGCCAAAATATCAGTCACGCTCGATTTGTCCACCTTGGGCTGCAAGTCCTTCAGCGATGCCTCCGTCGACAACGACGGCACCTTCATTGGAGGCAAGGGATCAGGCTCAGGAGTGTACGGCTGGGAAACCTTGAAATACTCGATGGTGGAGTTGTCACCCTTGGCTGGAGCAGCGGTCGTTGCTGAGATGCCACGGGACTGAAGCACAGGCATGCTCTGTTGCGTCTTGAGTGGCTTTTTGGTCGCTGTAGCCTTCTTGGTCGCGGTCTTCTTAGCCGCCTTTGCCGCAGGCCGCTTTGTCTCTGCCACTGTCGAAAATGACCTGTGTGCGTCCGTCGTGGGGAAATTGTCGAGGACAATCTTCTTGTACAACGTCTCTCTCCTTATTTTTCTCGCCTTTTCCCGTTCGATCTCCTGTAAATCGTCATTCATGAGCCTGTGACGTAGATCCACCTTGGTGCCGACCAGCTTGACCTTTCTCTTCCTGCACAAATCCTTCAGCTCCTTCATGTTCAAGTTCTCGTACTGTTGGTACAGCCCTAGCGGAGTCACATCCCTCTCTGGAGCTGCCGCTGTCGCTTCCTCGGCAGCCTTTTCTGGAGCGGCACTTTTAGCTTCCTCGATGGCTTTCTTTGGAGTGGCAGTTTTGGTTTCCCCGGTAGCTTTCTTTGAAGCCCTCTTTGTAGTCTTCTTGGCGGCTGGGGCATCATCAGCTGTTTTCGCTGCCCGGGGAGCCACGGCAGTATGGAAGCTGCGCGCTTGGGTGAACACCACCGGCCTTTCTCTCTGAATCTGCTCGAATCGCCGGCTCACAAAGCAAAAGTCATCCGCGTTATTGTAGACCTTGAGCTGCGATGGCTTGTTGCTAAAGTACCTCGAAGAAAATGCTTCCGTCGTGGTGGGCAGCGAGGGCAGCGCATCGGCCCTTGCGGGCTTTTGGCACATGGTCCGTAGCGTAGGCAGCGATCTTGCTGCTCTGAGGGTTCTCGACATGCTCATTGTGGCTAAATATAGGGAGGGACTCTGGATCGATAGCGAAAAAAAATATATAGCGAGATCTGGTTGTTTCAGAAGATGGAGGTGGCTGGCTGTCTTGGCTGTCCCGCTGGCTCAGATCATCTTTGCCGTCTCGAACGGGCTCTGTTTACCTTTCGCAATTTTTGAGCTGCGCACTCCTCGGAATTGCCAAATGCGGATATGTGTGCAACTACGTATGAAACACCTATTTGCTTTTTACTGCGCTCCACCCGGCAGGGAGAAGCTGGAGAAAATGCCCAGTTCTGTAAGGTACGGCATCTCTGCAGTCCATGCGGCACGCCCAACGATCTGGTCCATTTCCCCCGCGCTGGACTTACCCTCGACGATGCACAGCCGTACGAGGGCTTCGTTTTTTCTCTTTTGCCTAACCAGTCTGTCGGTCACACCCTCCCGTAGTCCTCCACTCGTGCTGCTGAGGTTGGCAGCATTCTTCAAAAAGGCAACGCAGTTTTTATGCAGAACTTCCCTGTTCGATGTGGCTGTGGGGATAGACATCGTGCTGCGCTGGATGTCAACGTCTGCGCGTGCAATCATCACCGAGGCCACCTGGGAAATATATCGACTGAGGTGGTCTCCACCAGTTCTCTTTTCGTCGTTGAGTGAAATCTGTAGCAGGTCCTGGGCCTGCTTGTAGAGCTTTCCCATCTGCGTCAGCTGCTTCCACAGCACCGGTTCCTCGATCGCCACGCCTGCCTGATCATGCTTGTCGATCAGCGTCTGTATGCTATCCGCCGCAAGCATGAACCGCTCCGGTGTGTCTGACAACTCCGGGTCCTGCCACACGGTGGCCAATTCCTCGAAGGTTGAGGCCTGCGAAGCAAGCAGCGCCGCCTTGGCGTTGGCGAGCTCCCCGAGCTGACGACCAGTCAGACTCGGCAGCATCGTTTCGGGTGCGCCCGGTCCAAATCGATTGAATAGCTTGACCGAAAATGCATCCATATTGGCCACAAAAACATCGAACGTCTGCCTGATGAACTGCATCTGCGGCAGCTCGAATGCCGCCTCCGACGCAGACTGGATTGTGCGATAGGCATTGACGATAGTCTCCAGCACTGTCTCAGGCAGCACTGTCTCCTGTGCATTACCATACTCACTGCCCCCTGACTGTTCAGCAGTTGTTGTCGACTTGTCCGCTCCTGAACCCTGGATGAATGCATCCAGCTCTGCAAACTGCAGATCCAGTACACGGAGGAATATCGGCACCACAGACTGGCACAGCTGTCCCACTCGACCAAAATCCGTATCGCTGCCGCTCACCTCCTCTTCCACAGCCTCGGAGTACGACAGGGCTGTGTTGTACAGCAGGTCCCAGGGTTCAGGGACGTCAGGGTTGAGCCTCCGCGCCACCGCTATCGCTGTCTCGTGTGCTCCAATCACCGCGTCGATACCCTGCACCACCGCCGACTCATCCGGCACAAGAGCATCGGACACTCCATGCAGATCAAACACACTGAAGCCCTCCTGCTTGAGGAATTGGTTGTGAACCTGGAACACTAGTCTTGCAGCGTTGTAGCGGGCATCGAGATAGTCCGGCTGCTTGGCAATTGCGGCCCGATAGTGGGTATGTGCGCGCTGGTAGAACCGGAGCGCTTTTGTCAGGTCCGAGGAGATCCACCGGTCTCCTGAGTCCTCCTCGTCCGTTCCCGCGAGCCAGAGATCTTCCGCCGTCTCGGGCTCTTTTGTCAGCTCCTGCTGCTGCTCTCGCTGTTGGAGTAGCCGTTTCGGCAGTCTCGGAGTTTTTCCCGCCTCTATGATATTGTGTTAGTGGAATCAGCATCCAAATGGATAAATATATCCACAATCATCGTCATCGTAACTCACTTTTCATCGCAGATCGGTGTGCTTCCTGTTCTCGCCTCTTGCAGCGATATGCGAGCCCCAGACACACAGCTCAAAGATGCGCGGACGATGAGATGAGCTCCAAGGCCGGAACGCGACTAGATGGAAACACGCTCGGTCTATTTTTTTTTAATTTATTTTCTTCATGGTTTCTCAAACACATGCAAAAATACACCAATGGCCATCACATGTATAGCTGACATACAGGCCTCTGCAGTGAGCCAGACTCCGGTTCCCCTGAAGCTCTGTTTTCTGCTGCTGAGCTGCGTGCACAACGACTACAAACCCTCGGTCAACCTGCTCGTGACAGACCTCACAGCTAACCCGAACCTCGTGATACCAAAGAACCACAGCTGTTACTTTGAGTGGACACAGTCAGAAGCACTGCCTCAGGACAATATCTTCATCGTGGAGGTGCACGACGCGGCATTTGCCAAGTTCCTCGATAAGATGAATAGCTATGTGCGACCAGCCACGAAATTCAGACCGCCGCCGCGGGGCGAGCCTCTCGACTTGATCAAGTATAAGGTCCTCGTTGAAAGCACCGCGATGCTGCATGTGTTTGACGGGCGCGTTGAAGGTGTTCGCGGCATGCCATTTGTGCTGACGCGCGAGGCAATAGTGGGGCGCATCGCGTCCGCGGAGGAAAAGAGCCTGCGGTCGCTCATTGCCCGTCTGCAGAAACAGGCACCGCCCTCATGGAAGCCTCTGCTCGAGCAGCGCTACGGGATGTCCGTGCTTCTTGCGGTCATCGCGAGCACAGCCGCGTCTTCTGGGATGCTGATGATGCGGAGACAGCCAAAGCTTGCAGCACCAGCGGCACCACCCGCGGTGGTGCTCGTCAAGCAGGAGACCGCGACTCACGATGAGCCACCGGTGAAGCGGAGCAGGAGTAGCGGTGACGGGTTACTGCTGAGCCGGTCGGCACGCGCCACCATAAGTGATACCCAGGCATTGTCCCACGACAACCTGTCGCAGGAGCATCTCGACATCCTACAGCATCTCGGGACGGAGCTCCCCAGCTCAGCGTCTGTGGCTTACCCTTCTGTGTTTAGCAACAAGACGAGCCTGAACAGGCTGATCAGCATGGACGCGGAGGGGTCCCTTGCGCCTGAAGTCTATGGGGTGGAGGCGTGTGTCGTTGGAGTGCATCCCTTCGGGCCATCACCGCTGGTTGTGGTAAAGTCACCAGAGGCCACGGGCCGGAAACTACGTGCGCGCGTGCTGTCCACGTTCACCATCACGCTGGCCAAGAGCCTCGAGTCGGCTGTGCTTTCGCGCACCGGGAGGAAATTCTTTGGGAAGAGCAACAGCATCACGGTTGAGTTCGTGAGTGACGAGAGCGCCTTGAAGTTTCTCGGGTACGACGATTGCAACGTGGAACTGGCGTACAGCGAGAACAAGAAGACAGCAGCCAAACTGCGCAAATTGTGCACTGGACAGCGCCCGCGGAGTTTCAAGCTGCGGAAAGTGGTTGTGAAGGGGTTTATCGAGCGGTCGGTGTGGACCACCGAGTCGACGCTCGATGAGCTGTTGGGGGTCTGAGATCGCGACGCGCGCGACGCGAAGAGGCAAATCGTGAAATATCACGATCAATGGACGGCGAACGCTTTTTTTTTTTTTTGCTTGGCTTGTTTGACTCTGTATTATAATTATATAAACATCCATTTTCAAGACAATGCCCAAAGTATCGTGAGTGACTTTTGGACTTTTTTTTGGGTGTCTATCATGCTAACGCGTTGTTCGCAGCAAGAGCAAGACGGGGGAGGCGTTCGCGTTTGTGCGCGAGACGGGTTTCAAGATGAAGTTCGGAGCCCATGTAGGTATGGGCGGTGGGATATACAACGCGGTGACGAACTCGATGAACGTCGGTGGCAACAGCTTTGCGCTGTTTCTGAAGAATCCCAAGCGGTGGAACTCGCCCATGACGAGTCCCGAGGACGCCGCTGAGTTCAAGCGGCTGTGCGCGCTGCACAACTACAACCCGCGCACGGATGTCCTCCCGCACGGGTCGTACTTCATCAACCTTGCGAACCCGGAAAAGGCCAAAGAGGAGCTGGCGTACGGCTCGTTCGTGGATGATCTCAAGCGGTGCGAGCTGCTCGATATAGGCCTGTACAACTTCCACCCCGGGTCGGACCTCGGGTCAGACCACGAAGAGTCGCTTGCACGGCTTGCGAAGAACATCAACGCCGCGATCAAGGAGACGTCGTTCGTGAAGATTGTCCTTGAGAACATGGCGGGCCACGGGAACCTCGTTGGGTCGAACCTCGAGGACATCAAGCGGGTGATTGAGCTCGTCGAGGACAAAGAGCGCGTTGGCGTGTGCATCGACACGTGCCATGCGTTTGCCGCCGGGTACGATATACGCAGCGAGGAGCTGTGGGAGAAGTTTTGGGGGGATTTCGACTCGCTCATCGGGATGGAGTACCTTGCGGCGATGCATCTGAACGATTCCAAGGCGCCGCTGGGTGCGAACCGGGATCTACACCAGCGGCTCGGGTGGGGGTTTATCGGGCTCGAGACGTTCAGGCTGCTCGCTAACGATAAGCGGCTCGAGGGGATTCCGCTGGTGCTGGAGGTGCCGTTTGGCAAGGACGATGAGGTTTTCGGGGAGGAGATTAACCTGTTGGAGTGGCTCGTTGGGAAGGAGAAGGACGACCCGGAGGTTGTTGCAAAGTCAAAAGAGCTTTCAAAGCTGGGAGAGGCGGAGAGGAAGGAACAATTGAGCAAGTTTGAGAAGAAGTCGGCGAAACGCGAGCGGACGCAGAAGGGAGACATTGTGAAACAATTGAAAAAGGCCAAGAAGTAGAAAAACATTATCAAATATAATTTGAGTAACCATGAAAGTGAATTAATTTTGCTAGTTATTGTAAACTCGAGATTTTTATTACAATAAGTGAAAAAGCAAGTTTTTTTGAATGTGAAAATTCTGGAAGTACCGAAATGATCTGCTGATTGTTTTTTTTTGTTCATGAACACACTCATAGATGTGCGATCATACAAATCAAACAACTGAACAACCATGTAGCTGTTAAATTTCCTAGCTTGTGCTTCTGGTAACACAAACCACAGAAAATTAAAGAGCAAAATCGTGCGGATTTAGCTCAGTTGGGAGAGCGCCAGACTGAAGAAACACTTCGGTCACTTAGCTATCTGGAGGTCCTGTGTTCGATCCACAGAATTCGCATTTTTTTTTTTCAATTAGTTGTTCTCCAAATATTGAATCTTTTAATATTTTTTTTTTACAAGGGTCTACTACTCGCCATTAGCATGAACTGCACCATGTTCCGTCTTGACGGGGGCATCTGCGCCCGCACTGGATGCCACTGCCGCTGCCGCTCCATTTCCATTCCCATTCCCATTCGCACCACCATCAACCGCCGTCTCGGCCTCCGGCTCCTTAGCACCCCATTTTTCCTCCACCTTCACCTCAAACCCGAGCCAGCTCTGCGCGAGCTCATCCAGCGCGCGGCGCGTGCTCCTGAACCCGTCTTCGCCAGCGAGGTCCGGCCGTTTCAGGATATCGATGATCACACGGTGGAGGTTGGTCGACCTGATCACTGACAGTTGCACCCCGCGCAGTTTGAGCAGGCGATGCACGATCTTGTCCGCCTTTTTCAGCGCACCGAGGTCGATCTCGTCGTCTTCTTGCGGCTGTCGCTGCTGCTGCTCCGGGAAGAGTAGTTCCTGTAGTTGGATCCGCGCGTCCGTGAGCACGCTCGTCTTGTCGTTCACATCGGCAGCAAGCTCACTTGCAGGCGGCACATCCACCGCGACGGGGTCATCGGCCTCAGCGTCCGAGTCGAGCCCCCAATCGTCATCTTCGTCTTCTTCGTCTTCGACACCAGCGTCGCCGTCGTCGTCGTCGTCACCAACGATGAAGTCATCGTCTCCATCATCACCCGCCACATCCCCGCCACGCGGCACGCGTTTCTTCGACGACGACCCATTGGCTTTTTTACTATTACTTTTCGCCTTTCCCTTCTTAGCAGCACTTTTCGTTCTCGCCCCACTCGAGGCCGCCTTGCGCTTCTTCGCCTTATTTTCCCCCCCACTTTTTGTTGCTGCACTCCTTCTCTTCTTCGTCTTTGGCTTGGCCTCGCTGTACTCCTCCTCCTCCTCCTCTTCCTCCTCTTCATCGCCCTCAGCCCCGGCGCCCTCGTCATCCGCCGCAGCCGATGCATCATCTTCGTCAACCTCAGGCACAGGCACGCCGTACGACCCATACAGCACAAACTCCTCCAGCGGCCGCGGCGCCAGCGCGAGCTCGTACGCGCGCGTCAGCGCCTGTCCCTTCCCCTTTTTCCTCTCCCCGACGCCCTCCACGCCCGCCGTCCCTTCAACCCCTTCAACGACAACACCCTTCTTGACCAAGTACGCAACAACCTCGTCGCGCGCGAGCACCCGCAGATCCCGGCCCGCGCACCAGATGTACGTGTCGTCGCCGAGGAAGCGCACGCACACGAGCACCGCGTCGTCCGGGTTCTCGAGCTCGGTGTCGTGTTTCCTGCGGCTTCCACCTCCGCCGCCGCCGCGGCGGAGTACCGACGCGGCGGACTTGGGCATGATGCGCTGGATCGCGGGTGGGAGCAGCGCGTGCGGGATCACTATCGACGGCCAGGCGGGGAAGCCCTTGAGCTTGGCGAGGACGAGAGTGCCTGGTGGGAAGCGCGTCGAGTCTGGCGGTGGTGGAGGTGGTGGTGGTGGTACTGGGGTTGCGTCGGCTGGGGGTGATGGCGTGGGCGATTGCTCCGGTGTGTGCGGGCGGGATACTTCAGCTTCGTCCGTCATTGATGCCGCGAGTCGTTGTAATTGAGTTTTCTTGTGGTTTACTCGAGAGTGTTGTGTTTGGATTACAGGTTGCTGATTTTCTCGAGGGTGTCCGATTTGGTAATTGCACGATTTTTGTTGAATGTATGTGAGTAGAATTTATGAATTTTTGATAAATTATTAGAAATGAACGACGGAAGCGAGAGAAATCAGTGTGAGTAGATCCAAGCGAGTCCGGCAATAATAGAAACAGGAAAACCAGAATAAGAGAAAAAGAGAAAAAAAGAAAGAAAGCAAGGGGGTAAAAGAGGCACAAGCAAAAATTACACATAAAACCAGACCCGTCAAGGTCGAATAAAAAAAGCAAAGTCAAAACAAAAGGAGAGCCATCTGTTATCTACTTTCTCAAAACTGACCCTGTTGACCATTCATGCCTGTGAAATACTGGTTGTATACCGCAGCCTGGTCTGGGTTCAGGTATCCCTGCGGCATCTGGGGCATGCCGGCCTGTGGGTGGTACCCTGGAGCACCGGGCACACCCGGAGCACCTGTAGGCACTGGCTGTTGCTGCTGCTGCTGCTGCTGTTGTTGCTGTTGTTGCTGAGGAGGTGGTGGGGAAGGCTGGTTTGCCGAAGGCGAGCCCGACTGTTGTTCATCATCGTCGTTTGTCGACTCTTCAGGGGCATTCAAACAAGCCTGGATCAGGTTTTTCCCTTCTGGTTTAGTGACAAGAGGCTGCAGTTTTGGTGTTGTAAATGTGTAAACGAGACCAGTCTCCGACACAACGAGCAGCAAAACTTGAGTCCCTGTTAACACGGAAAGCTCATAGGCTTTCTTCATGATACCAGCCTTTCTTTTGGAGAATGTGATATGACGTCTTGATTTATCCTGGATGAATCTGATTTCAATCTTGCGTCTTTCACGAGCCAACTTGCCTCCTGAAGGAGCATCATCGTCATCGTCGTCGTCTCCTGGAACTTGGGAGGTATTCTGAACGATGGAAGACCCATGGTGTTCTTCATGAGATGGCTCAGAGCCTTCAAGTTTGACTTGGTCCTGTAGTTCAGACATCTTGAGAGAAAGTTTGTTAGTATGGACAAGAACAAAAAAGAGAAAAAAAAAATTCAGGGGGGGGCTAGGTGGTGAGCCGACGCAACACCAACACCAACAACACCAACCGGCGCATCCATCCATCCATCATCCATCCATCCATCAGAACAATATTCAACGACGCCAGTTTGAAGCCAAGACAGTTGACGACCCAACACCGGTGCCAGAAAGGGAAAGCGGTCTATTGTGTACCCCTAGAAGGAGTGCTCATTCAGGTAATGGATGATGAGTTGCCTAACTGAGAAGACAAACCGCATTGGGATGCCGTGGGACTCAAAGAGTCTGAGCGGTTGAGACAGGCAGGGACGTGAGGAGACGGAGGTGGGAGGCGGGAAGAGAGACACGGCAAAGTGGTGAAATCAGGGGAGTACATACGATTAGCAAAGACGGGGGCGTTGGTTCTATTTAGTCGGAAGGGGGGGAAAAAGTGTCTGAGGGTCAGTTGTTGTTGTTGAAGATGGCGGACGAGGACTTCTGGGCACAGGGGGTAAGAGCAGGGGTAGTGCGCAGACCAGAAGGGAATATCCCGAGATACTGTGCCGCGCACGACCACCACCCGCCCAGATTACCCGGCCACCACACCACCACCACCGGCCAAATCTCGGCCCAGCAGAGCCAGCGGGCGCCGAAGAGCGGCTGCGCTGACCCGCCAATTGCGGCAAAACCAAAACAATGCTGACCGTCCAGATATGGTTGTTATAACTATACGGGTGAAATTAAAAACTATCTCCTATTTTTCCGGCCTCTCGCTCCCGTCGCTATCTAAACTTCAGCATCTTACTCAATCACACACTGCCAATTATATTAGATGCAATTGGGAGTCTCTGCAACAAGCACGCAAACAACAATTTCCGAAAAAAAAAAAAAGTGGTATGAAGTATGAAACATGAAATGGAACTGGAAATGCTAATTAACTAGTAGTCCTAGTAGTCCTCTTCGTCTCTCTTTTTATTTCTTATACTTCTTCATCAGGAACAGAGCGAGAACGGTCACAGCTAAACGGCTCAGTTGTTAGTGAAAATGGCTCGGATGGAGTGGAAATGGCTCGCCAGCCCCAGCCCCCCCTCGGAGTCTGTCTCGAGGGAGGAACAGGAAGCAACAACGGGTGAAAAGCTACTCACCAATCACAAAGATCAGGACAAAGACCAAGATAACACCGGCTGGAAGCATTTTTGTTGTTCTTTCTTCAATTCGGCATAAGTTAGTATTTGAGGAGTTCCGGAAAAGTGTCGCCGAACCGCCCCCAGAGGGAGAGAGGGTGGAGCAGTGAAAAGCGTTCAGGCGGACTTGTAGTTAACAACAGGCAACGTACAATTAGGAATGGGAGTAAGACTCGGGGGAGGACGACTTCAACTAAAGAAAGAAGTGAGACAACAAACGGTGGGAGAAAGGGGGAAGAGAAGCAAGATTTTCTGAAGACACAATCTGGAAACTGGGCAGCACCGGCAGATATATAAACCAAATTCCTGCACACAGCTTGTGCTAACGCTGGAGCAGCCAGAGCGCGCTCGACGGATAGGCCGGTACGTGCTGCCGTTTACGCGGGCGGACTGTCCCGGGTACGCAGGTACCGCCGTCCCACTGTGGCAGGGCCGAGCAGTTGGAGCGGCCGAAAACGGCCGCGGTTTGGCCCAAAGAGAACGGAGAAATCCCGCAGACAGCGGGCGGCGGCGGGTGTGGGGATGTGTGACGTCAGCCTCTGGTGTATATACTCCGACTATCGCTTATTATATACACAGCTATGCATTTATGTATTCAGTGCAAGAACTCAACAATGGCACGTCCCACACTTGGCCCGTCGTTCTCAAGAGTGGTATTACGCAGCTTGGCATCGGCGTAGAACTCCGGCGTGATTCTCCCCGAGGCCAGCCGCGTATCGCATATCTGCTGTCCGCACAGAGTGGTAAACTCTGGGTGTCCCTGGAAAGTCAGCACTTTGCCCGGTTTGTACAGCCCCTGCACACCGCACACGTCGGTCGATCCAACGTTCTCGTAGCCCTCAGGCACTTCGTACACAACGTCCTGGTGCATCTCCATCAGCCGGATCTTGCCCGTTGAGCTCAGAAACTTTGCGTTTTCGCTCAGTGCGATCTCCGTTGTGCCCATTTCCCATCCGCGTGTATTGCGGTCGACGCGCGCGTTCAGCGCCACGCCAATGATCTGGTGCCCGAAGCACACGCCAACAACGGGGATCGTGTATTGTTCAATGACCACACGGATGTAGTTGCACAGTTTGAGGATCCAGGCGTCCTGTGCGAACGAGTCGCTGCGCGAACCGGTCAGGTAAAACCCCTTGACTAGGCCGGAGTCGAGCTCGTGTATCGTTGGATACTCATCGGCTGAGATCACATTGTATTTCTTGGTAGGGTACCGTAGTCCACCTTGAGCCATGAGCTCGATGCCCTGATCTCCGAAATCTCCAAATTGATCAGCGAGATCATCGATGGGTGTGTCACACACTAGCACTGCAATGAACGGTTCTTCAGATATGGTCATTTTTTCGTTTCTGTGTGGCTGTAGAGTTCTCTCAAGAGCAAAAAAAAAGTAGCTTCCCCGTATCTGCTTATATACAAGAGATTCAACAGCTTCGAGACGGGTCGCGATATCCGGGTGTTACCCTGCCGCGCTAAGCGTATCCTCCTTCCATTTTTTGAACAACGGTCAAAAAGGTGAAGCTTGTGCTTTTTTTCCATTGTGTTGAAAAGTCAGAGTGAGGTGCTTTCACTCTAAATGTGCGCGGGTGTGATTCAAAAGTGACACAGAGAGAGCATGAAAGAGCGAGCACGGCAGTGGAAGATACAACACAACACAGAGTGCCTCAGTCACGCGACTATACAATTACACGACTAATCAAACTAGAGCCAGCTCCCAGCGACTCCCCGCAGCCTCGCACACCGCACACCGCTCAGCCATCTGAGCAGTATTCACACGCTCGAGCAATAACCATCTATTCCGTCCACACACCCCCACACCAGAGCCACACCAACTAACGCCGCACAACGCTCACACCACCCAGATCAACCCACTGCAAACAACCAAACAACCACAATCAAGACACACATATAGCAGTCATGGTATCACCACGATACTCGCTTACGAGCCGGGTGCGTGTGGCTTCCACTTCCACTTCCACCTCCACAGCGAGACGGTGCCGCTTTCTTCAGCCTTCTTGAGCAGACGGCACGTGCCGCTGCCAATGTCCGCTCCGACGGCGACGATCACCGGAACGGAACTGGCACATAATTGTTAGTGAGTGCCGCTCTCCACGGGGGCGAAGTGGTGTCCACCTGTAACATTAGACGGCATACTGTCCTCTTGCCTCCTCTTATTACTGAACCACCACCTAGAAGAGCCCACCTTTTCTTTTCCCCCCAAGAGGTTCGCACCCCAGAAAGTCGTGCCCTCCCCACACCCAGTTTCGCTCGAGCCACGACCCCCCACCCAGGAAAAATTCATTCCACTCGCAGATTTAGCCGTTTTCCAGACAAACCATTCTGGACCACCAGGTGCTGGATTATTATATTTTTCTATTGTTTGGATCATCAGTATTACCGCTACCTTGCTTTCTAGACGGCCTGTTACATCCTGGGATAAGATAAAGAGAGAGAAGTGAGAGAGAGAGGGAAGGGAAAAGAAAAGAAACACACACTGCCTGTTTTACCCGCACGACACCATCATCATCACCACCATCACCACCACCACCACCACCATACATGTCGAACCCCACAATATCAAACCTATCGGCAGGACTCAAGTCGGTGCATCTTGCAAACGATACCTCTATCCAACAGCAACTCCAGAACAGCGAGAACCTATCGGGCAGCTCCATCTCGAGGATAACACAGTTCTTCCAAAACAAGCCATCCGAAGGATACACGCTTTTCTCACACCGGTCCGCTCCCAACGGCTTCAAAGTGGCCATCATCCTGTCTGAGCTTGACTTCCCATACCGTACGCTCTTTCTCGATTTCAACAATGGCGAACAGCGGGCGCCAGAGTTTGTCTCGATAAATCCCAACGCCCGCGTACCGGCACTCATCGACCACACACAACAGCCCGAGAACGTGGCGATCTGGGAGTCCGGAGCCATAATGCTGTATCTGTGCCAGAAGAAGCTGCGCGATTTCGGGTCGTGTGCCATATGGTCGGATAACCTGGTTGAGCAAGCGCAGATCTCGTCGTGGCTCTTCTTCCAGACTTCGGGACACGCACCGATGATCGGACAGGCGCTGCACTTTAGGTATTTCCACTCGCAGAGCGTGCCGTCTGCCGTTGAGCGGTACACCGACGAGGTGCGCAGGGTGTACGGCGTGGTTGAGATGGCGCTGGCGGAACGTCGCGAGGCGCTCATCATGGAGCTGGATGCCGAGAATGCGTCGGCGTACTCATCGGGGCTCACCCCGCTGAGCCAGTCGCGGTACTTTGACTACCCTGTGTGGCTGGTTGGCGACCGTGTGACACTCGCGGACCTGTCGTTTGTGCCGTGGAATAACGTTGTCGATCGGATCGGCATCAATCTTAAAGTTGAGTACCCTGAGGTTTACAAGTGGACGAAACACATGATGAGGAGAGCAGCCGTTGTTAAAGCTCTGAGGGGGGATGAGTGAACAAGTATGATTATGAAGTAAAAGAAAAGAAAAAAAGAAAAATGGAAGTCAAACGTGTGTTATATTGTTATGCTTTGTCTACGAACTTAATAAATTTCTATCTGCATTATACTGAGTGAGTCTCTCATATTGTTATACTTCGAACTGAACCTTTCATCATCACAAAGCTAGTATATATAATTCATACACAAAGTTGATATATATTCTTATAATAGTCGATGTATACTACATCCAGCTACGCCTTGAAATCATCGTGCTTTATGGCCTCGGAGATATCCGGACGAAACACAATTTTCCTCGCAAGATGCTTATCAAACAGATCGTAACCCTTTACCGCATCGGAAAACGGTAGTTCCAGATCGACAAAGCCCTCAAACAGATGCGCCACCTTCTTAAACACCTCGAGAGCAGGCTCAAACAGCGAAAAGCACGGACACCGGCCAAACTGCAGCGTGACACACCGGTTGAAGCAGTCCAGCCCGGGAAGCACGATATCGCCGTGCTGGTACCCTATGGAGCTCAGCACGCCGCCGTTGCGCACGAGCTTGAACCCGAGGTTCAGCGCATCGAGGCTGCCCACAACTTCAAGCACACCGTCGGCGCCGCGGCCATCCGTCGCGGCGCGCACAACCGCCTCGATGTTGTCCGTCTCCAGGTTGAGCGGAATCGCACCAAAGTGCTTGGCCTGCAGGAGTCTCTCGGGCACGGTGTCCACGGCAAACAGCGTGCCAACCCCCTGGGCTTTGGCGCTCGCTATCGAGCACAGACCCACGGGTCCACAGCCCAACTGCAGCACCACGGCCTCTGAAAAATCACGGCACCCAGCCTCGGGCAGCTTGTCGAGCAGGTTCTTCACGCCGTAGAACCCGGTGGGGAAGATGTCCGCAAGCAGCACGAGCACGGCGTCGTCGATCCCGGCTGGCTTGTGCTTGAGCGTGGCGTCGGCGTGAGGGACACGCACGTACTCGGCCTGGCCGCCGTCGTGGCCCGCGGTGCCAAAGACAAACGTCGAGACGCAGTTACTCGAGAGCCCGTGCGTGCAGAACCAGCACGTGCCGCACTGCGTGGTGAATATCGACAGCACAGAGTCCCCCGCGGTGAACTGGGAAACGTCCGGGCCCGTCGCGACGACTGTGCCTGTGAACTCGTGGCCCATCGTGTGGCCCGTCGAGGCGGGGGTGATCCCGCCGCGGTACGTGTGCAGCTCGGACCCGCACAGCGCTGCTGTGGACACCTTCACAATGGCGTCGGTCGGAGCCTGGAGCTGCGGGACGGGCTTGGTGGTGACTCTGATGTCGTGGGCTCCGCCAAAGGTGACTGCGGTCATTGTCCCTGTGGGATCATACGTTGTGGCCACCATGACTGACCGACTGACTGACAACTCAGAAATAATAAAAGTCAACTAGCAAAAAAGGAACAGCAAACAAGACGCTCTATTACTAATAGTTCAGCAAAAGAGACATAAACCCCCAAGCGTGAGTATCACCGATACTTATATATAAGTGTCACCCCACACTTTCCAGCCAGCGCTGTGGGGGAGGAGAAGAGCGAGCGCGCTTCGGCAGCGGGAAACGGCAACATTTGCACAGACCGCGGGATACACAATGGTCTCGGCATGCGGTATCCCACACCCACAGTGCCAGATGCTGCTGGACCGTCCGATGTAGATTGCACAGATGTAGAATGCCATCCGTGATCTCGCTGAGATAAAAGATGGGGAAAGGGGCGCCCACCGCGCCCACCGCCCGGAATCCCACACAAATCCTACCGGTGTTCTCTTCCCCTCAGGACACACACGCACCCAGCCAGTCAGTCTCAGTCAGCCAGCCAACCGGCCAAAATATATTTGATCCATCTTTCTAGTCATGTCAATTGATCTCAGGGGTAAAGTGGCACTCGTGACGGGTGGCTCGGCCGGGCTCGGCGCAGAGGTTGCCCGTCAGCTCGCGGCCCAGGGGGCACACATCGCGATCAACTACGCACACTCGAAGGAACGCGCGGACGCACTCGCCGCGGAGCTCACCGCGGCCCACGGCGTGCGCACGGCCGTGATCCAGGGCGACGCGTTCGACGTGCACGTTGGCGAGCGACTCGTCGCCGAGACGCTCGCCGCTCTCGGGGGCTCGCTCGACATTGTCGTTTCGAACGCTGGATGGACGAAGTTCGTGCCACACGCCGACCTCGACGCGCTCGACGACGAGCTCTGGGACGGCGTGTTTGACGTTAACGTGAAGAACCACTTTTTCCTGTACAGGGCCGCGAAGCCCGTGCTCGAGCGGAACGCCGACGGCGGGGTGTTTCTCGTGTCGGCCTCGCTTGCCGGTCGCCGCGTCTACGGATCGAGCATCCCGTATGCCGTGAGCAAGGCGGCGCTGATCCATCTCGTCAAGCTGCTCGCCAAGACACAGGGCCCCAAGGTTCGTGTGCACGCCGTGTGTCCTGGGCTGTTGCTCACCGAGTGGGGGAAGCAGTTCAGCGACGAGAAGATCAAGCAGGCGGCGGATTCGTCCCCAATTGGGAAAATCGCCGATGTTGCCGAGACAGCTGCCCATTTTGTGTTTTTGGCCAAACTTGCTACTTCAACGGGCACTATCGTGGGGATCGATGGCGGGTTGGCTCTTTAGTACATCCTACTACTGCTTCAAAACTCTTCAAAGTTGTTCTATTCCGTCAAGTGGCTGATATCAGACTTGATGTTACTGTGAACCGGTCTCTCGAGACAGCTGCCCATTTTGTGTTTTTGGCCAAACCTGCAACTTCAACGGGCACTATCGTGGGGATCGATGGCGGGTTGGCTCTTTAGTACATGCTACTACTGCTTCAAAACTCTTCAAAGTTGTTCTATTCTGTCAAGTGGTTGATATCAGACTTGATGTCACTGTAAACCGGTCTCTCGAGCTCGAAAACATCAACGACCCGCGCATAGTAAATCCCGCCCAAACGAGAAACTGGCTTCAGCTTCGAGGTATCGATGCGGGTACGCTTGTCATCCACAATGTCCTCACGAACGTGAAAGTTGACACCCTCCACAATCGCAGTCGTACCGTTAACCTCTCCGGTGAACTTTGACTTCCACTCGCGAATTTCCATAAACTTTGCCTCAACCGAAAAAGCCGACTCGGCAACATGTGGAGGCTTAACTTTAGTCGACTCGAGTGGAGTCAAACCAGACAGCTTCCACTCGTCAACATGCATAGGCGAATCGACACTGGCGTAATTGGCAGCCTCGACGAACCACTCCGAAATGATGTTGATGGTGCACTCGCCCGTGGCCATCAGATTCAGCAGGGTATCCTTCCGCTCGTCAACGCCTCCGCTGAAGCTAATGGCAAAGATCGGAGGCTCGGGACTGAGCACGTTGAAATATGAAAACGGAGCAAGGTTGCGCACACCATCGGCACTCTGCGTTGAGACAAACGCAATTGGACGCGGCGTGATGGCTCCGATCAGCAGGCGGTAGTTGTCACCGGGCGAACGTCCTTTGTCGGCGTCGATTTCAATCTTCTTGTGGGCTTTCCACTCGTCGGAGTTAGCCCCATCGCCGGCCTTCCACTCGGGCGCAGCCGTCTGGTGGCACTTCCACTCTCTGTCCGCGTCGTGGGGCGGTCTGCTCGCCTGTGTCTTCTTGAAATCCGGATGGTTGCTCATTGTATTTTGTTGTTGCTATTGTTGTCTGTTCTCTTTTTACTCCGAGCCAAGACACGCCGTTATATATAGTGCATAATCTGTTGTGGGTTACCCGGGGCACGGCGCTACGGCTCTGAGGCGGCGCGCACAGCGCTTGAACCCTATTTGCGTGTGGATATGTGGATAATATATAAAGCATTGGAGGCGCAGTCGACAATCAATTAACCCGTGTGTGTGGAGAACACTGCCCCTGGGGCCTTAAGGGGTGGCTGCCTTGAACTAGGTACAGAGCGGGCGGCCGCCTCGATAATGGAGATGGAGATGGCGGTAGCCGCACATATCCGAGTGAGCCTTTTTGCATGTAGGCACTACTCGCGTGTCGCTTGGACAGTTCTACTGTCTGCAGCATGGACTAACGTCGGATAAACGACACAGAAAGTGAGAGCGAGCCGGCGATAACGGCAATTCCATCTTTTGTGGTTTGCGACTCCACGCGTGCGCTGCGCGAGATATGGTTTGAGACGCATGATTGGCGTGCGATACCGAAGTGTCTTCTCGAGCGGAACTGCCCCCGCAGAAAGAAAGAGAGAAGGAAGATTGGAAAAGTATCAGCGAGAGACTGATCGGAGTACGGCAAGTGCAGTTGTTCCGACAGAGGGACCACTTGCGCCTCCTCGTCCGGGCTAAAAATCAACGAGGTGGAACTTGATAGTTGTCAATGTAAGTGAGTGGAACCCCTCGGTGCTGTCTCTGTTCCCGAGCCCATCCGAATACCGGCAACGATACAGAGGAGACCCGGGCTCCGAAGGCTCGTGTATTTATGTGCCACGTCCTAAACCTACAGCTCACTAAGTAAAGGGGCAGGGGAACAGTCGCCAATTGGGAAATTGGGAAAATAGAAACAACTTCTCATCCTGTGTTCTAGGCCAAGCTTGTAATTCCGACCGGCCCAAACGCGGAGATCAATTTATTTCTCGACATTTAACTGCAAAATCTCTATTTCTAGCAAAATGTGTATCTCTCTAACTTATCTAATCTGTCAAGTGACTGAGCTCAGCCTCATAGTTACTATAAGCCGGTCTCTCGAGCTCAAAGACATCGAGGATCCGCCCATAGGTGATCCCACCCAAACGGGCAATTGGCTTCAGCTTGGACGTGTCAATGTGCACGCGCTGCTCATCCACAATGTCCTCGCGCACGTGGAATTGGACACCTTCAACAAGCACAGACGCACCGTTAACCTTCCCCGTGGTTCTGGAAGTCCACTCGCGCACCTCCACCAGCTTTGCCTCAATCGAAAAAGCCGACTCAGCCACATGTGGCGCTTTCACTTTGTCCGACTCGAGCGGAGTTAACCCGGTCAGCTTCCACTCGTCAACACCGGCGGGCGAATCAACGCTGGCGAAATTGGCAGCCTCGATAAACCACTCCGAGATGATGTTGATGGTGCACTCGCCCGTGGCGATCAGGTTCGCGAGCGTGTCCTTTGGGTTCTCGACGCCGCCGCTGAACCCAATGGCAAAGATCGGTGGGTCCGAGCTGAGCACGTTGAAGTAGGAAAACGGCGCAATGTTGCGCGCGCCATCGGCGCTCTGCGTCGACACAAACGCAACAGGCCGCGGCGTGATGGCTCCGATCAGCAGGCGGTAGTTCTCAGCGGGCGCGCGTCCATCGTTCGGGTCGATCGCGATCTTCTTGTGCCCTTTCCACTCGTCGGAATTAGCGCCATCGCCGGCCTTCCACTCCGGGGCGGCCGTCTGGTGGTACTGCCAGTGTCTGTCTGCGTCGTGCGGCGGTCTGCTCGCCTGCACCTTCTTGAAGTCTGGATGGCTGTTCATGGCTTGTGTGTTGTCGGAGGGGTTAGTCTTGATGGTGGTTGCTGATCTCTCCCAGCGGATTTATCTCTCCCTTGTGCCAAGACGCGCCGTTATATATGTATTGCGTCATCTGTGGTGGGGTTACCCGGGGCTGAATAATCAGCCGCGCGGGAACATATCCGGGCGAGCCTGTCTGGACTTATATGTCAGCCCTGTGTATCCACATTATGGTTGGCGACACCCGATTGGCGTTCCGTCTCGGAAGCGAGTTCTGAGGTTGTCTGCAGCAGAAACAGAGAGAGAGAAAGAGAAAGAAAAGAAACACACATTTCTTTCAGGTTAAACCTCGACTACCATGATATTACTCATTTTCACCTTTTTTTTTCCTGTATATCAGTTATATAGCTTTTCAAGATCGATGGTGGACCGCCAGTACGACCCCCACTTGCGAATCGCAAGCAAACACATCCCACCCAGCACAGAAATACCAGCAAGGAACACGTACAAAAACCCCAGCCGTCTGAACCCGGTGATTGCAGAATCCGTGCAGAACGTAGCCACAGCAGCCATGGTCATCTTGGCCAGGTTATTCACCGCCACGCCGCTGGCGCCGCGCCCTGGGAGGGCGTCAACGAGGTAAGTTGTGGTTGAACCGGCGATGATCATCGACGAGAGACCGTACATCGTAGTCCCCACAAGCGGCACCACCCAGTGCTGTTTCGTGTCCAGAGTCCACCCGAAGATCAGCAGCGAAACAGGTATGAATATCGCCGCGAGGATAACGTTCTCGGAGAGCCGCGCCTCGGGGATCAGCACGCCGTTGTTTCTGCGCTGTTGCCGCTTGACGATCTGATCCGACCATTTCCCGCCCATTATCGAAGAAATCACATATGCGATCGAGTGCGGAATGTAGAGCAGCCCGATGATCGTTGACGAGAAGTTGTAAGGGGCGCGCGAATATCCCCACTGGATCGTCAGGTTAATAAAGTAGAGGTTGAAGAACACAATCGAGCCATAGAAGATCGACAGCGCAACGGGCGGGAACATGAGGAACTTGAGACTCCCCACTGGTTTCACCAGATACACGTATGCCATCCTCATGGCGCCAAGATACCGGTTCACCGCTTCGTCCTCGTCGTCCTCGGCGGTAATGATCACCGATTCGGCCTTACCGCGCACACCACCACCACCTACTGGCTCATCAACGACAACTGCAGCATGCACATGAAGCGTCTCCGGGAACAGCGTAACCATGGCCAGGAAAACGAGAAACCCGAAAATGACGAGAAACCACTGCGTGGCCCTCCACCCGAGCCCGTCAACCAGCGCACCGCCAATGATGGGGCCAATGAGCGGGCCAACGAGCGGGCCCAGGTAGTACCAGCCCATGGCGCGTCCTCTCCTCGTCACGATGAACAGGTCCCCGATGGTGCCAGCCCCAAGCGACTGCGCGGACGCAGCACACCCGCCTGAAAACGTCCTCAATACCAGAAACTGGCTTATAGTCTTGCAGAAAGCGCACCCGATCGAGAACACGACAAAGAGTGCAAACGACACGACGTAGATCGACCGGCGGCCCAGCAGCTCGGACGCAGACGACCACCACAGCGGCGTGATCGCAAGCGCCAGCACGTACATCCCAATGCCCACATTGACGAGCTCCGACGTGGTGTGCAGGTCCTCAGCCACGTTGTTCAGCCCTGGCAAGAAGATATTCGAGCCCAGGGGTGTCAGCATCGTTGCGAGCGCGACGATCGCGACAATGCACCATTTGATCCCGTCAGGGTACTCGAGCGGGTCTGCGTACTCCTGGAATATGAGAAACCGGGTCAGGAGACCCCTCCGCTCGTTCTTAGGCACGAACTTGGGTTGTGGGGTTTCTGGATGACCCATCATCGCTTCGCTCGCGGGCATTCTCTCTCGCTCACTTTTTTTCTCTACCGGTGTTGTTGCAACTGACTTAGCATAACCGCGGGCACATTAACATAGAATACACCAACAACCCAAACCTGCTCGACATCCAAGCAAAACTAACTACTAGACAAAAAAAAAACCTGGCAAAGCAGAAAAAAAAGGGGTTCTTCAGAAATATGCGCGCAAAAGAGAGAGTGTCCCAACCGTTTGACTCGGGGCCCTTCGCGTTGCGTGCGCGGGCCTTATCTGCCTCCATCGAGAAACTGGCGCGCTACTCAGTTGGGTGGGTGTTTCACTGTTCTTCTCTATTCGCTTCTTCGGTTCTCTTCGGACATAGCGCTCAGCTTCTCTCGTAGTGCAGGATTGTACGCGTAGATGTACAGACCCTTGACTCCCCTCGTGAGCAGCACGTTCAGCGAGTTGAGCACGATCGTCTCCTTGGTGCCGATGACATTGGTGATGTTTCGCTTCTTGGTGAACGCCGCACTGTCGTCATAGAGCTGTGGCAGCACCACAACCTCGTCTCTCCCGGCGTCGTAGTCTACAGATCTGCCCAGGATCACCCCCGCATAGTTGAGGTCAAACCCCTGGATCGTGTACACCGACCCGACCTCGTCTATTGTGTCGGGCCTTTCGGACCACGGCAGCCGCGCCTGGGGCAGGTATCGGTCCCACCGCAACTTGAATTTCCCACACTCGACAAAATAATCTTTTCCATCAAGTCTGTATGGGAAATCATACGTGCTGAGCATACGACACTGGCCATACTGCTCATTTTTCAACTTGATTGCTTTGTACATTTCACTGGCGTCGTCCCAGATCTTGAAGTCAAACCCCGGATCGCCCTTTTTGATTTTAGCAGCGTCGAGCCGCGGGTGCGCGGCTACTTTCCGGTGAACGGACAGCTGGGTGACCCAGTCCACAACATCGGGCTCGGAAACGACCCTGAACTGTTGTGTCAGGTTGTACACCTCATGGCGAGCTGTCTTGTCAAAAAAGGTGGAGAGCGACGCTCCGTCGGTGCCTCCGCTGTAGCTCCAGTACGAACCCATCCGCAGCGACTGCTTCTCGTCAAACACGACAACCACAACCTTGGCCAGCTTCAACAGCTCCTCGAGCTGGTTCTCCTGGTTGAACCGCTTGAATGCGTCTCTGGAAGTTGACAGCAGGTGTCCCTCGTCGATGAGAATCGTGTCGACCGTGCGTCTCTCCTTGTGTAGCCTGTTGATCAGCGACGTGGGCCGCTCGAGGTCCCGCTTGGAAACATAAGGGAAGTCACCCGCTATGCGGTGGTACAGCTTCAGCATCTCTGGGTGGTTGACAACAAGATAGTTTTCGGAGTTTGTAAGTGGGTCGTTTTGCTGCTGCTGCTGCTGCTGCTGCTGCTCGGTCCCCCGTGACAGTTTCTGCAAGTCGTTGAACAGCGCATTGAGGATCACGCTCTTTCCTGTGCCTGCGTCCCCCTGCACCACGAACATCGCCGGCTTCGTGCTAGGAGATGCAAGACCCTCCCTGCAGAAATTTAGAATTTTATCTCTCAGGTTCTGCTGCTCGCCCGAGAGCTCGCGGTGAGATAGTTTGTCAACTGCGTCGACACCATCTCGAGCATCGTAACGCCGGGGCGGCGATTTTAGCCGTACTCGACGGACAGCTTTTGTAGCGGTGCTTGATTTCGCAATTCTGGTAATAGTTTTGGATGGTTTCATTTCCTGATGGAGTTTTTTTGGAAGAAGAAGAAGAAGAGGACCCGACATACTTTCGGTTGTCAAGATTCTGGCTAAAGTCCGGCTTTATGCATGTCTCGCATATGCGAAACGCACCAACAGCAACAACCGACTGCTTTGTACCACATTCGAAGAAAACTAAAGAAATCCACTCAAGGAGTTGACTACAGCGAAGCACATCGACTCAAAATACTATTCAAAGCTTCACTTTCTGGATGTTTAAGGCTCTGGTGTTCGGAGAGAAGGCTCGCCATACAAAAAGCCACATGTTGTAGTGCCCCAGCCAAACCGGGTAACGCGTTCTAACTTTTTTTTTTTTTTTTTAACAAGAAAAACGTCTCTTCAAGATACTCCCGAGTCGCGTGTGATCCAGATATAGCGATATCAGAAAACCACCCGCTTGCACGATGGACCAGCAGTTCCTTACCGATCTGGAGGAGACCCTGAGGCTGGTGACGGTCCCCGACTCGGCCGTCATCAAGACCGCGTCTGCCAAACTCACATCCGTTTTCTACGGAGACCCGCTGTCTCTACCATCGCTGATCCACATCCTGCAGAACAATCCGGATGAGCAGCTGAAGCAGCTGGCGGCAGTGGAGTCGAGAAAGCTCGTCGGCAAGCACTGGGGGTCGCTTGACGCTCCCCTGCAGCAGGAAATCAGAGACTCATTGCTCGCGTTTTCGTTCCAGTACCCTTCCAAGCGGATCCGTCACTCCACAGCAAGAACCATAGCTGCCATTGCCAGCGCCGATTTGGAGGCCAAGAGGTGGCCCACGCTGCTGAATACGCTGGTTGCCGGGGCAACCGACGCGTCTGTCCAGACCAGAGAGATGGCCATCTACGTGATGTACTGTGTCCTGGAGGAGGTCCCAAGTGAGTGGGCCACGCATACCGACAGCTTTCTCCAGCTCTTCGGAACGACCCTGCGTGACCAGGAGTCTCTGGAGGTGCAGGTGACTTCTACACAGGCGCTCGAGGTTGTTTCGACCTACATCGAGGAGAGCGAACGGATCAGCGTGTCGACCGCGAACAAGTTTAAGAACCTGATTCCGCCAATGGTTGACGTTCTCAAGTCTGTGCTGGTGAAGAACGACACGGAACAGGCCAAGAAAATGTTCACAGTGTTCAACGGCATCGTTCTCCTGGACAGCAGACTCCTGGGAGAGAATTTGATTCTCTTGGTGAATGTGATGCTGGAGATTTCCCTGAACAAGGAGATCGACGAGGAGGTTCGAGGATTCGCACTGCAGTTTCTCATCTCGTGTGTAAGCTACAGGAAATCCAAAATTGCATCGAGCAAGCTGGGTCCATCCCTGGCGACCTCGGCCCTGAGCATCGCAAGCGAGGTTGACGAAGACGCAGAGGACGACCTCGACACCGAGGACGAAGAGAACGAGAACGAGGAAAACTCGCCCTCCACCCTGGCGCTTAAGCTCTTGTCCACACTGGCTAGCGAACTCGCTCCATCCCAGGTGATCTCACCAATCTTGGAACTTGTCCCACAGCTGCTGCAGTCGCAGAACCAGTTCGAGAGACGCGCAGCGCTCCTTGCGATCGGCGTCACCGTCGAAGGTGCACCCGACTACGTCTCCACACAGGTGCCGAGAGTGATTGCGTTCATCGTGAGTGGTCTTCAAGACCCAGCTATCATCGTCAGGGTGGCTGCACTGCGCTCCCTGACCCAGCTGGCGGGCGAGCTACAGGACGCCATCGCAGAATACCACGAGTCGTTGCTCCCCGCCATCATCAACATCATAGACTCCGCCACAAAGATAATGGTGTACAAGTACGCAACGTTCTCGCTCGACGCGCTCGTTGAGTTCATGAGCCACGACTCGATCGCTGGCTACCTTGCGCCCCTGATGAACAAGCTGTTCCAGATGCTGGAGAGCGCTGGGTCATCGTCTTTGAAGTCCGCTATCGTGTCGGCAATTGGCTCGACCGCATACGCCTCGGGCCGTGCTTTCGTGCCCTACTTTCAGGACTCGGTCAAGTACTTTGAACGCTTCATCTCCGAGATCACCAACGTTGAGGGTTTGTCTGAGGAAGACATCGAGCTCAAGGCTGTCACTTTTGAGAATATCTCCACTATGGCGAGGGCTGTTGGGTCCGACGCATTTGCCTCGTACGCCGAGCCTCTGATTGAGGCTGCGTACCTGGCGCTGCAAACCGAAAACTCGAGGCTGAAGGAGGCTGGCTTTGCTTTCATCTCCAACATGGCCAAGGTGTACGGTGAGCAGTTTGCCGGGTTTCTTGACAGGATCATCCCTGAGCTGCTGAAATGTCTGGAGCAGTCCGAGTTTGACTTGGACTTTGACGAGGATGACGACATTGACGACGAGGAGGACCTTGCAAACAAAATGAGAGTGCACACCGGTATCAGTATCGAGAAGGAGATGGCTGCTATTGCGATTGCCGAGCTCGCAGTTGCCACGAAGGGCAATTTCACAAAGTACACCGAGCCCGTGATGAAGACGCTGGCGGAGCAGATCGAGAACTCGTACGGCATGCGGGAGACTGCGCTCGCCACGATGTGGAAGGTTGTGAACTCGATGTACGAAGTGCACGGGCTGAATGCCGATGTGCTAGTGCTGATCCACACCGTCAGAGAAATAACGGTGTCCGGGCTCGCGGACGAGTTTGAGCTACAGATGGTTGCGTCGATGCTCGACGACCTGTTTGACTACATCAAGTCGATGGGCAAAATTGCAATCATGGACGGCGACGACTCCACCCAGCTCGAGCAACTGTGCACGCAGCTGATGCTCATCCTGAAGAAGGAACACCCATGCCAGGCAGACGACGAAGACGTCCCAAGCGACGAGGTCGACACGTCTGAGACCGACGCGCTCTTGTTCGACACGGCGCTCGAGGTGCTCGTGAGTCTGTCTTCTGCATTCGGTGCCGACTTCAACCGGGTCTTTGCGTCGTTCAAGGACGTTATCGTCTCTCAGGTGAGCGTCAAATCCAAGAGCAAGAGGGTGTCTGCTATTGGCTGCCTTGCGGAGATCTCCGCTGGCGTCAAGGGCTCCAATCCGTACACCCAGGAGCTTTTGGAGTGCTTCATCAACAGGCTCCAGCACGATAAGTCGTCGGAGGTTCGCGGTAACGCCGCGTACGGTATTGGTATCCTCGTGGAGTACGCGTCGATCGACGTGACGCCAGCGTACCCTTCGATCCTGAACCTGCTGTCGAAGCTCATGGGCAAGACGGACAAGGAGGCGCTCAAGACGGAGGACGGCGACGACGAAACGAAGGAGGTGATCAACCGCACTTTTGCCAACGCGTGCGGCTGTGTGTCGAGACTCGCACTCAAGCACCAGGACGCCGTGCCGCTGCCGGTCATTGTGCCCACGCTCGTGAACCACCTGCCGCTCGAGGCGGGTTTCGAGGAGAACAAGCCCGTGTTTGAGTTCATCCTGAATCTGTACCAGAGCAACGAGGACGCGATTGTGTCGCTGACGCCGAAGGTTATCGACGTGTTTGAGCGTGTCTTTGTGAAGGATTTCGAGAGGCTCAAGCTTATCAGCGAGTCTACACTTGGCAGGGAGGAGAACATCGACAGGCTCAAACAGTTTGACAGCGAGGAGCTCAGGGCTAGGATTGTCGAGCTGCTGAGGTATTTGGAGAGCAAGTACTCTGGCTCGGTGTCCAGCAAGGAAGTGCTGAAGGGAGTCATTGCATGATCAGGGGAGGGAGAAGAGAGGAAGATGAAGAGTAGCTTAATGTATAGATAGGAAGCCTTCCATGAGAAATTCATTTTTTTTTCTTCTTTGTGCTGTAAAAATGAGAACAACACATCCGTACACCGAGAGACCCATCAGGCAGCCGAGACGAGCGATAAAGAAAAAGGACGACTCCGCGCGATTGCAGCAGCAGCAACCACCTCTGAAAAATCCCCAGTCACCAGCAACGCACGATGTCGGAAGCAACAGAGCACAAAGAAGAAACATCACCACCAGATCTCCCCGAGTTCACCCTCAAGAATGTTGTACTTGACGTGGTGAACGGGGTAAAGGCCCTCGTGGTTGACCCCGAAGTGAGCAGGATTGTTGGCCCCGCGGTTTTCTTCCTCGAGTCGGTAATCGTCAAAGTGATCATCCACAGAATCAGGTACACGGAGATCGACTACTCGTCATACATGCAGCAGATTGACCTGATCAAGGCCGGTGAACTGAACTACGACAACATCTTTGGCGACACGGGCCAGCTCGTGTATCCCGCCGGCCACGTTTACGTGTACTCGTGGATGGAGTGGCTCACCGAGGGGCTCGACGACCTGCCCCTCGGACAGTCCGTCTTCGGGTACCTGTATCTTGTGACGCTGGTGCTTGTGCTGGCTGCGTACTTCACCGCGGGCCAGGGCGCGGCCCCACCATGGGCGTTCTGGCTGCTCCTGGCCTCGAAGCGACTGCACTCGATCTACGTGCTGCGGCTGTTCAACGACGGCGTCACCACGTTCTGCATGGTGGGCACGATCGTGCTGCTGCAGCAGGCGAGCTACTGGAAGTCCACGAGCGGGTTTGCGAGCACGGTGCTTGCGTACGTTGCAGCGGACCTCTACAGCGTTGCGATCTCGATCAAGATGAACGCGCTGCTCTACCTCCCCGGGTTCCTCATCGTGCTGTACCTGCTGTGCGACGAGAGTTTGTTCAAGGCGCTGGGTCCGCTGACACTGGGGGTTGTCGTGCAGGTGCAGTCGGCCTGGTCGTTCCTGCTGCCGCTCGACAACGACGAGCAGGCCCTCGAGATCCGGAGCGCGTACCTGAGGAACGCTTTCGACTTCACGCGCAAGTTCATGTACAAGTGGACGGTGAACTGGAAGTTCCTGGACGAGGAGACGTTCATGTCGGACACTTTCCACCGGGTGCTGCTTGCGCTGCACGTTGCGGTGCTCGCGGTGTTTGTGCTGACGCGTTGGCTTACGCCTAGCGTCACCGGAAAATCCCGGTGGCAGTTCACCAAGGACGCACTGAAGCTCTGGTCGCCCACGGGTACGCGCACGAGCATCCTGAACGACCCATCGAGGGGCCCCAAGTACGTTTTCGTGGTGATGACGGGGTCGAACCTAATTGGCGTGCTTTTCTCGCGGTCGCTGCATTACCAGTTTCTAGCATGGTACCTGTTCTCTCTGCCCTTTCTACTGTGGCAGACGAGGCTGAATGTGTTTGTAACTGTGCCACTGTTCGCCCTGCACGAGTACTGCTGGAACGTGTACCCTAGCACACCCCTGAGCTCCGGGATCCTGGTGGGGATACTGGCAACCGTTCTGGCGGCCCTGTGGCTCAACAAGGATATATTTGGCGCTGCAGAGGAACCCATAAGTGACAAGAAGAATTTATAGAGTAGATCGCAAAGAAAAAAAGCTTTCGTTAATCGTCCGTATTGGCTTAGCTCTCAACACGTTCGTGGTAGTGTACAAAAAAGGTAGATATCGCTCCGAATATAAAAAGACAAAACAGCCTCTTGAGGGCATAATACTTTGGGTGACGAACTGAACGGAGGCCAGGATAAAGAACAATGTCGAAAAAAATAAGGAATATGACAAGAAAGAAAAATGTGCGACGAGAGCACAGAGGCGGTAAAAGCCTGGAGAAAATGCTGTGAGGACTCAATTCATCCATGAATATGCTCAGGGACATTGAAAGAATGACGACGCCTAGAGAACACAACTCTGCAATCAAAGAGACATAGGAGTGAAACCCAGTAGAAAAACAAAATCGAGCACGCTCAAAAGAAAAAAGAGGAAAAAAAAGTCGCGAGAAACAATTCATCACACCAAGAATTATGCCACGGAAAGTGGTAGCTTATTATCAAAACAAACAGACAGGACGACATATCACAGGTCGGCAGTCTCAACGCTCTCAGCCCAGTTGAACACCTCTGTCAGAGCAAGACCACCCGAGTTTCCCTCTGCGGTATCGCCAGCAAGGAAAGAGTCAAAATCAAACAAGTCCGGACCACCGCCATTATTGAAATCTGGAAAGAAGCCTGGGTCTCCATTACCGCCTTGAGCATCTGGGACCTGCTGGGCGCCTCCGGTGCCATTCGAAGCCACAGGCGGGGCCTTCGTGGCAACTTGCTTCTGCGCACTGTTGTTAGAAGAGGTTTGAGGCGACTGGCCCTCACTCGAGCCGTTAACCTCGGGTAAGTTAGCAGGGTTCGGAACGGCTGGCTCGCTGTTTGCAGCAGCAGCAGCGTTTGCAGCTTTGGCGTTGCTCTGGGTGCTCTTTCTCTTAACTCCACGCTTTTGGGCAGGTGGCTGCGCAGATAACTGTTGTGGAGTCGTTTGCTGATGCGACTGAGGAGTGGTTTGAGATCCCGCAGGAGTGTGAGGAGTGGTTGGTGTGGGTGCTTCAACTCCGTTCGCCGTGCTGTTCTTCCATGCGGCAGACTTGCGCATCTGTGCAGTCTCCTTCTTCTTGCGGCCGGTGGCTGTTGTTGTTGCGCTACTCTGCGGAGGAGCCGGCTGATTCGGCACTGCAGGCGACGAAGATGGAGTTGTTCTTGAAACGATAGGGTTCTGTGGAGGTGGCATATTATTGGAAGAAACTCCCGTCTGGCTCTGTGGCATGAACCGTGGGTTGGACGGGTGCATCACCACACCTGTGCTTGCCTGCTGCGGCTGCTGCTGCTGCTGCTGTGGTTGTGGTGGTTGTTGCTGTGGTTGTTGTAACTGTCCAAGCATTGCCGAATATTCTGAGAATTGTGATCCCGCCTGCGCGATCGGTTTATTAGGACTCTGTTCCAGCATCACCTCGCTATTTCTATGCACGTCTAATCTCCTTCTGTTCTGACTTTCCATGAGCCGCAGTTGCTTCTCATAGTCACGGATAGCACTAGCATTACCTCTTGCTTGCATCTGTTGCTGCGTCTGTTGTGTCTGTATTGGTGGGTCCTGTTGCTGCTGCTGCTGCTGCGTCTGCGGAGGCAGCTGTTGTTGTTGTGACGGGGTTTGGGACTGTTGCTGACGCTGTGCTTCATGCTGCTGCTGAGATTGCGACGGCTGTTGTTGCTGAGTGGCCTGCTTGTTCTGCAAAGGCTGAGGCTGAATCTGCTGCTGAGATGACGGGTGAGGCTGAACACCACCCCCGTTCTGGGATATCACCATGTTTGCGTTACCAAAGGGATCACTATAAAACTCGGTTGGTCCGATGTTTCCCATCATCTCGTGCTGGTTGAACATCATCTGGTTGTTCATCATCACTTGTGGCGGTTGCAACTTTGGCATCATGTGCTGCGCAAACTGTGGTCCTCCAGGCACAGGTCTTTGCTGCTGTTGCTGCTGTTGCTGTTGTTGGGCAAAGATAGGGCCGTACTGTGGGTTAAACTGGCTGGCCATCATCATACCATGTGGAGGCATAGAGTTGGGCATGGGGTGCGGCGATGCCATCGTGCCAGACGCGGCTCCCGCATTGCCCGGCGTGTCGTGGGTCGATCCCGCGGAGTTTGGAGCATCAGGATCCCCACCAACTCTCTGTCTCTTAGCGGGAGATCCCACCTGGGAAATGTTTCCCATGGGCGTTGGCTGTTGCGACTGTCCTTGTTGAGGTTGTATTGACATTGGTGGCTGATGTGGATTATGCTGCTGTTGTTGTTGCTGTTGCTGACGTAGGTTGTTCATCTGCGCTTGGGCAGCCTGCTGCTGGAGTCGAGCATTAAGGGCCGGTGGCTGACCAGCCATGCTCACCTTTCTAGAGCCCATTGCCTGCGCGGGCATTCCAGCCTGCATACCGAGCTGCCCCTGTTGATTAATCGGGCTCGCACCCGAATGTAAAGGTCCATTTTGTACCATCTGACCTTGCGTAGCTATGCCGTTGAGTGGGTGCTCCTGACGTTGTCGCAGGAGGTTGAGCTGGAAGTACTGGTGTGCGTTGGCTGAACCGCCTCTTTGAGTCCGTGCATTAAAGACATCCCAGAAAATCTGCCACCACTCATATAAAAAGCCCTGCGGAGCATCCATCGACATGAGCAACGGCGGTAAGTCACCCTTGGCGTTTGGCAACGGCGAGTGATCCCTGCTGCCCTTATCGGCGCCTGGACCACCGTCGTTGTTGTCCACCACGGGAACATCAGCCTCCTGATAAAAAACCCGCGCCGTACTGGGAAGTCCAGACTTGATAAGAAAGTCATACACATACGCATTCAGCAGCTCGCGCGAGTTTGACGCGGTCGAGTCCGTGACTGCTGCCGTTGTGGATTTCCTTGCGCCAGCGAGTCCGGTCTTGTCACCACTGTCTCCCTGCGTCTGGCCTGGCTGGGCTTGGCCAGAGCCCGCTGCAACGTTTGAGCCTTGCGGAGTGCCTTGCTGACTCATATTGTGAAAGATGCAGCGTCAGTCACCACTGGAGCAGTAATTTTTTTTTCTATTTTTGTAGTAGAGCAAAGGGGAAGTGGGTGTTTTCAGGTGTGGTTTCTAATCCTCGGTCTTCACCTCGTCCTCTCCTCTCTCTCTCAGCCTGCTCAGCATTTAGACGCTGAGGGCCCCCCTCTCGCCGGTTGCGAGCGCTGGCGCTGAAAAGTGGTGAGCGGCGCAGGGCTGCGCAACCGCAGGTTATGCCCCGATTTGGTTTTTTTATTTGTGTTTTGTTCTTCTCTATTTTGGTTATATCTTACACGCCGCTACCGCCTCTTGGGCCGCTGTTTCACCTCCTCGTCCTTGGTGGGGTGCAGTTTCACCACGTTGGGATAGTCTGCGCGGTTGAATTCGTGGCCCTTGCTCCAGTCGTACGAGAGTGCGTACGCAAAGATCGTGCCGTTGCGGTTGAATGCCGTCACCGGGATGGTCGCGTTCAGGCTCGGGAATCCGCGCAGGCGGTGCTTGGCGTCCTTGTCCCAGAAGTTGAAGCACCCGTCCGAGCCTGCGGTCGAGAACGTGCCGTACACCGGATGGAAGCACACCGAGTTGAGCGAGTACACGTAGGTCTCCTTACTGGGAGGTGGCTTTTGCTGGCGCTGGCACTTGAATGAAAATCCCATCTTGGTCTGCTCCTGCTCGTCCACATATTGAATAGCACACCGGCCCTCGATTGACCCCACTGCGTAACCGTTGCCCTGCGGATGGCAGCACACCGTCCGCGTCTGCCATTTCAGCGGTGAAACCATCTGCTTAAAAATTTTGTCCGGGTTGTTCAGATCAATGATGGCAATGTGTCTCTCTGCCGTACCCACTACCAGAAGTTTCTGTGCCGAGTCCATCGCGTACACGCGCTCAGGCATGTTGATCGTGCACACGGGCTGTTGTTGTCTCGTATCCCAGTAGCTGATTGTCTTATCCCACGACCCAGAAACAACCACCGGTGTGTTCGTGGGGCCAACCTCAACGAACCGCACGCTCTTCACCGTATCCTGGTGAGCGCCAATCTGCTGTGACTGTCCACTCTGTAGATCGTACAGCCTCACCGCCTTGTCTGCACCACCAGAAATCACCTTGGTGCCATCTGTGCTCCAACGCGTCGAGAGCACAGGGCCCTCGTGGTCGTATGCTGCCCTCCCTTGGACAGATCCATTGGGGGACACCTCGTAAATCCGCACCTTCTTGTCCCACGATGCCACAGAAAAATATTCGGCCTGTGGGGAAAATGCAATGTCCGAAATCGAGTCTTCGGGGGAATTGGGCACAACAATGTCGCCGGCAAGATCCTGCTCCGTGCCCTGTGTGGGTGTCACAGTGCTTGAGCCCAGATTTGAGTTCACTAATGTGCTTGCAGAAGACCCAAAAAGCGACATTGGTCAATATATGCTGTTTTTCTGATCGGTGGAATGAATAAAACTTGATTTATCGTATTCTTCAAAAACGACCAAGTCCCGCGTGAGTTCTACAAGCAGGAAACTCTACGTCCGGGTAACACAGTAACACTCACTACTGTGCTAGGGCCCACTACATAACCACAGGGACTTCTTAATAACAAATGGAAATTAAAATATTCTACTTATATCGAATCAGTGGCACTCACAGTCTTAACAGTCTCAGTTTCACAACAGTGTCGTTAATCTGAGACTCCTCATCTGCGATAACCTCGTTCGTCTTCTCAGTTCTAGGTTCCAGGGGTCTTCTGCACGCCTTGCTGAGCATGTCTGCGTGGTCCCTAATGGCGTCGCCGAGGCCAACAGTGTCCGTGACAAGCTCGTATTGCACAATGACATCCTCGGTAGCCTCCAGACCGCACTTCTTACGCAGTCTCTGGATACGGTTGACGAGTTCTCTCGCAACACCCTCGGTCTTGAGCTCGGGGTACACGTTGATGTCCAAAATGACAAGCACATCCTGGTCCGTTCTAACTTCCTGCCCCTGACTCACCTTGTCTTCTGGCAGACCCCTCTGAACGGCCAGGTCCCCGGCAACGAGTTCAATGTCTGCGACAGTCACCTTGCCCGTCTTCAGGTACTCCTGCACATCATCCGAGGTCAGCTTAGGGAGTGCGTCCTTCACCTTCTTTGCGTCCTTCTTCAGCTTCTTTCCTAACACTGGCCAATCAGCCAGGGCTTTGTACTCGACGCCGTACTTGGCCTCGTCAGACGTGAGAACAAGGTCGCGCACGTTGAGCTCCTCGATGATATACGACTTGAGCGAGTCAACGTCCCGCAGATACTCTGGGTCAGAGTGCAGGATGACAAGCGTCTTGAGCGGCGTCTTGAGTGAGATGGTCTTCTTCTCACGGATGTTGCGGCCCAGGTCGATAACCTTCTGCATGCGGCCCACGGAAACCTCAATCTTCTCGTCAAAGAGCTCCTCCTTCACCGTTGGGAACGACAAAAAGTGTACGGATCTAGAGTCCTCCCCGTAATTCGAGAGCACTTCGTCGGTGAACAACACCTTCATCCTCTTGTAGATGTTCTCGGCAAGGAATGGAGTGAATGGAGCCATTGCACGCACGAGCGTGAAAAGAGCCTCAGTCAAAGTATTCAACGCCTTCAGACAGTCAGCCACGCCCGTCTCGCCCTTGAGACGACGACGGTTGAATCTGATATACCAGTTGGTCAGATCGTCAATGAGGTTGAGCAACCTAGGCACAACGGTGTAGAGTCTGTACTCCGCCATCTCCTGGTGGATGAACTTGATGAGCGACTGGATCGATGCCAGCAGCCATCTATCCATAACATTCTCGCTCCTGGAAGTTGGATCGTACTTGAAGTCCAAACCCTCGAGCTTTTTCAGCAAGGCAACCTGGCCATCCAGGAACTTGTAGGAATTCCACCATGGCAGCAGAACTTTCGACACAACCTCCTTGACTCCCTCTTCCTTAAATTTTAAAGTTTCGGCTCTCAGTACAGGAGAGTTGATGAGGTAGAGACGTAGAGCGTCGGCACCGTACTTGTCGAGCACAATTCCAGGGTCAGGGTAGTTCTTCAAACGCTTTGACATCTTCTTACCATCCGCAGCCAGCACGATACCTGAAACGATAACATTCTTGTAAGGAGCAGTGTTGAAGAGATGAGTACCCAGAATTGTGAGTGTATAAAACCAACCTCTGGTTTGGTCAAGACCTTCAGAGATGAAGTTTGCAGGAAAGGAATTGTGGAACTTCTCGCCATTCTCAAAGGGATAGTGTTTCGACGCATAAGGCATAGACCCGGACTCAAACCAACAGTCAAATACAGGCTCGATTCTTCTCAACACACCCTTGCCCTGCTTAGAAGGGATGGTGATATCATCAATGCTGTCACGGTGAATATCCGTGATGGTTGAGTCACCGGAAAGCTGGCGCAGCTCCTCGATAGAGCCAATACAAACTATCTCCTCAAAGTCATCACTCACCCACAGTGGAATAGGAGTGCCCCAGTAACGGTTACGCGAAATGTTCCAGTCGCGCGCATTGGCAACCCAGTTGGAGAATCTCTTCTCCTTAATGTTGTTGGGCACCCAGCGTGTCTTCTCAACGTTCTCGAGCATCTGTGGCACAATTTCCTTCACACGCACAAACCACGAAGGAACAGTGCGGTAGAGCAGCGGTGTGTCTGATCTCCAGCAGAATGGATAACTATGCATAATCTGTGTGCTCAGCAGCATGTTGCCTTTCTCAGTGAGGTACTTGATAATCTTGGAATCAGCATCCTTCACGTAAATTCCTGCAAAGTCGGTCACCTCGGAGGTGAAGCGACCGTTGTCGTCAACAGGGTTTGGTGGAGGGTGCTTCTCGTCAATGACACCCGCAGCGGTGGCGGCATCAAAATCAATCTCACCAAACGAAGGAGCTTGGTGCACAATACCCGTACCACTATCGTTGGCAACAAAATCCGCGGCGTAGACCCTGAAACCAGTCTCCGCAAAGTCGGACTTGAAGTAATCAAACAATGGCTCGTACTTCAAGCCATCCAGCTCAGATCCTTTTACTTTCCCGACAATCTTGTACTTCTCGGCAGCAGGCTTTTTGTAGAGTGCCTTGATGAGCGACTCGAGCATGATGTAGGTGCGCCCTGTCTTCTCATCCAAGATCTTGGAGTACTCAAACTCTGGATTCACACACAGTGCAATGTTCGAAGGCAACGTCCATGGTGTGGTGGTCCAGGCAACGAGAAAGGTATCTGGTTGATCTTTGATCTGGAATGCAATGGTAACGGCAGGGTCATTCACATCTTTGTAGTTGAGCTGGGCTTCAAAATTTGAAAGCGCAGTTGTCACACCTGTGGAGTATGGCATAACTCTCAGCCCACGGTAGACTGCATCCTTCTCAAACAGCTGCTTAAAGGCCCACCAGACCGACTCCATGAACTCTGGATACAGCGTCTTGTAATCGTTGTCAAAGTCGATCCAGCGACCGAGTCTACCAATGGTCTTGCGCCACTCGGACGCGTACGTCATGACAATAGCTCTGCACTCGGCATTATACTTGTCAATACCCATAGCCATCACATCTTCCTTGCCTGTGATTCCCAGCTTCTTGTCAATCTCATGTTCAACAGGTAGTCCGTGGGTGTCCCAGCCAAAACGGCGCTCCACGTGGTGGCCGTTCATAGTGGCATAACGGGGCACAATGTCTTTGATGGTAGATGCCAGGATATGACCATAGTGGGGGGTTCCTGTAGCGAATGGTGGGCCGTCATAGAACGAGAACGGCGGTTTACCCTCCGTTAGCTTCAGCGACGTCTGGAAGGCGTCGATCTCGTTCCAGAACTCAAGAACGTTCTCCTCCTCTCTGGGAAAGGAAAAACCTTTGCTTTCCTCTTCAGCCATTTCGTCTGCGTGTTCCTTGAGTGTGTTTCTTCTAGGAACAAATGGTAGTGCTTGCCTCCGGGGTTATATGAGTAAGTTTCGTCCGATGATTCATCGCCAGCGGCCGCCGCGCTGGAGAAAAAAATGGCAGATGGTCTTAAGCGCCCGCGAAATTTGGCAGAACTGGCTCCAACATCAAAACACCATACGAAACCACAAACCCATACAACACCCCGAGATACTAAGTGTTATAGGAACCGAAGAATGCTGCTGCGGGCAGAGAGCTTGTTCAGGGGTACGCTGGAGAAGATATATGCTGAGGGTATCCCCAGGAGGATAGGGCTGGCGCTCTCTGGCGGCGTGGATTCGATGTCGCTACTCCACATGCTCAAGGGCTACACACTAGAAAGGGCCCCGGAGACGCATATCACAGCAATCACAGTGGACCATAAGTATAGGGAGGAGAGCTCCGAAGAAGCGCTGCATGTGGGCGATGTGGTGCGATCCCTCGGGGTTGACCACCGAATCCTCGAGCTGAGCTGGGAATCCGACTTCAGGAGCCGCGTTTCCAGCTTTGAACACGTCGCGAGGCAAAAAAGATATGCGGCGCTGCAGAAGTACTGCCATGATAATGAGGTATCAGAGCTGTTTCTGGGGCACACTTTTGATGACCAGCTAGAAACGTTTCTCCAACGGGTGGCCGTTGGAAGCACCGTCTTTGGTCTTCGCGGGATGCATCTGCGGACAGGACTGCCGATACTGCCTCTCTACCCTGGATCCTATAAACAGCCAATCCAAGCTGCACGGCCGATGCTGTTCATTCCAAAGGAGTATCTGTACGAGTATGCCAAGAGCAAAAATGTGCGATGGTTTGAGGATCCAACCAACAAAAGCACATTCACGAAGAGAAACCAGCGGAGAGTCTGGATGCATGAACCCGAAAAATTCGGGGTCCCCACCGAGCTGCGAGCGCCTGCGCTGCTCAAGTCTATTGAACAGGCTGAGTATTTGGCTCGGATATACAATTTGGAAGCAGATACGCTCAGGAAGTATCTTTTCCGCGAGGGTCACCTGCTTGGATCGAAAAATAGACTCTCTGTCCACTTGAAGCTGTCACGGTCGGTTTTCGCACGGTTTTCAACTGTTGCGATCAATAGGTTGCTGTTCCAACTGTGCTACAGCATCTCACCATCGCCAAACTACCACTATGGTTTCGCGAAGTTCGACAACACAACCGCAGCTGAATCGCGGACTCATTCGATGGCGCAAACTCTTCTCGAAGCTATGGATGGAAGACAGCCGATAATGTATTTCCAGGCCATGGGCCTGCAGTTCAGGGCCCAGGTTGACAGAAGTCATACAGATGGACTAGTTGAGCTGTGGGTCTCGAGAGAAAGGGTGCGTGGTGGGTCCAAAGAGCTGGAGCTGAAAGTCGGCAAGGAGTGGACAAACTGGACTCTGTTTGACGGCCGGTTGTGGCTGCGACTGCGGTGTAAGAATGACACTACAGAGGAGGTTACGATAACCAACTTTCAACCACAGGCCCAGGGGGCGATGTTCAAGGCTTCATTTAAGCACCTTGCGGGGGTGAAACAGAAACCCAGTTCAATGGACCAGGCGCCCATGATCGTCATGGACAACCTGATTGCCGGGTTCCCTACACTTGGCGTGTTTACGCCTCGGGGACGCCAGGCGCTAGAGGTGGAGTGGGATATGAAAGACCCGTGGCACGCCCTACACCTCGAAGACAGCACACCCGAAGTGGCTGATGGGACCATGACATGATTCAAGTCTTTTTTAATATCCAAATGTAGATACAAACATTAATGTACAAATGTATATAGACACAAACGTACGATCAACAACAGTCCACATCCCCACATCCTAACAAATGGCAGACCCATCGCTCACAACCACAGGCCACAACCAGATAAGAGCAGTTATCGCCACCTCCCAACACACAACACAGGACGCGCTCGCAGACACAGACAGACTCTTTCTCTATAGGAACAAGGGCCCGTTTCCACTTTCGTGTATGTATCTATAGCTGTGCTGATTGCTCCTGGTCTGATTCTTGGACCGGTATACTGGAGCTGAAGCGCATTTCTTGACGATTGTGCTACTTACTAACGAACCCGTTCTCCCCCCTCTCAGCTTGCAGTCTAAAACACCCCACGCCACACGCTCGCACCCACACACGTCAATTCGACAATGAAGTCCCATTTCAAAGACCAGCACCCATTCGGTAAGTTTCTTTAGCATGTTGTGCGCTTTTCTTTTGTTTGGATAACCACTAACACTTGTGCGTACAGAGAAGAGAGAGGCTGAGGCCTCGAGGATCCGCTCTAAGTTTGACGACCGCGTTCCGGTTATTTGTGAGAAGGTTGAGGGCTCAGATATCACTGAGATTGACAAGCGCAAGTACCTCGTGCCCTGCGACTTGACAGTTGGGCAGTTTGTCTACGTCATTAGAAGGAGAATTAGGCTTCCAAGCGAGAAGGCTATCTTCATCTTCGTGAACGACATATTGCCACCCACGGCCGCGCTTATGTCCACCATCTATGAGAAGTACAAGGACGACGATGGATTCCTCTACATTCTTTACAGCGGTGAAAACACCTTTGGAGAATTGGAGGGTGTTGAGGAGATTACGGAATAAGACATACACAAACACGCTCCCTCCACCCTCCTCCTCACTGGTTCGGTGTGTCAGTTGAGCAGGCCTGTTTTTCCGCTGGAATGAAGTTTCGACTGGACCTTTTTTGTTGTTGTTTATCTCTGTTCCACCGATCTTTGTCCTTTGTCTTTTTCTCTCCCCCTTTTTTTTACCTATTTCTTGTCTATTTGGTTCTATAATGATTATGGGATGGAGATGGGGTATATACGCCCTCGTTGTGTGTTTTCTCCTGGTTTCTTTTTTTGAGTTTTGCTATTTACAAATGAAATGGCTAGTTGAATTATCGTTTTCTATGTACACGGACTAGTCATTCAATCTCGAGGAGTTGTTTGATGTGCTTCTCAAACACCTTGGACTCGATTCTCCCTGAGCTCAGTCTCATGCACTGGCCGATCAGAAAGTTAATCGAGTTCTTTTTTTTCCCGCTTCGAAGATCCTCGACAGTCTGCTCGTTTGTCCCAAACACCTCCTGAATGACCTGTATTATTTGGTCGTCGGCACGGTCCCCCGTCAAAACTGACAGGTTATATTTGTCGATCAGAGCAGCAATCTCCTGCGATTGGTCCTCTGGTTCACTCAAAAGATTAAGCAGCAGTAGCTTGGCATTATTCTTCGTAATCTGGCCCTTTGACACCACCAGGATAAGCGATGCCAAAACGTCAACCTTTAGAACCTGTGGCGTAAAGGACATCTCCAGCTTCCCCAGCGCGCCAATCAGCTCATGGCACGTCCAGTTCACCGCGAGATCGTTCGAAATGCTTCGGTCTTTCTCGACAGTTTTGCTGTAGAGGTCAAAGAAATACTGCTTGAGCTCTGGCATCTGTTGCAGCGTTCTGGCGTCCCTCAGTTTCAACGAGTACGGTTTACTCAGCAACACCTCGAGTTGTTCGTCCGGTAGTTCAGGGAGCGATCTCTGCAGTTTGGGCACCAAGTCTTCAATGTCCAGCACAATGGGCGGCAGCTCAGGGTCGGGCATGTAGCGGTAATCCACGGCCGTTTCCTTGTCTCGCAATCTCGAAGTCTTCTTACCGTCCCATCCGCGGGTCTCCTTCTGTGTGAGTGGCGTCCCCCTCTCAAGTAGATCGCACTGTCTTTTGTACTCGTACCTCACAGCACTGGCAATCGCCGAAGTCGTCGGGAGGTTCTTCATCTCCACGCGTTCGCCCCCGTCAACCGATATGTTCACATCGACACGCATCGCGCCCGTCTCGAGATCTCCTGTCGACACCCCAACGGCCTGCATCAGCAGCTGGTATTTCTTGATAAATGCCCGGATTTGCTCTACAGATGTGAAATCAGGCCGCGTTACAATCTCAACGAGAGGCACATCCGCGCGGTTGAAGTCAACGTGAGCGCGGCCCGACATGTTGCGGTACACCGACCTCCCTGTGTCCTGCTCGATCTGCACCTGCTCGATCCCAATACGCTTCTCCTCCTCGGCAATCCCATCGTGCCGCCGCGTCAGCGTGACGTGTCCCCCGCGCGCTATTGGCGCGTAGTGTTGTGTGATCTGGTACCCGAGCGGCTGATCGCCGTAGAAGTAATGCTTGCGGTCGAATGTCGAAACACGCGCCACGCCAGAGTTGAGCACGAGCGCTGCTTTCAGAGCGAGATGGAGCGCCTGCGGGTTCAGCCGCGGTTGCGTGCCGGGCAGCGCAACGTCAAAGAACGAAACGTGCATGTTGGGCCTGTCGTTCAGCAGCTTGCTGTTCGTCGAGAGCGAAAAGAGCTTGCTCCGCGTGTCTAGTTGTGTGTGGATCTCAAGACCGCACATTAACTGATGGGCCCGCTTTGCCGCGGAAGCCATTGCCTGTGATGGGTCTGTGTGGTGTCGCTTCAGTTCAAGATGTTGCGGGAGTCAGGCTGTGTCTGATTCAGGCCAGGAGAAGAGGTGAAAAACAGGCGCTCTAACTCATCGCACCCCCAGACCAACACGGCTACTTGAACAGAGGCTCAAACACGCCATGGCGACCATATTTTTCCCCAGCGAGGTTCCGGAGTGTGTATCCGTGGGTATTGACCTGTTTTTCTTTGCGCAGGGAAACCCGGGAGCGGTGCTCAAGGGCATCAAGCTAGTGCCACCAGGCATACACCTGCTTCACATCACGAACCAGGTCGCAAACTCGCGCGCGGGCGTGTTCCTCGATTGCAAAGAGGGAGACTTTTTCGTGGTTGACTGGACAGAAGAGTCATTTCAAGTGGTTGCAGTTGCCAATTCACAGAGTGGCGTGGTGAGTGCGCCGCTTGGAGCCGACCTCGGGGCGTACCAAACGCAAATAGCACACGCTCTACCGTTCATGGTCAACTACGACCAGCAGGCACATCGGGACACTGAGCACGGATATGATAGGTGGCGGCGGCTTGTGAAAGGTGTGACGATGGATGTCATACGTAAGTTGTTCCCGCAGGAGGAAGAAAAGAACGATCGGTGCAGCCAGGTAATTTCCACCGAGCACGCTTCCAGAGAGGAGAACGACGTGCTGCTAGCGGCGCTGTACGAGTCAGCGAGGCAGAGACTGCAGAGGACTACGGATGACGAGGTTACGCGAGAAATGGTGGAAAACGACCCGGTGATGAAGTCGCTGGCGACATCGGAGAAAGGCTCGGAGATGCTGTACACCATAATTGACTTGAAGAGAACGATACGACCTGGTGCGAGCGTAGAGCAGGTGACGCAGGACTCACTGGATAAGAGCTGGTATGTCAAGACAAAGCTGCTCGGTGGAGGAGTTTCTCGATTTGTTGCAGAGTTTGAACTCTCATTTGTTTTGATGCTGTTACTCAACAACTACAGCTCGTGCCAGCAGTGGCTTAACCTTGCCAAAGTGACTCTCATGTGCGATGATTTGTTGAAGGAGAAACCTGATTTTTTTCGAGAGATGCTTGACTTGCTGTCTGTCCATTTAAGTCTCTTGCCTAAGGAACTCACAGAGAGCGATGCTGGTGAGGCTATGGTTGACATTGCGGGACTGGTATCTCCTCTCAAATCCTTTGGACATTCCCTCGAAGAGTGCGAAAACGACGTGCTTTTGCTGCAGAAGATGTATGCCACGGTGATCAACGCGCTGAATGACAAGTTTGACATCAAGGTGACGGTTGCTCTGGATGACGATAGCTCCGACGATGAGGACTACTTTTACGATAATGACGATCATGATGATGACGATAACAACCTATAGAAAGATAATATTACAAAGTGGACATCAGCTCGGCCTCAATATCCAAACCGAAATTCTCCTTCATTTTCAAAACCAAGTATCCCGCAATACTCCTCTTAATCACAACGACATCATCTGTAAATGTGTCGTCGCGATACGTCAGGTTATGAACCTGCTCAATCTTATTTGTAACGAGGTTCCTCACCTCAATGACAAACCTGCGATCGAGATCCGGATCATTGTTGGCACTCGCCACGGCGTATTCCAAATTCACAAACTTGTGGAGATCCGGATGCTTGAAGAACAGCCTAAACAATAGCTTCAGTGCATAGTTCGATGGGCTCGGTGTCTGACACTTGATCAGCAACTTGACAGCCAGCCTCCCAGTTGTCATTGAAGGTTCAAGGTTGGGAGTAAGCTTGTGTTTACCGTAGTACAACCTCGAGTCGTGGTCTGACGGCCGGCTCTTTTTGGCAGCGGGGAGGAGCATGTCAACATCGTGGTGCATGCCGTCCGCTTCGGATTCCATTGCTCGCCGTAGCGCCTCATCTATATCATCGTTCAGATCAACAGCGCCCTGACTCAGCAATAAGCGCACCCCGTCATCGCTGTGTGCCACCACATCCCGCTCGTCAATCTTGAGAGCCTTGAGCATCTCCGAGTTAGACCTCTCGAAGAAACAATCAAGATGATGCTTGCTGTAACAGTATCGGGGTATCGTTAGCTTGAGCCCGCTCAAACCTTTCCCGATCGTGGTTGTCACGGGCAATCGTATTCTGTCATCGTGATTGTGTCTCGTGACTATAGGCTTCAACAACCACAGATCCTTCCGCCGCTTCAGCTGCAGCTCGATGCGGAACGGGCAGTTGCACTTGGCCATCTTGCGTGCAGCAGCGCTGCCTGACAAGAGTCCATCCACATCCTTATCGCCGCCAACGCCATCGGGCTCCAGCTCGTCATCCACGTCTTTCCCCTCGGACTTGCCATTCTCCTTGTTGAGCCCGTGCTTGTGGCACAGCAGTATGACTCGCCGCTTATCGTTCTTGTTCACCACGAGCTTGTATCCGTGCATCAGCGCAAACCCCTTCGCGAGCTCCAGCAGCAGCTTTTTGTCCGCACAGTACACCAGTGGTGGCGGCGCCATCGGCTGGCTATACGCAGGGTCGTCTAGCAAATACCCGTACTGTAAAGTAAGTGGAGTCATGTTGTGCTCCACAATCATGAGCGGTGCTTGTTGAAGCTGCTGCTGCTGCTGGGGAGGCGCCCTGTGCTGCTCTGCCGATAAGGATCTCGACAACTCCCCTGCAGTCGGCACGTCTGCCGTACGCTTGAACGTCAGAGTATTCATTTGTCCGGTTCCTGAGCCACCCGTCACGCATCGTCTGGGGTCCAGCTGCGTATGTTTCTTGGGCCTGTACCCGCAGCGGGGGCTGTCTGGAGCAACACACCGCCCCCGTCAGCCCGCGGGCCGGGTCACCCTTGCCCCATAGTTGAGAAACAAAAACACCTTCATACTATTTGAGTATATAGAGGAAGTATATAATAGTGCCAAAGTCTATGCGACTCGTTAGCAGGGGAAAGAGAAAAAAACACAAGATGTAGAAAAAGAGGTAAACACAGGATTAGCATAGCAAGCATTTTCATAGCGGTAGAAGGGGGGCAGAGAGATTCAACGAACCCCAACACAACTCACACGTTATACGCTGAATAAACCAACGCGTCCAAAATAAAAACAATAAAAAAAACAAATAAAATCACAATATATCCATGTCCGTGACCAAGACCGAGACCATGTCCAAAGCTGTCAAAACAAAAAGGAAAACACAAATCAGTAGGCCAACCGGTGGAACCACCGAGCCAAAATGATGCAATATAAATAGCAAAGAAAGCACAGGCCAACACTCGGCCCTCTCTCTTGACCAAAAGAGCTCTAATGTCTCTTGCCCATGGCCAAAATGAACACCTTTTGTCACCAGGTGTCTTCCTCGTAAAAAAAACATCAATCAATCTGAAAAAAAGCACACAATAATCCATAACTTTTTTTTCTCTTTTTCCATCACTCTGCCCGTTTTACAGCAGAGTGAAAACGTCAGTAGAACAAATAAAACCACAAATGAAGAAACACACATAAATCATCCCCAAACTGACATGTCATTACCCCAAATATTCTTGAGGAACCCAAAATTTTTATCATTAGAAATGATGCTCTCGAAGTTTTTGCCGTCACCTGGAGTACCGTTCAAGTGAAAGTCATTAATGGTGGTACAAGGATTGAGGGACGGGTTGGCGCCGTTGCCAAATGCTGGTGGCGCGGCCTGATGCTTTTGAAAGTCGTTAGAACCGAAGGGGTCGAACCGAGGCGAAAGGATGTCGTCAATCGTCGGTGAGGCGGACCGATTCGAGCTGTTGAATGAGGAAACGGTCGAGTTCTCAGAGGTCGCAGACGCGCCAGAGAGCGAACCGCCAACCACAGGTTGCACACCAGCCATGATGTCGACAGGCTTCTTCTGTTGGCTGACAAAGAGCTGCTGCTGCTGCTGCTGCTGCTGCAGATGGAGCGGCTGCTGAAATTGCTGAAACGAAGCGACCTTGCTGGACTCCGGATATGTAACCGAATGCAAGTTGGACCTCATCATGGTTGGCTGCTGCTGCCTCTGCTGTCCACCCATGGGGCTCATGACGCGCTGAGGGTGGTGATGCATGGAGTATGGAACACCGCCATACTGATGCTGTTTTGAAAACTGGTGCTGGCGATATTTCGAGAGAGCTCGGTCAACATCTGTGACAGAGAAGGTTAGCAGAGTCTTAACGATAATGTGGGTTGAAAGAAAACATACCTTCGAGTTGGCTCTGGAAAGCGACCGGGTCGCTGCTGGTGCCAGAGGCGGTCTCCTGCTGGTGATAGAATGCCATGATGAAAAGAGTGAAAGGAGGGGAGAAAAAGTAAAACACAGATGTTGGGAGGTGGCGTGAATGAAATTAAAAATGGAATATAAAAACACTAACTTTGAACTGAGAACCAGAACACGAGTTAGGACGATATGCAGTAGCGGTAAGCTGTTTTGAGTGGTGATGGTGGTAGTAGTGGGGGGGTGAGTCTCCTGAAAGGGATGGAGAGGTTGATCTTCCAGTGAGCTCAACGGGCTCAGGGAGCCTTCGATCAACACGGCAAGGAGCTGGCGGCAGGTAGGTGTTACCCGGATATTTATGGTCACGTGCCTGTTTGGGGGTTACCCGCCGTTGGTCTTGTGCTTATTCCTCTTTAAAATTCGTTTATTTCCAATATATTATTACTGTCTTTCTCGGCTCTCGAGCAGGAGAGCATCGTCGGTATCGATCACTTCCATCATGTCCGTTTTGGTGAGAATCCCGCGCAGCTTGTTGCCCTGGCCAGGGAAACAGAAGAAGACAGTCGGCAGCTGCAACTTGTCAAAGATCTCGTAGATCGTGAGAACGGGCAACTGCGGCGACACCGACAGCAGTTGCGTGTTTATGATATGTTTCAGGGAGTAGCAGTCTTCCGTCCGCGTGAAGGAAACCGGCAGCTCGTCGCTTGCACCCAGCGCTTGCAGGTTTGAAATCTCGCGGCTCAACTCAAAGTAGGTCACGTAGCCCAGCAGATCTGGCTCGATCTTACTCCTGAGTACCGGGAACCCTCTGTATTTGCTACCTGCCAGCAGGCTCTCAATGTGCGTCACCGTATTGGAGTGCTCTTCGTAGATCACGGTCAGTCTGTCGAGAGGTTTGAGCACGGAGTTGCAGTCAATCACAGCCAGCGCTGGCTTGCCCAGCTCTTCGACAGAAGTCGGAAGAAATGGACGATCTTTGACAGCCAGCCACAGCTCATAACATGATCGACTCAAAAGCAAATCGTTGATGAACCGCGAACACAGCACTCCAATCATGATGGGCAGCACATACGTCAGAGCTCCGGTAAGTTCAAACAGGATCACAACCACAGCAACACTCATCTTGGTGACACCTGCTAGAAAGGCGCCCGCTCCAACTACAGCATATGAGCCGGGTGATATACACTGACCTTGCTCATTGCAGTTCATGAATATCCTGAGTGTCGGGAACCTCTGCTGCAAGAACTGGATGAAGCTGCCAACGAGACGTCCCATTGAGGCACCCACGGCAAGCGAGGGCATGAGTACACCACCAGGTATGGTGGCCCCATATGAATACGCCGACAGGATAAAGCCTTCTATAACTGTAATCAGCAATATCCATAGAAGCTTAGTGGGGAACGTCACACTGTCGGAACTTGTATCCAGATTGACGAGAGAACACAACGGGTTGTTCGACTCCTCCGCGCTCCTGTTCTTGAGATTGCAGTCCGTGAACAGAGCAGAAATCAGTTCGGGAAGCGGCATAGATGTAGTGGCAAACGGGTATGATATAATCGTTGTCAGCGCACACAGGGCCAAGAGTTCAATCACCTGAAGCCTCCGAGAGTTGGCGATAAACTTCTGGCGCAACTCTGCAAACAAAATGTTGAGCCTGTTGAAAAACACCCCAGCTAAACCACCGACAACACCAAGAAGCAAAAAGGGAAAGATTTCAAACATGATCCAGTTGTTGTCGTCCGTCACAAGGAATGGCTGGCTTGTGATCACCTCTTTGAAAGGGTGCAATGACTGGAGAACAGTGACGCTGATTGTAGCGCACACAAATGCGTTCCACATGAGCCTGTCGATAGGAAAAAAGCTTGAGATCTGCTCTAGGGTGAATAGGACACCTCCTATAGGTGCATTGAAGGCCACAGCTATGCCTGCGGCAACGCTCGCCGAAAGCAGTTCTCTTTTCAGCGCCTCATTCGTGTAAATATGTGGGAACCGTCTCATCACCATGTCCGTAACACCACAGGAAATGTGAACCAGGGGCCCTTCTTTGCCCACCCACACACCACTCGCGACAATAACAACCACTCCGACGGCCTTGGAGATCCAAACCTCGCTTGAAAGGTAATCGTTGATGACAAACCCGGAGAGGATTAGTTTGATATCCGATATACCGCTATTCTTGGTGTATGGGATCTTCTGAGCTATTAGTACCGCAATCAGGGCAAGAACCAAAGACGCTATTAGGTAGACAACAAAGTCATTCACCTTGTGTATAATGGATTCAGGGTTGATGAAATAAAAAGCAAGTCGGGACCAGCTTCTCCAGTCTTTCACATCACATTGAGCATCTAGATCAAGCAGGTCTGTGGCACAAACCCCTCCTTTCAAATCGTGTAGCCAAATGGAGACATAGTCTATGAGGATCGCCAGGACACCCATGAGGAAGCTCGAAGAAGCAAGAATTGCCCACTTGCTGTTGGCGCGCAATAACCTCGATATCCGTGTTGAAGCGCTTTTTTCTAGCTCATCGTGCGCCTCCCTTACCAATTCATACTCGTAATTCCAGTCAATCTCTGAAAAGTTGGCGTATTGTTTCCTCGCCCGCAAAGCCTGTGAAGAGGGAGCTCCACTCGCTTCTCCAAGCTGGTCGCTTGTCGGCCGGTGCTGAATGACAGGTATCTTGGCCCATCGCAGATCCCCCTTCAGCTCCAGCGGTGACACATTGTCCATTTTACCGCTTCTTGTTTTCTCGAAACGATTGTGTTTCTGGGTGATCAATGGAGCCGGACCGTTGAAATGCCACATAGCCCTATCGGGCGGTAGTGCCTCTACAAGGTGAAGACGGTAAATCAGCACCAAAAACAACTTGGTTTTTTTTATAAATGTACAAACTTTATGCCCATCAGATAGGTGTTCCCGTGGTCTTCATGTAGTTGTTGATGGGGTCCTTGTTGATGTTGTATTCCCGCATGTCTCTCAGCTGCTCGCTCGACACAATGTCCCGGAGACGTTTGTCGTTCCTGTACCACGTCCTGATAAGGTACATCATCTCAGTCTTGAGGTTTTTGTTGTAACCGTCGTAAATCTCAAACGTGTTGCTCTCAATGGTATCCATCAAAGTGTAGTATAGCTTGTCGTATGCCACCCCCGACTTAATGAAAGTGTCAACAATCAGGCCAGGCGTGGGACTGAAGTTGCCTGCTGGAGAAGAAAACTCCGGGTTGTAAATATACTTGGACAATAGCTGAAAGAGCTCAGCAACGGGGAACAGAACCTCGGTGTCACTCAACCTTGAGCCGATTACAACAAACTTGTTCGATAAAACGCTGAAAAAGGGCTCACCAGTTCCCTCCGACTTGAGATAGTCGGAATGCCATTTGGCGAGCAGTGCTTCCCAATGAGCCAAAATGTCCTCCGAATTCCTGTGATCAGACGTTTTGAAGATGACGAGTGCAAGCTCGTAATACCCAAGCGGATCGACAAAATCATTGTATAGATCACTGATGCCCAGGATCAGCCCATTGAGATCCTCGAGCGCCTTCTCCTTGGCTCCCTCGCTGACTCTTTCGTCGTTCAGGATCGTTAGCAAAAGCTCATCCTGAATGTTAGCAACGGCCATGAGATCCGTGATCTGTGTGGAGAGTAAGATCATCTCTTGTCTCAAGCTCTGTGGCCCCACACAGTTGCAAAACCCGTTCGCTCTAGACAAGAACTGGATCCTGTTGGCGAGGTCAATTTCAAACGAGCTCGTCGCTAGGTTGAGCAAAATTTGTGCTGCTGCAAAATAATTCTCGCGCTTCGACTGGAAAACCCACAGCAGCTTGGCCATTCGAATGTCCTTTGACGCGTTATCCTCGAGAAATTGCAACACATACGGCGTTTCCACCTCAAGCAAACGCTCACCGATCCCCTGTCCAATGAACCACCTGTAAAGTTCGTAATGAAACAATTTGTCTGGATATCCAAAACAGGTCTGGTAGCTAATGTCTCTCAACTGGGTGTACTGAGTGATGGTCTGGCCATCAAGTCCAATGAATGCGCTTTCATTGAATCCACTCTTGTTAAGTGTCGCTTTCTCGACGCTTTCGATAGCCTTCTCGTCAACATCCACAAGCACGTCAAAAACGAGACGATACAGTCTCAAGCGATTGTCGTATGCCTTCTTCTTTGGGTCGTCATTCAGCATGTTTCCATCTGGAACATACTGAAGGGCTAGCTTGGCCGAGTCCGTGTTGTCAGCAACGTGGAGAAGAAACTCAATGGCACCGCCGTAGTAGTTCAGTTGCAGCATGATGTTGACTGCGTCTGTTATGGTCTCAAATGACAAAGAGTCGCTAGTCTTCTCGAGGAGCTTGACAGCGGCCTGCAGGTAGCCAACCTTTGTCTCGTGGTCCCTGTGACTGTCATCTTTTGCCCTCTTCAAGCTTTCAATAGCCTTGAAGATAAGCACGTCTTCTGTGGAACAGAAAGAGCCGCATCTTTCTTGCAAAGCGTTGGCAATAAAGTCAACGGACCCTCCGTGTGCTATGCTTCTGTTGATCACCGAGGACAAAATCTCCTTTGTCAGCTTCCTTACATACTCGTCGCTGGGAGCAAGGAACTCACCGAATGTAAGACAACTCAAATCTGCCTGGAATTGTATAGGGACGTAGCGCATGATGTCCTCGATACTGGATTTTGAGCTCGAATCGGCATCCTCGAGCAAGATAATCAGAAACGAAAGTCCCTCCTTCATGCTGTTCAATAGCTTCATCACAGCGTTAAGTCCCACATGCTCAGCCTGGCGGCAAATGTCGAGCTCCTTGTTGCTCGAGGGGTCATAACTAAAGCTGGGTGCCGACAGTCCCGGAATGCTCTTTTCGTGCTCTTCGAAAAAATTCAACACAATGAGCAGAGAGCACAATAGATACTCAATCTCATCCTTGCTCATGCTTACTCCGGAAAGCATCACGTTACTCTTGAGTTCCTTCACAGAGGTATCTAGCAGGAACCCATCTTTTCCGAATTTGACCGCCGGACTGAGTGTGAACACTTCCTTTGACCAGACATTTCTCATGAGTCTGGATAACAGAAGCAAAACAGCAACGAATCTATCGCTCAGTTCGACGTTATCAATCAGAGGCGTCAGGTTCTTGTCGAGTTTGGAGTTCTGTCCACCCGTTATGAACATTTCCGTTGCTTTACTCTTTGCAAGGTCAGACTTGCCGTATTTGCAAGCCAGATACAACGCGGTTGAGCACGCTTCGTCCGTGCCGTACTTGACAGCAAACTCCTTGAACGTTGCGTCCCCCAGTGAGTCCTCAAGAATCAGGTCGGGTGTACGATAGCGGTAGATATGAATTCCTGTGCTCGTCAAGATCGCCACCTCCAACGGGTCTTTCACGTACTGAGACGCAAAAGTGTTGCTGTAACCCTTCGGTGTCTCCGTGGCGTTGGGGCTCGGCGTCAGCTGCACAATGTCGTGAATGCGGCCAAACGATCCCAGGAACTCGAAGTCTTCAACGTAACCGAACAAGCGCTTCAGTATGCCGTAGTCAGGAGTCGAAACAAACAGGCGGTCGACGCCCTTTTTGTCGTCTGAATTAAGCACGCCAAAGTAGATTCCGGGCGACACAATGGCGCCCTCTCGCAGCCCATCGAGCATGGTGCTCGATTCCTGTGCTTGTTTCAGCTGAAGAGGCGTGACGCTAAAATCCTTTGGTGTCTTGACGGACCGCGGCTTTTCAGTTTTGGTCGTGGTGTTTTCCTGCTGCTTTTCAGCTTCCAGTACCTTGTCGTAGAAGGCCTGATCCGGAGGTGGGAACTTCAGGTGACTAGTCGTCAATGCGAGTCTGTCTCCAAGTGTTGTGCTTCCATTGATGTACAAGCGGCAGCCGTTGGACATGATAGCCACGAGGAATAGGTTGTTGCTCTCGACGTTCCCGACTGGCTGGATTTTCACAACTGAAAAGTTTTTCCTGTTGAGAAGAGGTGACTGGATGTTAATAGTGAAAGTGCTCAAATCTTTGAGCATGTTAATGGGGGTCTTTATCACCGCTGTCCCAAGCACCGCCGAGCCATGCTCGATTCGGATTTTGTATGCTCTGATGATCGATTTCGACGAAAGCGTGTAGAGGATGTTCCTTGTCTGGTCAATTTCCATTTGAATGATTGTCTCAGCTGCGGGGCCACTCACCATGGACTCGTAGCTCGTGTTTGACAAAAGGTTGAGTCCAGGGATTTTCTGTAAAAACCCGTAGGACGGCACCACCGTTGAAAAGCTCGTTTTTGTCAAGCACTCCTTGGTGCAGTTGCGATGGAACCACTCGTCGGAGTTTGAGTAAGACAGTTTCCAGACGTTATCGCCATCGCCGGTCCCAGAAAAGAATATATCGTTGGTCTTGTCAAAAGACACGAACCGATTCACCACGAGTCCCTGTGCAGACACCGACATGCCAGTGTTGAATATTTCCATTTTTTTCGTAACTTTATCGTAAGACACCGCAAGTACATGAATATCCATTGGAGTGGACACAATCAACATGTAGTTTACACTCTCCACAAACACGTTGGCTTTGGGCTTCACCAGCTTCACCGTGAGAATGGTGTGTCTGAACTCATCGATAGTGAAGTACTCCTGCTCCGAGGAGCTGTTTCCCAAAGCCAGATAGTTCCAGATAATCAGCTTGTTGTCGACAGTCAGCCACGCCTTCTGTATCTCCGGGAAGATGCCAATGTTGGTTATGCATTCGGTGCTGTTGTACTCCTCAAAGATCTTCTCCGGGATGTTGTAGATACTCGCCTTTTCAAATCGAGAAAAGGGCCCCAATCCACTGAACGGCTGAAAATTGTAGTTGTCAATAGCATATCCTGATATCACCTCATTCAATATCGGCGTGTTGTTGTCATTATCAATGGCATTCTGTACGCTCTGGCTTGCGATCGCGAGTGGAGACGATGACGACAGAGGCGGTATCTTGAAGCTGCCCGGCTTGCCAGAAAACTGCTCCTCTGACTGTTTGTTTTTCATCCACTGGTTGTCCATCTTATAGAGGGAATTGCCCGGCAGGCTGACATTGTAGTACCATGACACGGGTTTCTTCTGACTGGCCCTTCTCAAGGCTCGTCTCTTTTGGAGATCGGTGCGTTCAATTTTAGGGTCAGACTCCACCGAGCTATCCTTACCGACCCCAAGAACCTGACTAAACCTGTCAGCCATCTTCTGAAAGCGTCCGTTTAGTCGAGTGTGGGTGGATTCACGTAACTAGAGATTTTTTGTGCTTTTTCTTCGACCCGTTGTTTATATTTGACGTTTCAACACTTCGAGAAAATTGAACGCCAGATGATTGTGTTTCGCACGTCTTTCGTTTTGCTGTCTACGCCTGAGAAAATGATAGATCAGAGAATTCACAAGAGTGCTTTGAATAAAAAATGCGTGTTGATATTATCTATCTATCTAATGTACAGTTTATGTCATGCAGAATGTGAAACTCAGTTGGCTTCGATGAGGGGCTGGTACTTCTCAAAGACCGCGTCGATGCCGCTCAGGATCTCCTTCTTTCTGTCGGCAGAGATCCACGAGCCATTGACACCGTTCGCAGCAATCTTGCACCAAGTCTTCAAGTCAAACCCAAAACGCGTGTGAATGAGAACGTAGTTGTCCAGGATGAAGCCACCAAAGTATGCAGGGTCATCAGAGTTGAGCGAGAATGGCACGTTTGCGTCCAACCAAGACTGGATTGGCAGCTCTGACACGTCGCTGACAACTTGCAGCTTAACGTTGGACATTGGGCAAACAGACAGCAGAGTCTGATTCTCAGCCAGTCTCTTGATCAACTGCTCATCCTTGATCGAGTTCACGCCGTGATCGATTCTAGTCACATTGAGCAAGTCAAGCGAGTGAGAAATGAACTCTGGGCCGCCTTCCTCGCCGGCGTGTGCGGTCAAACCAACCTCTGGGAACTGATCCCTGACAGCCTGGTAGCACTCGATGAACAAGTGAGGAGGGAATGGCTTCTCCGCGGAGTCCAGACCCAGTCCGTGAATGATCCCCTGCTCATAGAAGGGCTTGGCGCTCTCAATCGTTTGCAGTCCATTGGCAGCAGGCAGGTGTCTCAGCAAGCACATGATGAGCTTGGTTGTGATCCCCAGTTCGGCCTCAGCCTTTTCGGCAGCCCTCTTGAAACCATTGACAACGGTCTCGATGGGCACGCCTCTCTCGACATGGCCCTGTGGGTCGAAGAACGTCTCCGCGTGCCAGAGCCCGTCTCTCTTAGCCTTCTGGAAATATGCCCACGCGAGTTCAAAGAAGTCCTCCTCCTTGATCAGCACGCCCATGCCGATGTAGTAAAAGTTCAGGAAATCCTGAAGGTCTGCAAAGCGGGTGTATCTGTCCTCCAGTTCCTCGATAGTCGCTGGGAATTCCTCTGGCAAAGCAACGTTGTTTCTCTTTGCCAATGGGAAGAGCAGATCAGGCCCGAGAGTGCCCTCCAGGTGAACATGGTGCTCACATTTGGGCAGCTCTCTCAGAAAGCTGTGCATGTGGCCGCTGCATTCGTATCTGCTCATTTTTTTTTCGGAATTGTAGCAGTGGGTGTGTTTCTGTGTGTGTTGATCAACAGCTAAGAGAGAGAAAAAGGGGGGAGACCTTTCAAACAGCAATAGGGGTGTTCTCCTTTATATGTAGCTGCCTCAGCGGTGGAGAGGCGTCAGATCCAAAAGAAATTTCGCTGTTGTCTTCAAAGGGCAAAAGGCTTCGTGCGGCAGCCGTTGAAATTTCGCGATGAGGACTCGGCGCGGCCGGTGCGGTTGCCTCTTGCGGAGTTGGATTAGGCGTGTGCTCTTTATTTGGAATGTATTTATGGTTGGTGGAGTTGTCTCTTGGGGATTGTATTGACTGTTTATTTGTGGTGGTGGCCGCGTGGTGGAGGGAGGATGGGAGTGTGAGGTGCTGTCACCGGACTGGACCGCACAGATTCGGACTTTTGGGCACCACTTTATGTGGAGAAGGTGGTGCCATTCCTCTTTTCTATAAGAGCTCCGGAACTAAAAATAAATAGAGAAAGATTCCAGCTTTTTTGCTTGACAGATATGTGCCTTCTTTAGGTTCCGAACAAGGAATTGGCTTGGAGTTTTTCCGAGGCTTGGCAACGGGCAAAGCCGTTTAGCACATTCTCAAACTGGTTGTCTCTCGCGTGCAAAAGTAGGATGAGTGTGGAAAAAATATTTTTATCACACTCGAAATAGTTCAGGGGAAGGAACTAAAGAGTGGTAGTTTGTTTAGTTCTCAAGAATGAAAATATTTCTTGAAGTGATACATAATTCTGGAAAATCAAACGAAGATCCAATTCTTTTCATGACACAAATATCCAATTTTTTTCAGGAAACCCCAAACGCCAAAATTGAAGAAATCCATATGACGCACGTAAAAAAGAACCATTTCGGTTGCGGCCATATCTAGCAGAAAGCACCGTTTCCCGTCCGATCAACCGTAGTTAAGCTGCTAAGAGCCTGACCGAGTAGTGTAGTGGGAGACCATACGCGAAACTCAGGTGCTGCAATCTCTTTTTTTGTCCTCAACTGATATCACTGCTTCTGGTTTCTCATTTGCAGAAAGATCGAATGATATCTCACATTCCACAACTGGTTTATATCGAGTTCCATTTAGTATAACTTCATGTTTAAAGACAACCCGTGTAGTGCACCACTCAACGGGCAGACGCGATAAGTGCACCGCGTTCACGGGCAAGAAACACTCGCACTTATCCCGGTCGCCACCATTCTGCCCTTTCGCTTGACTTCCGTTTGAAAGATAGTTCTCGATCGCACCGGAGATGTCTGTTTACCTGAGCTGATAAGAACAAACCGCGAATCATCTTTAAGCCCCATGTTTGTACAACGGCTAGAGACAAGGTAAACATGGTGGTGAAAGGCAAATTCTCGAAAAAGCCACCAAAGGCACCAGACCGCAAGTCACCTACGGCGCAGATCGAGAAGATAGCGTCGCTGCAGCGCATGAAACTGAAAGAAGAGGCTCTGGATATCCTACACGAGATCGCCACCCTTGTGGCTCCCATCATGCGTGAGAACAGCTTCAAAGTCTCGCTTTTGTGTGAGTTCTTCCCTAAGGATCGTAACCTGCTTGGCTTGAACGTGAATGCAGGTCAGAAAATATGCATCAGACTCCGTCCAGCACATGACAACCTGAGTTTCCTACCGCGTGGCGATCTGATCGGTACAATGCTGCACGAGCTGACCCACAATCGGTTCGGCGCGCACGACAATCGGTTCTATACGTTTCTGGACGGGCTGAAGGATAGGTTTCAGGATATTCAGATAAGGGGGTCGCTGGAGGCTACTGGGTATGCCAGTTTTAGTAACATTTTGGGAGGAGGAGGAGGAAGGGGAGGCTCTATAGTAAACGAGCGGGATGCAAGGATAAAGAAGCTGAGTGAGATCAAGTTTAAGGCTGAAAAAAGACGGCTTGGGGGCTCTAAGCCCAAGTCCACGAAAAGCATGCGTGAATTGATTTTGGAAGCTACGGAGCGGAGATTGAAAGATCAAAAGTGGTGTGCTGGAGAGATCTTGAGCCAAGGAGGCAAAGAGCCATCGGTTGTGCCGGACGATGATGAACTGGAGATCATCTCGATCGAGGAAGAAAAGCTTGCGGGAAAGGAAGATGAGAGCATTAAGAAGGAGACGGCAAAAATTGTGGAGATTCTTTCGGACGAAGGCTCCAGCGACGAGGGTCCAAGCGCAAAAAGGCCAAAAACAGGGGTCACCAAAAACACAGAACTTGTCGTGGAGGTTATCGACTTAACAGACTAGTAATTAGATTCACAAATGAGACTCACAAGTGTAGGTACTGTTTTGTTTTCACAACCTTCACAGAGGACGTTTTGGATGTTGATTGCATCACCGTGCCGATGAGCTCCGGCGGGCGGAGCTTACGAGAGGGCCTTTTTTTTTGGCGTGGCCGGCAAACGTTGCAGTGGTCGAAATAATGACTATTTCACCTCATCGTATAGAATACTTCATTCATTCTAAACTCAGTAGTTCCGGTGATTAAGAAGGTATGGATTGACCCATTTCTCTATGCTGTTTGGGGTGGTTTACACACATCCCCACACACATCCCCATTTTGAAAGGGCAGAAACGCCTAACCAGCCTCCTCCATCCACTCCCCATCCGCAAACTCGCTCTGAAGAACCACGAAAAACGGTCAAATATGGTTAATGATATAGATGAGATATAAACGTTTTTATATAAGGCACACCATAGCCTGTTATATATCCCGATTGATAGAGAAAGGCCGCAGTGATACGAGCCCCTGTCCACCTCCCCCCTTGAAGGAAAGTAGAGAAAAACAAAACGCACAAAGCCCCATCCATGGCTTTCACGAGATATAGATATGAATCAATACCCTCCCTCCATTGCAATAAGTGTGCAACAATTTAGACAACGAGCATAACACCAATGGCCAAAGCAGATCCAAGTGAAAGACCCAAAACCTTGTTGTTACCGTAGCTGAGCTGAGCAGCAGCACCGGCAGACGAGCTCGAAGACGAGTTGGACGAGTTCGAAACGTCTCTCTGCTGCAGCAGGTAAACGGTGGTGGTGGTGGCAGCCTTGGTCTTGTCGAATCTTCCGTACTTGTGGGTGCCGGTGCTCGAAGGAGACGACGATGGCTTGGTCTTGTCGAATCTGCCGTACTTGTGTGTGCCAGTGCTCGAAGGAGACGAGGATGGCTTGGTCTTGTCGAATCTGCCGTACTTGTGTGTGCCGGTGCTCGAAGGAGACGAGGATGGCTTGGTCTTGTCGAACCTACCGTACTTGTGGGTACCAGTGCTCGAAGGAGACGAGGATGGCTTGGTCTTGTCGAATCTGCCGTACTTGTGCGTGCCACTGCTCGACGAGGACGAGGACGCCTTGGTCTTGTCGAACCTTCCGTACTTGTGGGTGTTGGTTGACTCACCGTAGCGGGTCACGGTAACAACGTTGTTGGCAGCCTCCGCCGCGGGAGAGGCCCAGGCGGACGCAGCGTTCAGGCCAACGACGCAAGCAGCAAGCGATGAGAACTTCATAACTGGCTTCTATTGCTGTGTACGGAAAAAGAACACACAAACGCGAACAAAGGGGAGAAACAAAAAAGGTACAAGAGCGTTGTGTTTATTGGCGGTATTCGGGTCTGGAAAAGCAGCAAAAAGTTCCCAGGAGGTCGGGGGAATTGGGCCGTGGATGCCGCTGCAAGAAACTCTCTGATTACCCGCAGCTGACGTCAGCTCTGTTGACTGTTGCCGAATCGGGTGCAGGTAGTGCGCGGACCACGTTCCCGTTGGGGGTGGCGGGAGTCCGCTTTGGGAACGGCGTGTATCTAACAGAAAAGGAGAGATCATTACAGTGAGGACGTAGAAAGGAGTAATAGGCAAGAGGGAGGAGGAGGAGGAGGAGGAGGAGGAGGAGTAGAACAAGGGGGGAGGGAAGAGAGTAAAGATGTTGTGAAGGGTAATGACGGGATTAAGAATCAACCAAGAGTGGAAAATGTAGAAAGTGGTGGATAAGTAAACATGATGAGAGAGTAAAAAAGTAGAGACAAGAGTAACAGGGGTTGAAAAAAGATATAATAGAATCAGCCGGCAAAATAGCAACAAAATGAGTATCGATAAAAGAGGGAAAAGGCAAAAGATGGGTACTAGAGATGGTGGCGAGAGGAGTATAGAAAAAGAGGGTTGGAGGAGAAGTAGGAATCTGGAAAAAGACAGCAGTTTGCAATCAGCTAAAGTGGAATCCACCTTGGTTCAAATTGGCATCCACACCGAATCCAAAGGCTTCACCGCTTTGCTCTGGCTGCAGCCCTGTTCCCTCATCCTCGACGTCATCACCGTTAAAGTACTTCTCAACGATGTGGTATGCTTTGGAGTAGATCTTGTCGTTGTCATTATTCTGGCATTCGAAAATCTTCTCCGCACCGCCAGCCTCTTCGATGTAAACGGCATTCTCGTTTATGCTCGTACCACGTGTCTCCTTCTCCATCTCTCCCATTTTCAAGATGTTTTCAAGTGCATCCAGGGTAACCTCGATAACCTTGTTGTCGGCAACAGACAGCAAGTCACAAAGAGGTTTGATACAGCCCTGGCTGACGAGGTAACGGATCTGGTCGGGTCTCGTAAGACCACCCGACGAAGCGTTAGAAATGGCCCAACATGCCTCCTTCTTAGTCTTGTAGTCACCCGTAGCAAGCAGCCTAATGATCTGAGGAATAAGGTTACTGTCAATAACCGCCTGTATCTGTTCAGGGTTGCCCGCAGTGATGTTGGAAATTGTCCAGCACGCCTCCTTCCTGATAGTCTCCTTGGGGGAGCGCAGCAATGGAAGCAGAGCAGGGAGCACGCCAGAGTTGATGACAATTTGGGTCTGCAGATCGTTACCAGTAACGATGTTACCAACAGCTCTCAGAGCCGGGGTCTGCACGAGCGTGGACTCATGGCCAAGCAACTCAACAAGCCTGCGTGGGATCCTGGCATCGACGACAGCCTGAATGGCCTCTGGAGGCCCGTCCGACAGATACGAAATGGCCCAGCACGCGTCAATCAGAGTCTCAACGTCAACAGAATAGATCAGTTTGGCCAATGTAGGAAGGGCCGCCTTGACAATCGTCCAATCAGGCTGTGGACTCTTGCCTCGGCACAGATTGGAAAGAGTCCAAGTGGCAGTTCTGAGGAGTGACATCTTCGTCGATGTGAAAAGAGAAAGCACTGGATCCATAGCCTCACACGACAAAACATAGTCTCTGTACGAAGAAGAGTCACCTGCAACGTTACCCAGAGCCCAAATAGCCTGCTCCTTCACCTCAAGAGATGGTGAATACAGCAGGTTAACGAACAATGGGACAGCTCCAGATTCGACAACAACCTTGGTTTGATTCGAGTTACCGGAAGCAATGTTGGTTAAAGCCCACGCCGCCTCCAGCTGCAGCAGTTCAGGTGGACCCTTCATAAAGTTGACAAGTTGAGGAACGACGCCGCTCTCGATCACCAAATCGATGGGTGGGTTATGCTCCTTAGACAAAACTTGTCTGAACTTGACTGTGGCGTCCAGTTGAGAGTCCAGATCTGGCGAAGAAATCTTCTCCATCATCCTAGGAAGCTCCTGTTGCAGCTGCTTGTAGAACACATTATCGTCACCCAGGTCATCCTCATCCTCCGAATCGTTCGTGCTAGCGCCCGTGGCAGTAGATGCGTGGTCAACGAGGTTTCTTCTCTTGGTGAGGATTTCATCTCTCTTTGCCTTTCTCAGCTCAACCTGCTGCGTTTCTCTGCGTCTTCTCATTTCATCTGACTGGAAACGATTCTTGTTTTTGAAGTTGGACTTCCTGTACTCAGGAATGAACCTGGATGTGGAGTCGGAGTTCATGGTTGGTATTATGTTCTTGATGGCGTCACGATACTACCGCTCTTTTCTGTTGCTCTTGTTCTCCTCGTAGTACAGAACTAGCGATGACACGTAAATTACAAAGTGCGGATATTCCGAATCAGCCGAACGTTCCTGATGCCTCTTTGGAGGGAAGTATGTTGTTTTATTTGTCTCTCACAAAGGACAATACAAGCCCAATTTTTTATTGGGACGGCGGGTGCCAATTTCCTTTGCAACTCTAAGTGATCCATCGCAAAAGTGGGTGGAACCGGCGTGTGCTAAACACTTGTTTTTTTCTGGGCGCGAAGCCATAACAGTGACACGATATACGCAGGGGTCGTGCTGAAAATTACACAAGTCGTCTGGGGGAACCACGACCTTTCTTGCGGGAGGGCCTGGATTACGGGTCGTTCTCTGTGGATCGGGGTGAGTGCCAGAGAAACACACAGCGTCAGGGAGCGTTGAGTCGAAAACGCACATTACTGAAGCTTCATGTTCTTGGAAGTGAGGGCTCTTCAGGGTGCCCGGTGGGCGTCTGTGGCAGCGCACAGGCGCGCTTTGTCTAGCTGCAATGTGCTTCTGGACGATGTAAGACTCGGCATGGATCCAATGGAGTACGTCCTTAAGCAGAACCAGCTCGTGAGGACGAGGGTTCCTGGATCGTACATGTTTTCGAAAATGCTCGATGAGAAGTACAGACTGGGCCATACCCACATGTACGAGGCACCCACGGCTGGCTTTGGAGCCGGTGCAAAGAGAGTATCGATCGGGTTTGCCATTCTCGGCTTATACTTCAGCAATCTGATGGCGGCGACTGAGATCATGGAGTATGCTGCTACGCTGACGAGTGTGGTTAGCGTGCTTCCCTTCCCTGTGGTTCAGTATCTGACAAGTCCGACCGTGTCCAAGATCTACCGCCTGTACGATACTTCAAAGCCACAGACCCTAGAGAGCCTCGTGGACAAGGAGACACTGATATTCCAGCGGATCAACTGGTATGGTGGCAAGTCGTTCAACGAGCTCGTCGAGGTGCAGAACCTGCGACTGCCGGAAGCTGGTGAGTCGCGGTTTGGCTGGGTCAATTTGGTAGCCCAGGACCCCAAGACGGGAGTCACAAAGTATTATTACTTGACAGAAGACCTTGGAGGCTTCAACATGGACAGAATATGGGGCATTGCTGACAAAAATAGTGGGGTGGACAATGGGAGAACATTTAAAAAGTGAGACGGCTTGGGATTCTTCCGAGAGGCAGTTCTCGTTATTTATTTAATTGTACATAAATTCTATTCATTTCTCCTGAAAATTCCCTTATGTTTTGTAGTTGTTTTTGTGTGTTTTTCGAGCAGCTTTTGACAGTTTCAGCATTGACTGTACCCAGGGTGCTCGCTTACACAACGGTCTGCGAATCCGATGAGCCTGTGACTAACTACTGATCGGTTGTAACTGTTCCTCCTCCAGAACTTGCAGCAACAGGAGTGTTGGTTATAGCTGCTTCCCCCACAATAACAAAGCATATCACGGCCATGAAAGTGGTCATTCAAAAGGTAAAGTCAGCTTCGGTGACTGTAGAGCAGAAAGTTGTATCGGAGATTTCCAAGGGCCTCATGCTACTCGTCGGAATTTCGACCGAAGACACGAAGGAGGATGTCGATAAGCTGGCGAACAAAGTGCTACGACTAAAGATCTTTGAGGATTTGTCGGTAAAGGCCACTACTGAGACCGAATGGCACGGTAAACCATGGCAAAAATCGATTGCTGACATCAACGGCGAGATTCTCTCGGTGTCTCAGTTCACTCTGTGTGCAAGCATCAAGAAGGGGGCCAAACCTGATTTTCACAGGGCACAGAAGGGCCATATCGCCGTTGAGCTGTACGAACTATTTTTGTCGCAGCTCAGGGCCGCCATAGGTGAGGAGAAGGTGAAGGACGGACAGTTTGGGGCGATGATGGATGTGGCACTAGTGAACGACGGGCCAGTGACCATTGTGTGGGATACTAAAGATTAAGAGATATATTACAAATAGATGGTAATGTGCATTAGAAAGCTGTTACCTGGGAGTTCTATGTCTTTGTGTGTTCCTTCTTCTTTCGCCAGCTGAAAGGAGACATCGAGCGTGCAGGAGAGAAGCCGAAACTTCGAATCGGCGAAAGTGCATCCTCTCTCGACGCCGTGGGCGAGAGTGCATTCTTGAAGCGAGACAGCCTTGACCTAGAATCTCTCGAAGAGACAGGCGCAAGGGAGAGCTCAGACACAAGCGAAACGTCGCTATCATCGTTGGCTTTACGCGCTACTGGCACGTAATCCCCCAGTCGCCGTCTGTAGTACTCCTCTGAATTTATGGAATCTCCATTCGAGACATCCGACGCCGAGCTGACAAGACTCGAAGTGCTTTCGGCTACCGTCGTGTTTAGCACGGCATGGCTCGCTGGTTTAAACCACGGATTCACAACAATGACAGGAACAGAACTGAATGTCAGGCAGTACTTCGACATTGACTTTGGTGATATTATGCTTTTCAGTCCTGTTTGCTGAAGTCCTCTCGTCCCAACGATCAGAATGCTAGGCTCGTAGTCGATAATGGCCTTCTCGATCTTTGTTCGCACGTTGCCAATCGTGAGTTCAAGAACAATGGCAATGGCCTTACCTCCATTATTCAACGCCATGATCTGGTCGAGAATCCTTCTCCCCTCCTTTTGATAGGTCTCATTCACCTCACTTACCAAAGGATCGTCCTTGTTCAGGACGCGCAAGCACACGATAGTGTCACCATCGTCCATCATCTCATCGATAGCCCATTTGAGCGCCACCAGCGAGCACTCATTCTCATCATAGCCACAGAGAAGTGTTCGTGATATTCTCGACAGTTTATAGTTGACGTGGCGTGTTTTGAGTGTAAGCGAAAGCTTTTCGGTGTCTTGGTTGGTCAAAGTGTCAAATACAATTCTCCTTTCAAACGATTTGCTATTGCTGAAAGGTGGCCTCTTGGCACCAAATGGCCTCAGAGAAGGTGACAAACATGGCTCGAGGGCCGGCGAGTCTTGCGCGGAAGCCGGCGGACTCAACGGCGCCGGACTTTGTCTCGTAGAGGGTGTTGCAAGCGCAGAATGTGCAGGTTGACTATCTGGACCGCTCTCATCCGCGGTATCGTACATCAGCGAGTTCAGGTGTGTATTTCTTGCAGTCTCATCTAACTCATCCTCCTTAACCTCCTTGGCCTCCTCCTGTGCGTTCTCTTTGGCCACATCGTCTCCTTTCCCTTCATGGTGCAGTGGAACGTCTGTATCATCCAGATGCAGCGACGATATGCTCGGCAGATACGAGGGGGTCGGAAGTATCGATGCGAGATCCAGCGTCTTACGGGGAGACGGCAGATCTTGGTCCGCGGCACTCATCCCTGGGGATATGCAATCCTGTCTGTGTAACTGCTCGTTCCAACCTCGTGAAAGCCTCTCCGACCATCTAGCCAATATCTCGATGGCGATTTCCGCCATTTGGCGGCATCTGGCGGAAACTGCCGTACATGATAAAACCGGAAACTGAATTTGCCACGTGACATGGGGAAATGGTTTCCGGCACAGCTCTTGGATAAAGAGAGACACGATCTGACGTTTTCTTAACCCCTTTGACTCTTCCCAGACTCATATTCTATTTTGCCACTCTAAAAGCATGTGCAGGTTTCTCATATTTAAGGGCAAGGAGCCGGTTCTGCTCTCAGACTTACTGACGCGTCCCGCTCACTCCATCATCAACCAGTCGTTCGACTCTCGTTTGAGAATCGATATGAGGAGGCCTATCAACGGAGATGGGTTCGGCCTGGGCTATTACACTCTGGATGACACGATAGGTGTGGATGGTCCCTGTGTTTTTAAGGCCATTACTCCTGCTTGGAATAACCTGAATCTGCAGAGACTGGCTGAAAAGACCAAATCAGAACTCATCTTTGCGCACGTCCGCGCTTCCACATATGGTGTGCTAAGTGAGACGAACTGCCACCCTTTCACGTATCACAGTGTCATGTTCATGCACAACGGCGGCATATCGCACTTTGAAAAGCTGAAGAGGAGATTCATTGACCACATTGCGGATGAATACTTCTTGCACATACAAGGATCGACCGACTCAGAGTGCTCGTTTGCCCTGTTCCTGGACACCCTACAGAAGCTGGGAGTGGACCCTAAAGATCCTCGTGGAAACTTTGGGCATAATATTCTGAGAAAGGCTCTGGTGCAGACGATACAATACATAAAGGACTGGACGAATGAATTGGGACTCAAAAACCCAGAGCCTTCTCTGCTCAACATCGCAGTGACAGATGGGGATTCCATTATCGTTTCGCGCTACGTGACTTCCAAGACAGACGAGGCCGCATCGCTGCATTTCAGCACAGGCTCTAGGTTTCTGGAGTATGCTCCGGGACAGTACAGGATGGAGAGACTGGACAGGTCGCAGGACGTGATAATGATCGCGTCCGAGCCACTAACGTTTGAGAGAGGAGATTGGATCACGGTCCCAACAAACTCCACACTGACAGTTAGGAAGCAAACAGTTCTGTTACATCCGATAGTGGACGAGTATTTCCAGGCGAACCCTTCGTTCGAGAGAAGCTCGGGGTTTGCGGAGTCGAAGGGATTGATGGGTTCTGTTCCTATGGGCGAAGTTGTAGACAGCGCACTGCCTCCACTGGAGAGAGAGGGAAGATCGAGGGGAACAGTACATTCTGGGTCGACAATCATGGTTTAGCTACTTTCACGAGGATAATTATGTACAAATGACACAAAAATGTTTTTCTGTTTTGGTGAAGTAGTGCCACACTCAGTCAGGAAGTGCCAATTTTGATGCATCAGAAAGCTGGCCGAGTTTATCGCTTCATGAGCCAGTATAACGAAGACCAAGCGATACCCGTCTAGCATGAGCAGTAATAACCCATGGCTTCCGGCGCCGAAGAAGTCCTTTGGTGAGATGACGCCAGACGAGCAGGCGGAGGCAGGTGCTGTGATGATGGTGAATTTCATGCAATCGTGCCCAGGCAAGACTGTCATGAGTGGAGTAACGGGCTTCGGCTTGGGTGGGTTTTTCGGTCTTTTCATGGCGTCGGTATGTTTATTTTCTTAAGGGGTTTTTGTCTTATTGGTTCAAGTTCTCAGTACTAATGGTTAACATTCTAGATGGCGTATGACGTACCCGTGGGGAACACAGGAGCCTCTCACATTTCCGAGCTTCCTCTCAAGCAGCAAATGAAGCTGCAGTTCAGCGATATGGGCAGACGCGCGTGGTCGAGTGCAAAGAATTTTGGCTACATTGGCATGATTTATTCGGGTGTGGAGTGCGGTGTGGAGAGCCTGAGAGCGAAAAACGACATATGGAACGGCGTTGGCGCAGGGTGCATCACGGGAGGTGGTTTGGCTATAAAGAGTGGTCCACAGGCAGCGTTGATCGGGTGTGCTGGGTTCGCAGCATTTTCCACCGCTATTGACCTTTATCTCAGATCCGAGAATGCGAGACCTCCCATTAATGATTATGACGAGTGATGTGTAATTTAGTCTAGAGCTCCAAGCGTATGTACATAAGAGGCAGTGGGTTTATTTTAGACCGCGGTATCAAAGACGCCCTTGCGTCTGTTCATGTGTTTATTGACAAACACACTGCTCAGCAGCTTGAGAACAAGATAGGCCACACATCCACAGAACCTGAAAAGGGCCATGAATGCCACGACCCACATAATGACGGTTAGAAAGACTTGTGTGCGTTTGCTGGGCAGGAATGTCGTTGTGTCATAGTCATCTGGTGTGAACTGATATAATCCACCAACTTCAAGAACCAGCGCAACTATAACAAAGTTGGAAAACATCCAGACCAAAACGGTCATAGACCTAATGAAGGCAAAGTAGAAGGCATCTCGCTCTTCAGGATCCACATAGCCATCGGACTCCACTTCACGCTGCATCAGAATGTTCAGATTACTCTTGTAGGAAGCATCAATCTCCTTCTTGGTGGTGGGAATAACAACCTCAATTTCCTGTCCAGAGGGAGCCCAAACAGCCACACCAAGGTCATTCCGTACGTCTTCACCTTTTGTTCCCCACGAGATGTCGTGAATGTTGCAGAATGCATAGATGTTCAGAACATTGATATAGGCGGGACTCAAAAGCAGATATTGGACAAAACAAGTTATCATGTGTAGAGGTTCGAGGTAGAGTATCGCTCCAATGAAGTAAAGTGCATATGTGGATGCCGTCGCAATGACCAAATCCCGAAACCTGGATTCAGTGAACACAAGCTTGAAAGTGAAATCGTCCTTATGTTCACTGTAGATCTCCTCGATGGACTTCACAGCCATGTATATCGCAGCAAAAATCATGTACAGCATGAGAACGGCGAAAAAGGAGACAATAACAACATAGAACTTTTTTGTTCCTTTGGGCTTATTGCCAAAGGACAGAACAAAAGTGGTAACAATCGACGCCAAATACAACCACAAGAAAAACACAGAAAGGACATTGCCTGGAGCAAAATTGGAGTCTTTCTGAGCCAGGTAGACGGTAAGGATACGGAACACCAGAAAGTAGGATCCTAGTGAGAACCACGATACCAAAAGACTCAAAAGTTGGTATATGGACTGCAAGTGCAGCATGACTTGACGTCCTATTGAGTGATTTGTGCCCCAAACCTTGTAGAAGTGGAATAGGGAATAAATAGCAGCAAAGAAACTGCCATTCAACCAACGCCGCCGTTGTAGAATAAAATCGTGGAGTTCTTCAGGTACATCAGTTGAGGCACTAGCCGTGTTGACGTACTTGAGAAGCCAGTTGCAGTCCTTCTTCGCAATGAGCTCAAAGCACAATATGCGGTCTTCGGCGAGGTACATATTAGCATTGAAAATACCAGCATCGTTTGCCTTTTTAAGGTCTTCTCCCTTGAGGTAGTTGTCCAGTGGTGCTCCCAGCAACGCCTGATATCGATACGCACTGAAAGCTCCCGGTAACACAGTGATAAACCCAAATACCGATTCCATTGGTTTGTCCAGAATATGCGAAGTCTTGTACTCAAAGTTCTGTGCAGCCACAAGAGGATTTAGCAGCAGCTTCTTAGCTTTCCCCAAGCTTGCCTTGATCTCACCGCAAGACCCAGCAATTCGTGGATCCTTGAATGACTTCCACAGTCGGTATATCGACTTGTTCGTTGGCTCCGTTCCAACGTCTAGGAGAAGCACAACATTGGGCTGCAAGACCGGACAAAATGCCTCAAACGCCCACCGATGGGAATTGATCTTCTTTTGGTTGTTCTCTTTCAAACAGAAAACCATCTGCACTGGAACCTGGTTTTCGGTTGTTAGCTTTACCGTTTCATCGTCAACTGCAGATATTCCCACCATGGTTGTGTACTCGTAAATATGGCTGCTGACTTTGTTTTCATTGACCTGGTTCTTTGCAAAGCCATCCTGGTAACAACCCAGTGCAGCGAGCAGAGCGCGCGCACGAGGGTTGATCTTTTTGCGGCCATCACTGACTATGCAGACGACAATCTTTTGCCAAGCGTCGGGGCCCCAGGTTGAGGAGTTTTGAATATTTTGGAAATAACGGATGTTCTTGAACACTCCTTTTAGAGTTCGTGCCAAAAGTATGTCGGACTCGTTGTACATGGTGATCACAATAAGAAGCTCTGTTGTTCTTGGTTTTGTGTAGAAAGCTTGGCGGAGAGAAAAACCTCGTGAGATGAAATCGCGTGGTTCGCATGTACAGGCCTGGAATCGCATGAATAGGAATTCACGGTCACGGTCGCTGAGCGGGGTTTGGTATCGACTCAGCAAGAGGTCAGAGACAGGACAGTCCAGTACAAGATTACCGTTCACCATTCGCACCTGGCGAGGTGCAGTGTTTCGCCTGGGCTGTTCTCCCTCTGGAGGAGCGGGCTCTGCGACGAAATCTGTGGGCTGCGTCTCGGCGGCGTAATCATAGTCGTAGCCCTCACTTTCGTCATCCTCAGGCCCGTCATACTCCAGCGTATGGTCCATCGCATATGGGTTGTACGGTGTCGAGTAAGTATTCACGGGATAGAAAGAATCGCTCATCATGGGGAACGGAACAAAATCCTTTTCTCCCTCTTCATCTTCGTCGTATTGGTAGGATCCAAACACTTCGGATGATGCATTGTAATCTCTTAGAATTGGCCGCCGTGGAGGCTCTTGCTGAAGCGCATATCTATCTTGTAGAAGCTCTTCTGAAGGAAAAGCCGACGAAGAGTAATTGTCAACCCTTGGGAGAACGTTGTTCCCGCGCTGAGGAAGTCCCTCATCGTGCTCCGAAATTATGTCTGAATCGGCATAAGTTGGATAGTCGGTCCTTGGCAATGTGGGAAACCCCGTCGGTTCATTGTAAGTTGATGTGGAGGGGATGTAGGATCTGGGAAGGGGTCTCATGTCATACTCTTGCTCGCTCACGTCCGAATCGTCCTCAAAGTAGAAACTGTCGCCAACACGCTCTGTGCGCCTCCGCTGCCCGTTGTTGGAAAAGCTCATTCTTCCGCGCAGTTATCTTCTCACCTGCAGATCGACACGAGTTCCGAGACTGCTTTTGTCATAATGATTTGAAGCGAGCCTGCGACCGGTCCCGCGCAGAGATCACTCTCGAAAAGTAAACAAAGCCCAATGCGGTAAATTATCTGTGCCACGCACGCCGACATCAAAAACTATAAGCTCACACGTAATATACACCCAAAACTAATCAGAAACAAAACCAGAAAATACAAGGAATAATACAAGAAAACAGCCACCAAAATAATAGTATACATAGGCTCGCATCTTGGCCGGCGCTGAAGGTGCATGTTTCGGAAGAGGAGGGGTCTCATCTTCTCGCTTCTCGTGCACAGAGATCGACTCGGCCTCGGTAGAGCTGATTGTGTGGAAAAATTCTCGAATGTCATTTAACGCGTCTTGTGCCTTGTTCTCGGAGGTTTGAGGAGAGTCCATGGAGGTGTTGTCGAAAATGTCTTTGGTCTCGTCGGCAGTTCTCGGTTTATCCGTCATGTGCACCAATGGTTCTTTGAGAGGCAATGTAGGTACCCATACACGAGCTTCAGAGATCTCGGCTATGTTGTTGAAGTTCAGCACGTCTGATTGTCCCTTTTTCATCAGGTTGAAGTCATTGGCTAGCTGCCGCTCCTCGTCTACTTCCCGCTTCACTCGAGCTAGCTTTTCCCTCAATTGAGCAAGTCTCGCTTGTCGCCGATCATCGTAGTATCCAGTAGCACTCTTTTCCTGAATAACCGAGGGTATTTTCTCGTAGAATTTCTCTCTGGAGGAAGAGTCGATGTCCAATGTGCTTTTGAGAGACGATATGTCAACGAGTTTCCGTCTTCGCCTGATGGCATGAACCTCCTTTTGCTCGGATGTATCACGATGTGAATTTGGTACGTAGTCCAGTGGCAAAGGGGCACCAAGCAGCGCTTTCGACGCGGAACTGTTTCGGGTATGGGTGTACTGTTGTTTGAGAGGTGTCTGCGCGTCCAGCCGTATGCTTTCTTTCTCTGTGCCCTTGATACTCAATGGCCGACGCGCACCGCCACTTGGGACATTCGACAAACTCATATGCTTGGTCCTGGGCACATGAACATGACAGCCCGAGGATTATGTGGGGTCGTTGCACTGAGGTCCTCTCTACTGCGTTTTTCGTTTACGGTCGCGAGGCTGTAGGATTTATCTGGCCCCTGCCGTTTTGTTTCTGTTTAGTGCACTACCATATAAGAAAGTAACGACCACGATATGCGGTTAGAGAAAGTGAAACAAAAGAACACACACTCAGTTTGTCAAAAGATGGAGCAAAGTAATTAGCTAGATTAAATTCAATTCTTCTAGAATTTGGTGCTCTTCTTGTACCGCCTGCCATCTCCTATTCTCTTGATAAGATAGAAAATGGCCCCGCAAAACTTGAACAATGAAGTAAAGGCAACAGCCCACAGAATGAAGGTCACAAAAGCTGGGCCTCTACCATCCAGCACAGTATCTGAAGAGGTGCTCGTGGTGGTGCTAGTAGTGTCATCGGCTCTGCGTACAAATCTTGCCGTGGTAGTGCTGGTGTCCGTGGAAGTTGATTCCGCCAACGAGTTGAGGCCGCCGGTCTCCAATGCAACTGCAATTATCACGAAGTTGCTAGCCATCCACAGAAGTACCGTCATCGACCTGAGATATGCAAACATATCCTCCGACTCCTCGGCCTTATTTGGAACTTTCTCTACTGGTGTGGCATCCTCTTGCAGTTCCTTGACGTCGGACTGATAGTAGTTTTCGACCTCTTCGGGTGTCGTTGGAATATTGAGAACCAATTCGCCAGACTTCTCACCGGAACCTTTCTTGGTAGTTGCCACAGCAGATCCCAGATCGTTTTTGGTTCCAGTATCCCCCTTGGTACCCCACGAAAAATCGTGGATGTTGCAAAATGCATAGATCTGAAGAACGTTGATGTACGATGGACTGAACAAGATGTACTGGATCAGACAAGTAAACATGTGCCAAGGATCGAGAAAAATGAAAGACGCAAGGAAATAAATTACCCAGGTCGACGCAACGGAAATGACCAACCCATAGACCACCTTGTTACTCGCCAATACCTTGAAAGTGAGAGGTGTACCTGCTTCTTTCAATTCCTCGATCATCTGTCTGATGGAGTATTCACTGATGTAAATTGATGCAAACAACATGTATCCCATCAGCACCGCAAAGAAGAAAAATATAACCATGTAAAATCGTTTCGTACCATCAGGTTTGTTGCCAAAGGAGAGAACGAATGTTGTTGCAACAGAGGCCAGATAGAGCCAGAGAAACACAATAACGAGATATCTCGTGCCAGCCAGATGTGTTGCCGCAAGGGACGCAGCCAGAACGCGGAAGACGATAAAATAGAACCCTAGAGAAAACCAGGACATGAGCAGGGTAATGAGCTGGTAGATGAACTCAATGTGGAGGAAGAACATTCTTATGAAAGTGTGGCCGGATTTCCATAGCTTGTAAAAGTGTGTAATCGAATACAGTGCTGCGAAGAAACTACCATTCAGCCAACGACGTCTCTGTTTGATGAACTCTGGAAGCTGGTCAGGAACGTCTGTCCAGGCTCCAGCGTTATTAATGTACTTTAGGATCCACGAGCACCCTCTCTTTGAAACCAGTTCGAAACATAGAATGCGGTCCTCGGCAAGATACATGTTGGACTCGAAAATGCCAGCCTCGGTAGGGTCCATCGTTTCACCGTGGAAGTATGCAGCCAGAGGACCAACCTCAATCATTTGGCTGGCATCCTTGGGGTCAGGAATTGTATCGTTTCTCAAAGCGTTCCACCTGTACGCACTGAAGGCGCCCGGTAAAACAGACACAAATCCAAAGGCAGACTCCATCGGTTTGTCGAGAATGTTCGAGATCTTATATTCATAGTTTTGAGCAGCCACAAGAGGGTTGATTATGACGGCTTTCGCGTCTGAGAGTCTTTCCATAACTTTACCTGCGAAATAAGAGAACGGATCGTGTCCCTTAGGATGCTCTTTTCCCAGCATGGCTCTGATCTCACCACATGCACCTCCAACCTGAGGATCCTTGAAAGCTCTCCACACACGGTAAACAGCCTTGTGAGCAGGCTCGGTGCCGACATCAAACAACATGATCACTTCAGGCCGCAAAACGGGGCAGAACGCCTGGAAACACCACCTGTGAGAGTTGATCTTCTTCTTGTTCTGCTCTTTCAAGCAAAACAGAATCTGAACAGGCACGGTCTGCTCCCGCGTAAGTTTTACTTTCTTGACGGTTGCCTTTCTTTTCTTTGCGACCACCTCGCCTGTCCTCTTGTTTTTCTTGTTGACGTAGTACTCTACCCGTTTCTCCTCAAGAGGATTGATCCCCAAAGTGGTCGTGTACTCATAGACGTGGGCCTGGACGTCCTTGCCGTTAACTTTATTCTTTGCAAAGCCACCTTGATAACAGCCAAGCATGGCCATTAAAGCTTGGGATCTCTTGTCGATTTTGTTACGCCCGTCACTGACAATGCACACAACAATCTTTTTCCAAGCATCTTGGCCCCATGGCTCATCTGACTTTTTGATGTTGTGCATGTGCCTGATGTTTTTAAAGATACCCTTGAGTGTTCTGGCGAGCTCGCCCTCAGATTCATTATACATCGTCGCCACAATCATAAGCTCTGTTCTCCTTGGTGGGTTGTAACACTGCTGTCTTAACGTAAACCCAGCCGTGGAGAAATCAGCTGGCTCGCATGTGACAGCCTGGTAACGCATATGGGTGAATTCAGGATTTTGCTTGGTTTCTTCAAAGGGAAGTTGGTCAGCCAAAGATTTGGGAATTGGACAGTCAAACACGTAATTGTCATTCACCAACTTAATTCTGGTACGCTTCATGGGAGCAGGCTCATCGTCTTCCTCCTCAAACGGCCGATCTGGCTCGATTGGTCCATCAAGGTCGTACTCGTCGGAGTTTGCCAAAGTCTGAGTGTCAAACGCGGTGTTGACGTGGTACGCCTCGCGCTGGTCAAACCCGCCCACATTCACTTGAAAGTTGTCAGGCTCATCAAAATCTGTTTTGAAGTTGTCCATAACGCCGTAGTACGGTCCACTTTCCGGGAGCGGGTACTGCTGGTAATGCTGTGGGTACACCGGGTACTCTGGCTGCGGTGGTAAGTGGTTCATTCCGTAGCTTTCTTGGCCCATGGGGGCAGCATATGCATATGGATCATCATCAATTATCTCATTACCATAATGGTCCGTCGGAGGGTTATGAACGTATTGAAAGCCCGGTGAGGGAGCCATACGCGCACGATCCTGGAAGGGATCGTCATTGTATGAGGGGGCAGGGCTAGGGGCCCCGAGTCCGCCCAGATTCGCCGACTGTTCAGCAAACGGGTCTCCATAGCTTGTCGTCTGCTGGATCGGATAATTCCTCGGCGCATGAGCGGCTGGGGCGTAAAACTCCTCGTCAAGGCTGCCCGTGTCCTCAACCGCGCCCTGTTGGTCGTGAGTGGGTGACGCGGCGTTCAAGTCAAAGTAGGTCGTTGGCTGTTGTGGGTACACCTCGCCCTGTATGTTGGAGCTGTAGCCTCGGTCCCTATGAGACGGGTCAGGGATGTACGACTGCTGGGGGCGGTTCAATCGCTCGTCTTCAACCAGATCATCGTCCCCAGAGTAACTGAACTGTGATGCAGGTAAGTCGTACTCGTCGTACTCTTCATCAACCAATTTCTGTCTGCTGTCGTTATGGGACATTTTCACGCGTCGTCACACTTGAAAAGGCCTGATTACGCCGAGATCTGACAACTATCTTCAGGTTTTATAGATTTGAGCTCGATGAACATTAATGGCTGTGCATCAGATCAGGATAGCCTCGTTGTCGTGTGTCGACTAGGCCTGAGACAGGGCTGAGGCGTAGCACCAAGTTGTCCGTGTACATCTCAGAAGAGCAGGGTGTGGTGCTCCAAGAAAAAATGAAGCTGATCTGAAATATAGCCACTTTTTGTTCAACAACTACCAGTTTGTTTGAAAGGTCACAATTTCGGAGTTGAAACTTAAGTGATATGGCAAATGTCCAACATTCCTCTCCTAACCCGCGTGCCTGTCAGCACAGCCCGATTTCCAACAAGCGGCTGCTACAACCAAAATAAACCAGTAAACTTTTTTTCTCCGTATATACATAAATCACACCCTCAATGTTGTTGTTGACTCGGCAGAGCTGCTAGGTGTCAGATCGGGCTTTCCCTCTGTGTTTCTGCCGTTTATCTTATTGTCCACGACTGACTTGTCCAAGGGAGACTTTTCTCCCTGTGACTCTCCGTTCAACAATGAGTTCACCGATATGGCACTGTTCGGAGAGCGGCCACGAGCAGACTCGCGCGATGGTTCCACACGCGAGCTATGCGTGCGTGAGTAGATCGAAGTAAAGTCCACCGCAGGGGGCGTATAACTCCTTTCGGACGATGTAGGGTTGGGTCTGCTGAATACTGGCAAGCCAGCTGGGGGCGATGCATATCTTCCCCTGTCCAACATTCTCAGTGGTGGGAGAGTCGGGTGTTGCTCGTCCACTAACGGGTACCTCTGGTGAGGCGGCAGCTGTTCGCTTCCAGGTCTCTGGGTATAGTAATGAGTGAGAGGTTTGCCATATTCCATGGTTGGTGCCAGAGGACTGAAATTTTCAGGGGATACTGGAGGCGTACTCCTCATTCCTGGACTGGTTTCTGTGCTTTGCGTGCCGTTGGCAGGTGCAGGTGTTCTTTTTCTTCTTTTTATCGTAGCTCTCTTCATCTTGACTGGTCTGTGCACCCCGTGCAGTCTATAGTAAAGCCCACACGCATTGCAGATCGTGTGCCCAGCTTCATCTCGCCTCCAAAGAGGTGTCACTGTTGTGCTGCAGTTTGTACAGGCAACTGCCACTGGATCGTTGGCTGCATCATTGGCGGCATCGGCTGAACCCTCGTTCGCCGTTGGCGAGGCATCACCCTCGCCAGCTGGTGGTAGATCCGTTTTTTCTTCATCTTTCGGTGCAAGAGTCTTGAGTGTCTTGGAGGTCATAACGACTCTATTATTGAAGGCTGGGCAGCCGTTACAGGCCTGCGAGCCACCGGTACCGTTGCACCGCCCATCTCCCTTACAGGAGCCCATATGAAGATCCTCCTTTGCCAGTTGCACAACATGCGGAGGCCTTTTGAGATGTACCGGTCGATGCGAGTTGTTTGCCCGGTAGTATAGGCCACACGCGTTACACGTCAGTGTTCCATCAGGGGCCCGTCTCCATAGAGGCGTCTTAGTGGTGCCACAATTAGAGCAGATTTGTGCCTGTGGATGCGATCCTGTTTCCTTTGCGTCGCTATGCGGCACGACTGTATCTTCCACCGTCGAAGGCGACGGAGAAGGCTGACTTGGCTCTGCTGACTCTTCTGGTGTCATCATATTTTCTGTAATTCCATACAGGCACCTTTCGGGGCTCGGAGTTAGAAGGATGCGAGCGATTAATGGGGCGGAGCACGTTACAAGGTTCCACCTGCGGTTCAAACAGGTATTTCTTTAGCTTAAACAATCAACTCGATTAAAAACGGCACCGCAACAGTCCAAAAGCTGGTGAATAACAAAATTTTTCTCGTGGCAGAGAGTGATTTCTCAGCTGTTGAGAGGTGGACACTTGAATCGTGTAGCAGGTTCTCGGGACTGGAGCAAGTCACGTGAAACGCCAAGAAAACTTATCTCTGGCATCGCTGGCCAATCGCAGCGAGGTCATTTGTCACTGCGGCTACGACTACCGGGCGGTGCGACGTTTGTTGGGCCACTGGGCGTTCTGGATTGTAATAAAAAACAAATGGGCGCTATCGCATTCCTTCTATTTATATATATTTACTGCTCCTTCAAAGAGGATCTTCCAGCCTTGAGTAGTTCGTCGCACAGCAGCAAGTTCGAGGCTATTCCCGTGCCCGCGGCTACCGCGTTCCTCAGGACACGGAATGAGTCCCACACGCCCGCGACCGTAGGGTCCATGGGCTCGCCAGAGTTTAGGTCCACGCCAACGACACGGTCATCTTCCAGCTCGTCTTGGCAGTTCGATATGGTTTCCAAGGCATCGAAACCGGCATTAACGGCCAATGTCTTTGGAACAACCAAAAGCGCCTCGGCAAACGCCTTGACTCCAGACTTACTGCGACCCTTTGCAATTTTGTTTACGTTCTCGGCCAAGCTGTTTGAGGCAGCAAGGAAAAACGCGCCAGCACCAGGTACGAGCGACTTATCTTTAATCACGTTTGACACCGCTCTGAGTCCATCTCTCACGGCGTCTTTAGTTTGTGTAACAACGTGATTAGTGGCTCCCTTGATTAGGATTGTGCACGATTTTGGGTTTACATTCTCAGTGACAAATGTAAACTTCTCCTCGCCAATAGTGTGCTCGTAAACCAAGCCAGAGTACCCGAGAATCTTGGAAGACAGGTCGTCAACCGAGTTTTGGGCCTCACCGCCGCACACCAGCTGCAATCTCTCCATATTGCGTCTTTTTGCTCTTCTCAGTGCCAAGATATTGTTTTTGGCGAGCACATCCAAAGACATTGGGTCAATCCCCTTTTGATTTATTATGACGAAACCCTTGGACGAATCCAGGCCACACACCTCGTTCTTGAGATCAACAATCTTCTTGAGCTTTTCATCGACAAACTTCCGCTCGGAAGCAACGAGTTTCTCTCTTTGCTCGGCACTCGAGTAGTAAAACCCAGAGTTCACCTCTGTCTTTTCATACTCGAGTGACACGTTCAGAATTAGTATGAACGCATTCTCAACCTTCTTGGGCATGTCTGGGTGTCTTGCGCCGTGGTCCAGCACGAGACCCTTGACAAACTGGGTATCCTTAGCAGACTCGTGCAACATCGACATTATCTCCACCATATGCAGATCGAGTTGCTCACCATCCTTCACCGCTAGAACCGCGTCCGTTACAATGGGAGTGAGTACATCGGTAAGGTCTGCGCTCACTTTGGTCGATAACGAAGACCTTGCCACCTGCAACAACAGTTCCCGATCAATTGTCTCTGGTCTGACGACGAATTTGTTGAGAAAATCCAATGTGTGCTCTCTTGCAATTTCAAAGCCATCTGTAATAACCCTAGGGTGCACGCCCTCCGATGTGAACCGCTCAGCTTGCTTTAAAAGCTCGCCAACGAGCAAACACACAGTGGTGGTTCCGTCGCCCGTGATCTCGTCCTGAGCAGATGCAGCTCTCGCAATCATTGCAGCTGTGGGGCTCTGGATCTGCATCTCGGACAGCAAGACTTTACCATCTTTTGTGATCTTGATGTTTCCACTTCCGTCGACAAGCATCTTGAGCGTGCCCTTGGGGCCCAGGTTGGAGGCGAGAACGCTCTGCAGGCCCTGGGCAGCAGAGATGTTCACCTGCAGTGCCTGGGAACGTCTGAGAGACTCGGCCTTAGGGTTGAGCAGTTGGATTGCCGAAGACATGGCTCGATGTAGCTGTTCTCTGTGTATACGCTCTTGGCTTGATCCAAAGAGCTCAAGCGTCTTCGACATTTGTCGCGTTTTCTTTGCGTGTCACCTTTTCGCGCGCGCGATGAGGGCCGGGTAAGCTGCTATGGTGGATGCACGACCAGATCGGCTTTAACGCTATGCGAAGCCGGTTGATGATGGGACCGTCAGGAAGAGGAGAGCACCTTTTGAGAAACAAGTGGACGGGGAAAAACTTTGATGGCGTCCTTCAAATTCTGCGTTACTTCGATTTTGTTTTTGCCTTTAGTTACTCACCACGAGCGAGTTGTTGTAGGAACGTATAGTAGCTCAGGGGCGTGTCACCTCCGCGCTCGTAACCGCCAGATAAGATACGGGAGCCTGCCTGAACACACCTGGCCCAACAAGGTGTCACTCACCGGATAAGCGTGTCATTTAGTGTTACTTTCCAGCTTGTACTTCACGTTAGCATTCAATTATTATCCACAGGCGGAATCCGGTTGTGTTTGTCCGCCATATTGTCTGCCGCAGCCATAGTCATGGCTGCAGAATACAGGATTAACAAAGTGTATGTACTGCCCAGCTTCTGGTTTTTTTGTTTTTGACGTGACCCGCCACCACTGGCATATGCTAACGCCCACTAGTCCCGTTTCTCCCCTCAGGGCAACCCGTCTGTCATCCAATCCGGTATGGCTCAAAGTGAAAACGAAAGCTTCGGAGTCTGCGTCCAATGTTGTCTCGCCTTCTCCCGGTGGGAGCGATGTGGATCTTGCTGCCACTGCGATCAAAACTGGCACCATCAAAGAGTTTGGTCCCAATGGTGAAATCATTCTTGGATACCAGGACGCAATACAAGTCTGGGACTGGTTCCCCACGCTCAATACTACGGCAAAGCCGGGCTTCGAGGAGTTTACGGGAGGCTCGCTGCACTTGGTTTCTTCATTTACAGGGTTGCCGGGAGAAGTTTGCCTCATAACTCCAGATGAAGTGATACGTAAAGATTCCAGATACTCGTTCATTCGTGGGTACATCAAGGACAGTGAAGTGTCTTTCCAGTTCGTGAATTTGAATATCGAGAGGCGGCTGAAACAAAAGCCAATTGTGCTCCCACCTTCCATGAACAGTACAGGCTCTTTTTCTTGCAAAACTGGTAAAAACTATTTTGTTTTTGGAGACAGCGATGGTAACCTGACAGTGGTCAACGCGACAACCTTGGTTCCGGTAAATTGCAACATTTCTTGCAAAGTGGTAAACGGACGGCCGGTGTTTGACGTTAAAGGTGACTGGCTCATCTATAACGGCTCTGATCACGACCCCACTCTGAAGAAAGAGTTGAGAAAGGCTGCGGGTAAAGCGATAACTCCAGTGCGACTCTCGAAACCAAAAACACTACTGAATAAAGTTTTGAAGAACCTTTCCAGTACTGCCATCGATAGCATCTTCAAGCTTACGGAGGTGTCGCACTCCAAGCTTAAAAAGTATCTCAACTCCCCAACAGAGGAAGATTCTGAGCTCGACAGCAAAGACCTGTCATCACCAACGATAAAGGATGCGATAACAAAGATTTTCAACGCGTTGAATGGTCAGTCTAACTACATGGTGATGCTGTCTCTAAAGACAATGGAGCCGATGCTGGTGTTTTCCCCACCAGGAGGATGCTCTCACGTATCATTGTCCCCATACGATTTGCTTCTTTCAACTGTCACACTTCGTGGTGATGATATTTATATTTGGGATTACACCCTTTCTTCAGAGATTCTGCTGTTGGATAAAGTTCGGCGAGGCAAGACGGCTGGTATAGTGGATCAACTGATCTGGTCGGAGGGAAATCGCGCCTTTGGTGCACTGAGCCGAGGCAGCGGGTCTATCCACTGGTTTGTCAACGAGTTTGACGATCACGTCACAAAGGACAAAAGCTGGGTGATGTCAAGCGTTGGGGTCAAGAAGATATGCATGGGCCCCAAAGCTGCGGAGATGGGGACACAAAGCGAGCGCGGTAAGTTCCACTTTGACGATGCCGTGACGAATGGGTGCATATTTGCATTTGACAAGAGTGACTCTCTGAAAATTGTGAACCCTTCAGAGGGTGTGCTGAATTGGAAGTATGACTTGCCGACTGCTCCTGTGAACAAGGGACCGTCAAGGGGGGTTGAACAGGAGTTACCGGACTGCAAGTTCGAACTGAACAACACGGCCTCTCTTTTGAAACATATTGATGAGATTGAGACCCACTTTGACCCTTTCTCTCAAGCGGAGATCGAGACTTGCTTACCATATTCCTCGTTCTACAGCAACAAACGGATAGAGCTGTCGACATACGCGGACAATACGGAGGCTGTAATGGATAAGTACAGCCTGTTTGGGAACACAATCAATGTTGAGAGTGTCAATTTTGGAAGGGCCAGTGGGATGCCTGTCTTTGCCACTCACGGAGAACAGAATAAAGAGGGGCTGGAGGATCTCAAGAAGGCAATGGAGACAGTACTGTCTATTGCAAACGAGGACTAGGGTTTTGTGTACATTTTCGCTTTAACAATAAATTCTCAAACTAAAAAATGGTTTAATGTTTACTCTCACTTTCAACAACCACAACTTCTTCTTCTTCGTCCTTGGCAACAGGCTCCTCATTAGTCAAGGTAACAGAAAGAATGCTAGGCACAGCGATAAGAAGCGTGCCGATATTCAGCGCCCAGTTCATGGCCAGCTGGTTCATTGCGGAAACTCCGGTGGCATTCACACGCCATGACATCGCACCACCGCAGCTCTGAGATGTCTTGTAAGCTCCAATCAAAATGGCGTTGCTTGCAGGGTTGTTGGAGCTGGCACCAATCAGCCAGTAACAATATCCCTGCCACAGGGCATCGTACATCCCGTAGAATATATACAGAAACATTGGGCCAATGAAGATCCCGTCTTTGAAGTCGATGTCCTGGGCCAATCCTTGGGCAAGACGCTTGTTCTCCCACACCTGGAACTTGTAGCCACCGCCCCAGATAACCATACCGGTGACAAAGAGAATGATCCACCCGCCAATAGCCCTCTTCTTCCTGTCCAGCTTGTTTAAATCAAGGAAAGAGCCAATGAACAGCCCGCCAAACATCTGAGCGAACCAGTAGAGAGCAGAGTTCAGAGATCTCGTTCTCAGGTTGAAACTGGCCGCGTTGACGGAGTTCTGCTGGTACGAGTAAAACACGTTGGCATAGAAGAACATCGGGATCAGACACAGCACCCTAACCTGCTTGAGGGTCAAGATTGCAAACTTGAACGCAGCCACAACTTTGGCGGTCGAGAAACCTTCGTACTTCCTGCGCACCTCACTGGTTCTCACACCCACGTATTTGTTGTTCAAGTCTCTTTCAGTAACCAAAAACAAAGATCCAATAACCCATCCAAAGAGCATGATGACGATATACGCAATGTACGTTGAATCAGTAACCGTTCCCGAAGCCGAGTTATAGTTCAGACCCAGACTCGCCAGCGAGCCCACGCTACCTCCCAGGTTGAAAATGATCCAAAACACAGATATAGCCCTACCCTTGTACTTTTCAGGCACATACGTCGTCATGATCACACCCTGTGGTAACCAGAGAAAGGCAGCACCGACGCCGAGAATGGCTCCGGAGCCGATCACAAAACCAGCGTTCTGGTGGTGGTTGTAGGCAAGAAGCGAACCACTATACAGAGCATACGTCCAGCCACCGATCAGCATACTCAGTCTGCAGCCAATCAGATCGTAGACCGGAGCAACGATAAAACACGCGGTCACCGCACCGACAGAGAGCAGGGCGACTGTCGCGTTAGCGGCGACAGTGGTGTCAACTTGACCACTAAAAGAGGTGTTAGTAGCGGGGTTCAGAACAGAAACAGAAACAGGCGGAAAGTCACTCACGAGCCACCCATACCTGAAAGGGCGTTGTATATACCAGGGCAGCAGAAGCAAACCACCGATATGAGGATGATCTGGAACCATGGGTCGGTCTGGAAACGGCGCCATTTTTGATAGAAACCCTTAGGTTGGGGACTGTCAGCCATGCTAACAGCCTTGTCCGCCGAGCTGAGCGAAGTGGACATCGTTGATCAATAGCCTTCAGGGTGTGTTCCTTCCGGTGCTTGTCTATTTTGTGATCGATCTATCCAACAGAGTGGAAACCCCGTTTATATATATTTGTACAATGAATGATAGGGGTGTTTTTCCAACCAAGTGGTCATATCAACTAGTCCCCAAAAATCCACCGCGCGCGCAGAGATGAGTTGCATTATCGTGCGGTGCAGAAATGCCATCGGGAAAATTTCCCGGTCCCTTTTTTTGACACGCTCAGAGTGAGATAAGAGGTCACAGCACCTTGTCGAATATATACTCGCCAAAAATCTCCGAGGTTGCATTGCGCGCCGCATCTGGTCGGCCGAGTTCCCGTGTGGGATGCACCCGGTTAGTGAGAAAGATGATGAACGACTTGGATTCATTGTGCAACACAATAGAGGTGCCTGTGAATCCGCTGTGCCCGTAGAACCTGCCCTTGGATCCCAGCGACCCCATGTACCAATCCTGGTTGAATTCAAACCCCAGTCCATGATCGTGACCGGGAAAGTTGACATTCCAGTTCTGCAACGCCATATCGAGGGTTTTGGCGCTGATGATTTGTTTCCCATTGTGCACTCCCCCATTGACCAGCATCTGACACAGCAGGAACATGTCAGTAGCCGTGGAAAACACACCCGCGTGGCCGGCAATTCCCCCCAGCAAATATGCCTTCTCATCGTGAACGGTTCCCCTCACAGGGTTGCCTCGACCCAGCGTGTCATTGGTGTACTCCTCAGCCACAATCTTGGGGGACCACTTTGGATTATACCCTGTAGACTTCATTCCTAGAGGGTGGATGATCTTGTTGTAGACATACTCCATGGAGCCCGTCAGCCTCTCTATGATAAATCCAAGGAGCAGATAGTTGACATCGCTGTACGCGTAGACCGTCCCTGGCTCATACACCAGTGAATTGTCAATCACGCTCTGCTTCAGCTCCTCGACTGGCTTGCTCCGCATGCCAGGGTCGTCAAGTCTCGGCACAGGCTCAGGCGGGAACCCAGACGTGTGCACAAGAAGATGCTTCACCGATACTGCCTTGTTCACTCCTGGCAGGTACGCACAAACGGGGACATCCACCTCTACGCTGCCCTCGTCCACAAGGCACAGAATGGCTAGCGTGGTGAATATCTTCGACACAGACGCCATGTCGAAGACGCTGTCGGTGGCCATCTCGACCCAGTCTTCCCTTGGGAGGTCGTTCGCCTTGGAGTCCTTGTACCTTAGAGCATAGCCCTCCGCGAGCAGCACCGGCTCACCACCTCGCACGCTCGCGCAGACGACAGCACCAGGGTAGGTGCCTTGCAGAGGCTCGCCCTGTATGAATTGTCTCACGGCTCGTCTCAAATCTTGCTCCATTGCGGATATGGACAAGACCCTGTTGCCAATTGATTCTGCAACAACATCCGTGAGAATACAGTCGGCCTTATTTTCCACCTGAAGCTGTCGATAGTTCGGCTGTTGTTGTTGTTGCTTGTTGTCAGCCCGCGCTTTATCTGCGCAAGGCACGTGAACTGCACAATCGGGAATTTTCGGCGGGCCCAGCGCAGGTTACATCACCGAGAGCGGCGCAAGACAAAGAGAGAGAGAACAGTAGAGATCGTCATCTCAGGAAAAATATAGTAAGATTCCGGCCAGATTTTCCATGTAACAAGCCCCGGCATCTGTGGCATCTGTTATTGGGCATGGACGAGTGTATTTGAAAAAGGTATTAAGAGCTATCTGCTTGCAATCTTCCCACTTTTTTTTTACCGTACAAGCGCAACAACAAGAACCAACTCATCGCGCACATTATGGACTTGGCAAAGCTTCAAACGGAGTCGCGGAATCCGGGGACGAGCGAGGTCGATACCTTTTCTGCCCTGCAGATTGTCGAGCTGATGAATAAGGAGGATGCCAATGTCGTGACTGCTGTTTCGAGGTGTGTCCCTGTTATTGCCGAGGCTGTCGAAGAGCTCTACCCCAAGATACGTGACGGAGCAAGGCTTCTGTACATAGGCGCAGGCACAAGTGGCAGACTCGGGGTACTGGATGCCTCTGAGATCCCACCAACCTTTTCAGCGCCGAGAGAGCAGTTCGTCGCTCTGATTTCGGGAGGCGATGGTGCTCTAAGAACGGCACAGGAAGGTGCCGAGGACGACGAAGAGCTTGTGGTGCGCGACCTTCAGCAAGTGCGCATTCAGCCAAACGATACGTTACTCGGTATTGCATCCTCTGGTAGAACTCCATATGTGCTGAGTGGACTAAAGTACGCAAAGTCGCTCGGATGCACAACCATAGGCATAGCGTGCGTCAGCCCTTCGATGCTGGGACAGGAGGGGTTTGTCGACTACCTCCTCGAGGCTGTGCCGGGCCCCGAAGTCGTCACGGGGAGCACGAGACTAAAAGCAGGGACAGCGACTAAGATGATGCTGAATATGATCAGTACCGCTGTTATGATTAAGATTGGCAAGACTTACGGCAACCTCATGGTAGACCTGAAGCCCAGCAATAAAAAGTTGATCGTGAGAGCGAGAGGCATATTCAAGAATATATGTTCGCCAGAGTTTGTCAGTGAAAAAGGAGTTGTCATATCCGTTGACTCTGCGGATGCCGATGCGGAAATTGACAGGCTGCTACAACTCTCCGACCGCAGCTTGAAGCTGGCAGTCGTTATGGCGAAGACCGGATTATCAGTTGAAGAATCTAGAGAGCTTCTTGAACAGCACGGCGGCAACTTAAAGTACGCGCTGGTGTCTCCACCACCAACGCCGGAGGAGTCTCTGTTCTCCGAAGGTTTCACATCATCCAGGTCCTCCGAAGATGAGGAGGTGTACCATCTGACAATTGACGGCGGCGGTACAAAGACCCTCGCTGTGATAACGAGCTCCTCCGGAGCACAAGTTATCGGAGAAGGTGGGCCTTCGAATGCGAATACCTTGGCGCTGGAGACAATCAAGCAGAGCATCACCACCGCGGTGAATGCGGCCACCGCTCAGTTGCCTGTGAGTGGACCCTTTGCATCGGTGTGGGTCGCACTTGCTGCGCTGACTTCCATGAGCCGTGAAAATATTACTGCTATTGATTCCATGCTCGGCGAAATGTTCAATGCACCGATTCGACTTACGGGTGACTCTTTCCTATTGGCCTCTGCGCTTAAGAAGCACCCGTCTCTAAACACATGTGTCAACCTTATCGCGGGCACCGGTGCTGGAGCCATGTCATTCGAGAGAGACGGTGACTCGTTTGCGCTCATTGGCAAATCCGGTGGCTGGGGTCCCTTTTGGGGAGACGAGGGCAGCGGGTACTACATGGGAATGCAGGCGATCAAGGCCACATTGGCCGCTATAGACTGCAGAGCCATTACGCCATTTCACAGAAAAGTAATGAAACATTTTGGGCAGGATGAGAAGACGTTTTTGGGATTCATACTCGGTGTAAGTAACACGACGCTGATTGCGCAGGTGTCAAAAGTTGTGTTTGAAGAGAACGAGCTGTCCATCATCCAGGACGGTGCTAGCAGGCTGGCCGAGACTATCGTTCCGTTGCTGCGCCAGGTTTCCCCCGAGTCCAGCGTACTCGTTTTAACTGGGTCTCTTTTGCACATTACATTCTACAGAGAGCTTGTGCTTGCACATCTAAAAGAAAAGAAGCTAGATTTTGCGGCTGTTGAGCTCGTGAAGGATCCAGCCAGACTGGCAGGGCTCATGTCAATTATATAGATTTTTTCACCAGCCTCTCCAAGGCACCCAAATGTCCACAACAGTATCATCTCCGTCAACAATGTAGTACCAAGGGTAAGCAGCTGCCGTGATACAGCTGTGCTGTGGGATAATGCTGACTTGCGTACCGAGCGGGATCGGATTGACCTCATCCAGTGGCACAAGAATGCCGTGTTCTTGACTCAGCCGTCCAACTATCCAGTTCTCATACCCTTCGGGTTCAACGACCCTACCGTGCCCGGGAAGGGGTCCAAACTCCCTCGCCAATGCAATTACACCCGCGTTGATCAGCTGCTCGCCCGGAGCTTTGTCGCCTCTTCCTGGGTAGTTGGAGACAACCTCGGCGATTACTTTGCACGACACATCCGAAAGGCTCACGCAGTTTGTCGACACCTGCTGAAGGTCACAGAACGGATAGTTTCCAGCATGCAGCTCGAGGTTGCCATACAAAGCACCCACACTGCTGAGGTCTAGAATCTCCGAGGCGTGTGCAGTTGGGGTAGCACCAACGGAGAGTTGCAGTTTCAAAGACGGATCTATTTCGATGGCGCTCTTACAGGCGAGATTGGCACTGACGATCTCCTGAATCAGAAATTCCCTGGCCTTTTGCTCGGTACTGGAAGAGTATGAGTGCCCCGCATGACAATAGAAGCCATACAGGGAAACAAACTGCTTGATGTCACTCGTCAACATCTTGTCTAGAGTCTTTTGCAAAAACTCAGAGTCGTTCAGCAGGCCCGCGCGGTTTGTTCCCATGTTGATCTTGACAAAGATTGACCACTTGTGGTTCTCGTGGCTCTTGCTGTATTCCGCAAGCACGTCCAGCTGCTCATCACTGTCAAGCATCAGCCTCAACTGAGGGATCTTGGATGCCAGATCCTGTAACTCCGGCAACCTTGATTTCACCACTGGCAAGCTGAAAAGAACGTCGTCAATCAAACCCTGTTCCGCGAGCGGCACCAGGTTCCACGCTTCCATGAGAGTCGACACCACCACTTTGGTGGTCTTGTGCTCGCCTGTCCCCAATTGCAGCACGGTTCCCTCGGTGGACTTGTGAGTTTTCACGTGCGCTCTAAAGTCGGCCTTCAGACGGTGTGCGTTGGCCAACATTTTGTCACTGTTGATCTTGAACTTGGATCTGTCAACGACAAACGACGGAGTGGGCAGCTCAGAGAGCTGCTTCCCACCATACTGGGCCAGAACGGCCTCTTTGCTAGCCTGTGCGGTCAATTGAGAGGGATACATCGAGTTTCTGCTGTTCTGCCCTCCTTAGCGTCGGCAAGTTGCTGGAGCGAGTCACCCAGCTATGTTTTGTACTCGCCCACTACATCCGCCCAACGGCGAAGCCCCCCACCAGCGGTGCCAGCTGTGCCCCCCGCGCGATGAGCCGTGTGCCGTTATCTCTCCCCTTTTCGGACACACGAGGGAGATTTAAATAGTACACGCTCTGCTCACCCAAGCGGAGAACCCAACCAACAGTACCGTTTTGCACAGCAACAAACAAACAAACAGCATCATGTCGATATATGAAACCAAGCTGAACGACGATCACACTTGGCCCGGGGAGCTCAGTTCCCTGCCTATGAAGATCCACCCCTCGATGGAGGGAAAGCTCGACCCTGAGTATGTGGAGTTTTTCAACGAGGTGATGGCATACAGGCCCGAGATCCTCGAGACGCACAAGGTGCTACTGAAGACGTTGAGAGAGGGCGGAAACGTGATCCCTGGCCAGAGTCCTGCAGTCGAGATGGCCAAGATCTTTGACATTGAGATCCCGAGGAAACACACCACCGCTCCTAAGGCTATTCCTGCCAGGGTGTTTGTTCCAAAGGGAGAACCACCCGCTGCTGGCTGGCCCTGCACCGTGTGGTACCACGGAGGTGGATGGGTGCTTGGTGGAATTGGAACCGAGAACGCATACTGCACCCATCTGGCTGACCGTGCCAAGTGCATGGTGATTACCGTGGACTACCGTCTTGCTCCAGAAGACCCCTTCCCCGCATGTGTGGTTGACGCATTCGAGGCACTTCTTTATGTCTATGAGAATGGCAAGAGTGAGTTCAACATTGATAACTCCAAGATCTGTGTGGCTGGTTCCTCTGCGGGAGGAAACCTTGCTGCGATCATGACTCACAAGTTTGCTGCCTCTCCATTGAGCAAGGGCCTGCCTCCACTGGCATTTCAGATGCTGGTTGTACCAGTCACAGATAACGACGCCACGGGTGAAACTCAGGTCTCATGGAAGGAGAATGAGAACACTCCTCAGCTTCCCGCCACCAAGATGCTGTGGTACAGAAAACTCTATCTCCCTGAGGGTAACTATCGTGAACCAGAAGCAAGCCCTCTTTACTTTCCAGCAGAGAGCTTTAAGAACGCTCCACCGGCATTCACTGCGGCTGCCCAGAGAGATGTTTTGCGTTCTGAGGGAGAGGCATATCACGCGAAGCTCGTTGCTGCTGGCGTGAAGAGTGAGATTTGCATCTATCCTGGAGTTCCACATACTGCGATGGTGATGGATGAGAGACTTACACAGGGAGCAAAGCTCGTTAGCGATACTACGAGCGCGATTAGAAATGCATTTTACCCTTAAGTATATGAAATGAAAACTATTGGTCTAATAAATCAAGAAGGATTTACCTAGGAACACCTCGCACAAGTTACTAAAAAACGTTGCCAGTAGACGATTGTAAATTACTAGAACCTGCCATATTTTGAAGAAAATTGCACCAAAATAAATCAAACATCAAATCTCAAATACAAACCATATACACCTAATACATCCATCTGTACTTTGGGTTGCTTGGCCCATCAGCCAAGTCGCAAGTAGGAACGTCCCTCCACGTCAACTCGACTCCTTGCTCCTTGTTTCTGCGCCTGTTATCCCAAACCATGAACAAGAAAATCGAAACAATAATGCAGACAGCGAGACCACCAAATCCAGCAGTGATTCCCAAAGCAGGGACATACTTTGGCGCGTCCTTGGCTCTGAAAATGTTGGTCGAGATCAGTCCTGCAGCGTTAGCCAGCGGGATACCCACGGCAGATATAACCACACGACGGTTCTCGTTGGGTGTGTTGTTGTTATACCATGTGGAAGTAAGCACAGACGACGCAGAGGAGCCAGTAGTCATGAGGAAGCACGAAAAGTATGCCGCTCCCAGGTGGGACTGTGTGTCGATGGCACCGAAAACGACGAAACCAAGCAGAGTGGCCACCACTGAGATACAGATGAACACAGACCTGATCTTGAAGTAATCGGATGAAAAACACAGAATCAGGAGAGAGCATGCGCCCCAGACATTAGGAGCAACGGTGTAGAGATTCGTCTGAACCGTGCTCTTTCCAAGAACTCCAACGATCTGTGGGAACCAGTTGTTGATCGAGTTGAGCGGTACACCAATGCAGATTTCAATAAACATCCAAGCAATCGCCACCGGATGGCTGAAAACCTTGATTGCATCTTTCACAGAAATACTGGAACCCGACTTGGCCGAGGAATCCGTTTGGATTCTGTACGCCGCACACTCTTTTTCTTCTTCTGTCAAAAACTTGGCCGAGCTGACTGTCCTGGGAAGAAATAGAAACCCAATCACAGCAAACATCACAGTGCATGATCCTTCGATCAAAAAGAGAATCTGCCAGCCCTTGAGGTGGGAGTGCTCAATCTGGAACACACCGAAGGAAAGCAAACCAGAAAAGGCATTAGCAATGTTGGCTGCAGCGTAGAAAACTGACAACCGACTTGCGAGCTCTCCACGACGGTAGAAAGTACTCAGATAGTAGATGATTCCGGGGAAAAAGGCAGATTCCATCATACCCAAGAACCATCTTGCTGTCATCAAAGAACCGTAGTTGAAAGCGGAAACAGCGAGCAACGTGATGGAGCCAAACGTGAACATCAGCGCTGGAATCACGTTGGCCGCGTTGTATCTCTTGATCAACAGAGAAAGCGGGAACGCACAAAGCACAAACGGAATGTAGAAAATGGAGAGCATATTGTTCCACTCCTGACCTTTGATACCGAGGTCCACGTCAATACCGTTGGTCTTGGCGTTTGAAATGTTTCCCTTATCCAGGGCATTGAAGAGATACATCAGGGCCGTGAATGGAAGAATCCGGAAGTCAAACTTCCTCAGGATTCGCTTCTCTACCTTCGGATCGAAGTGAAGAGCCTCTTCGACGAGATGGGAAGAAACCCCATCTTTGGAGGGCAGAACCTCCACAATATGGGAATCGTTATCCTTGCTCATTATTGAACGGCTCATTACTGAAAGGTTTTTGAAAGTTCAGGAGTCAGCAGATTGAAATCATGGTTCTCCGATTCAGTTTATGTATCTCTCTCTTTATCTCCAAATGTCATGATGCTTCTCCGCGCTGATAGGGGCCCTCCACCGCGCCCTGGCATACGTCGTTCATGCACAGTGGGGGGCATCTTTGGAAAAATTTGGGAGCGCACTGTTGGCCATCGCGGGAATCTTTGCTCGATAGCTTCCCCCACCCCCGTGCACCCAGGCCAATCAGCAGGCGGGCCTAATTGTCGATAGTCTCGATAGTGTACGATAATCCTCCGACGCGTCGTAAAAACTGGAGAAAGAGCCCCCCAGCGTGATTACGTAGGCCCCGCACCCCACCGCCCACGATCACCACCACCACTGGAGGCTCCTTTAAAGCTGAGATCCCTCGTTTATCTCTAAAACTTTTTATTCTTTCTTCTTGTAACGATCAGCATTTAAAAGATCAGACGATAACCAAAGAAGGAAAAAATATGCCAGCACAGAAAGTTACGTGGGAGTCGATCCAGGGAAAGGAGCACCCTGTGCTATCTCCAGGTTACGTTAGCAATGGCCATGTCCACACTTCTGGTATAATTGGATCCAACTACGCGACTGGAGAGACCCCAGAGAGCGTTGCTGACCAGACACATCTTGCGATACAGAACGTGAAGAAGGTTCTCGAAGCTGCGGGCTCGTCGTTGGACAAAGTGTTCAAAGTGACGATGTTCATTTCGCATGCTGAGTACTCAAAGACGGTGAATGAGATTTACGGTTCCTACTTTCCTCAAAAACCAGCACGCAGCTGTGTCGTTGTTGCTTTCATGGATGCTGCTATTAAGTATGAGCTTGAGGTCATTGCCACTCTGGACTGATACATATCTATAAAACGTTTGATCTTAGTACATCCACCTGTAGCTTGGGTTGCTTGGGCCGTCTGCGAGGTCACATGTTGGGACATCTCTCCAGGTTAGTTCAACTCCCTGTAGCATGTTCCTGCGTCTGTTGTCGTAGATCATGAAGAGCAACACGCCGATGATCGTAATCACAGCCAGCCCGCCAAATCCTGCAGTTATACCAAGGGCTGGAACATACTTTGGTGCATCCTCAGGTCGAAATATGTTGGTGGAAATGAGCCCGGCAGCATTGGCTAGCGGGATACCGACGGACGAAATCACCACACGGCGGTTTTCATTCGGAGTGTTGTTGTTATACCATGTGGATGTCAGCACCGAAGAGGCAGATACACCTGTTGTCATGAGAAAGCACGAAAAGTATGCTGCTCCTAGGTGAGACTGTGTGTCAATGGCCCCAAACACGGCAAACCCGAGTAGAGTTGTGATAACAGCAATGCTCACGAACACAGACCTGATCTTGAAGTAGTCAGACGAAAAGGCCAAAATCAACAGGGAGCAGGCACCCCAGATATTTGGCGCAACAGTGTAGAGGTTGGTCTGAACTGGGGTTTTGCCTAGCACTTGCACAATCTGGGGGAACCAGCTATTCACAGATGACAAAGGCACCCCAATACAAATTTCAATGAACATCCATGCAAATGCAACAGGATGCGAAAACACTTTCACAGCATCCTTGAAGGAAACACTCGATCCAGGATTAGCCGACGAATCCACTCTGATCCTGTACTCTGCGCACTCTCTTTCTTCCTCTGTCAAAAATTTGGCACTGCTCACAGTTCGAGGAAGGTAGACAAACGCAGCAAACGCAAACAGAACTGTGCATGAGCCCTCGATCAGAAACAGTATTTGCCATCCTTTCAAGCGAGAGTTGTTAATCTGGAATACTCCAAATGACAGCAGACCGGAAAATGAATTTGCAATATTGGACGCAGCATAGAAAATCGAGAGCCGTACAGCAAGCTCGCCACGGCGGTAAAAGGTACTCAGGTAGTAGATAATACCCGGGAAAAACGCCGATTCCATCATTCCAAGAAACCACCTTGCGGTCATGAGTGACCCATAGTTGAAAGCAGAAACCGATAGCAAAGTAATGCATCCAAAACTAAACATCAAACACGGAATGACGTTGGCAGCGTTGTATCTCTTTATCACAAGCGACAGTGGCAACCCAAAAACAACAAAGGGGACAAAGAATATGGACAGCATATTGTTCCACTGCTGGCCCTGAATGTTCAGATCAACATCAATACCATTCGTTTTCGCATTGGAAATGTTACCCCTGTCCAAGGCGTTGAAAAGGTACATGAGTGCAGCAACGGGTAAAATCCGAAAGTCGAATTTCCTCAGCACTCTCTTCTCAACCTTTGGGTCAAAATGAAAAACATCCTCAATAGCCGATTCCGGCTTAGAGGAGCGTACTTCAACAGCAACCTCTGGTTCTTCTTTGTTCATGGTTTGTCTTGTCCACACCAGACAGAGTCAACGCCCATGGCGACCCTTCAAGTTTATAACTGATTCATTCCATCTGTTATCTACAACCCGGGGTGCCGAGACAGAATGACGAATTGAGACATAGAAAAGGGGGGCCAATGTCAGGGTGAGGGACGGACTTTTAACTCATTTCGTGGCTGCCAGCTAGCGATAACAGCGATGTCAAATCGTCAGAAGCGCGCTTACAGCGTTCTCTTTGTTCGGTTCTGGATGTCGTCAGATAAGATGGTCGTGGCTGACTCACTTACCTCCACCAACTTTTAGCGTTTGCCAGGGCCATGACAATAGGCGCGTTGATTGACCCCAGTATGCCTCGACCACTACATAAATGACGGACTCTTCGAGGTCAGGGAAGAAACGGAAGCGTATAACGGGCAGCTTTATATGTCCCGTGGATGATTGCGGAAAGTCTTTCTCCCGTTCGGACCATCTGAACAGACATCGTGCGAATCACAGCTCCCAGCCTAGATTTCACTGTTCGTGGGAGGGTTGTAACGAGGCTTTTGCACGCAGGGACGTGCAAGTGAAGCACTATAACAGGCATGTTGCTCGCAAGGAAAGAGAACTGATAGCAAACTCCAATGGTGCTGCTGCTCCTGCTCCTGTCACAACAGTGGCGGCAGTTACCCCACCAGAACTCGCTGAACCAGAAGTGCACTCGGATAACAGGTCAAACCCTGCTTTTTCGCCTTCATATTTGATTGATTGGCTTTTTAATGACCCCAGTAAAACGTCTCCCAATAGCAATGGTTACAGTGTGAGTGGTGCGGGCAACGGAGCCTTCCATAACAGCCTGGAGCAATCAACCGCGGAGATGCTCGCTGACATCTTTGCCATAACACCAGAGTTCCCGCAAGAGGACTACCAGACTATCGTTGAGGAGGATCTACGAGCAACACTCCTCACTTACATTCCAAGTCTTGGCACGACCCAGCACTTTACGACTCCACGCATCAAAAAGTATCTTGAACTGTACTGGACCTTATACCACCCGCAGTACCCGATCCTCCACAGACCCTCGTTCTCTACGTTTGATGCACATCCACTACTTGTGCTGGCGATGATCATGATTGGCGCATCGATGTCGAGGTGCGTGGGCATTGATCCAGATGGACTGGCCGATACTATTGCGGTGCCGTTAAGGTGGCTGATCTTCTCCTGCCCTGATTCGAAACCTCCTTGCAAGTCGTGGGTCATCCAGAGCCTGCTTCTGTTGGAAACTTATGAAATAACCAACTCTAATCGTGAACTACATGAACGTGCTTACATACATAATGGAGCCAAGATCCAGCTGTTACGTCGCAGTCCTATTTTAGGAGGCGACCCACTGAAGGATGAACCAAATGACGACGTTTGGAAGAACTGGATAGAGAGTGAGTCTATGAAAAGGGCAGCGCTGATGTCTTTTTACATTGATACAGTTCACGCAACAATTTTTGGCCATCAGGTTACGTTGTATGCTCACCAAATCAAGCTGTCTCTGCCTTGCTCAGACGAATTATGGGAGCACAATATTCAAAAGCCAATAGGACAAAGCAGACCACCTAGTTTCCTGACAGCCTTGAAAAAACTGTTGCATCGCGAGCCTGTCAGTACTGGAGCCTTTGGAGGCAAAATATTGTTTGCTGGTTTAATAACAATTATGTTTCAGATGGAACAAAAAGATTTGCAGCTGGCTTTCCTTGAGTGGGAGTCAGTGAAGGAGAGTTGGAAGGAGACTATCTCTTTGGCTATTGACGTGTGGAGGAACACGATATGCAAAGGCGATTGTTGCAGTTCAGGTTCATCTCTGTATTATCCGTTTACTCAAGAGTCAGCATTGCCTTCCGCCATGAAATCGAACGACACGCGCTGCAAGTTTTCCATCTATCATATTGCTCAGATATACATGAGGATAACCCATTACGACTACATCATCTATGCCGGTGCACCCAGCCGAATGAACGTGAAAACGACGCCACATGATTACGAAATTGTGAATAGACGAGTTCACAAATGGGCAAATTCGTCTGCTGGTCGTCTTTGCGCAGTAACCTCTTATATGTTTCTGTGCGAGATGCTGCTGTCTCCGGAAGGTTCGGAGAAGCTCATCTACGTATATGAGCCAGACGTTGATCCGTTTTTACACAGACCCAATGCCGTTGTGTCGGCAATTTTAGTGGTTTGGGCCTATAATTTCCACATATATGGACCCGAATCCAAGATACTATCGAAGGAGTCGAATATGGACGTTGATCGAAACTTTTTGCCGGCAAGGGAGGATGCGTACTCATACCTGAGGCGGATGAGAGATCATCTGACAGAGCTGGCTAATTGTTCCTTTGCTGATATGAATGCCCTAGACAGTGTTGCATTTCATAAAATGATGAGGGTGTTTGCAGATGTGCTACCGCAGACGAAAAACACAAACAATTTGGTGGGACTTTTGACAATCTTCAAAGAGAGCTATGGAAAATGCCACTGGCAAGTTGGCAGGGAGTACTCGAGATTGTTTGCGAACTGCATTGAGCGGAGCCTTGGACGAGAAAGTGTTTTCTGTGACAAGATGTATGACAGGGCTTGACATGGGTAATGGTGCGCATAATCCCTGACTAGGTTGATGACTGCTCACCGTTCGAGAGAAGATGCTAAACTGAACGAGGATGAACAGTTGCATGAGCTTTTGAGGATGAACTGCTCTCAAACTGTTTCATTGTGACTGCCGACCCTTTATTGAATGACTGGGTCGATCATAATTTCAGTGACAATAGTGGGCAATGCGTTGTTGGCGCATACCGCATCTGTCCTACCCGCGCGCAGAAGTAAAAAGCCGCATTCTGTTGGATGGTGCCCACTGAATGTATGGCTGCTGGCATCCTGCAGGGTTATACATTTTTGCCTGCGCCTCCAAAATGGTCAGTCTCCAGCTTCGCATCTGGGTTGGTTTGAATGTTAATTGGAATTGTGTCTTTTTTTGACTGAGAGTGGTGCGAGACTTCCACAATATTCTACGAGACAACAATTGACCACAACCTCGCAGCATTTTTTGGATTTTCCCATGCGTCTGCAACAACTTAGCTTTGGTCAAAGGCACATTCTTGTGCTTACGATCTTCACAAGTCCGCTGCTATTGGCCAGAGCTACATATTCATCCAAGCCGTTGCTTTGGTCTAATCTCTTGATGAGGAAAGCTTCGAGAGCTCTCCTAGCAAGTTCTCATGAGACAAGCCCATCCTACTATTTATATCTGTAAAACTACTTTGTATTATGATCAAAATAAATCTGGACATTGCTAAAACGTTGATGTTCAGGTCACTATCGAAAAAGAAAAACGCTCGCACTCAGATACCAAGGGCTCTTCTTCTTTCAACTATCTTCCAGTACCTGGCCTTGGTCTTCTTTCTCCAGTAGAGCCCAGTGACTTCCATGAGGAGAAAAGAACCCATGCAGACCAAACAGATGAACCCAGAGGCCAGAAACGTGTTTTTGTACCCTTGGTTTTCCAACCACGGCCCAATACCGTAGTCCATTGCAAAGTTCATCGTGTTTCTAATAACAATGCAGCTGATGAGACCCTCTGCAGAAAGTTCGTGGTAGGTGTCAACAATGTAGTTGATGGAAGATGTGGCTCCAAGGATCACTGCACCGCCATTTATGCCAGCCCCAATCACAACTGCAAACCAATGGATTTTGTAATATGCCCCGATCCCATAGAGAAAAAGAGCAGCAGGTCCAACGATCATGTACACCACCAGCAACCACAGTCTGTCCTCAGCGTAAGACGTTCCCTTGCGTCTCTCGGCTAGCTTGATCTTGATCCAGTCAGCTGTCCAGCCTGCATAAAAGTTGAAGAAGAACGCAAAAATTAAGGGACAGACATAAACCAAGCCAACCATGGATGAAGAAAAGTTGTATGGTTCTGCAGTAAACACAGGACTCAGGGTCGCGTTCATGACGGAGTACCAGAAGAGCGACGCGCCGTACAGAAAGCCTGAGTAGACAACAACTGGGAACTGAAACATTAACCATGGACCCACGGCATAATGTTTGAAGAGCGACAAATCCCTTATTTGAAAAATGGCCAGCTTTTGGCGGTAAGTCTTTAGTGGGATACTGGTATCAAGCTGAGAAAGACCTTTAAGAACTTCTGTTTCCCCGCTCAGCTCCACAGTTGTGGCCCTGTGGTTTTCTTTGACATTGCTGAGAACAACCTCAATGTCCGACCCTGAATCTGGTGTTCCCCTTACAAAGTTTGATTCCTCCATGAAAAAGAACAAAAAGACAAAAGCAACGCCTGCCCAGATAGAACTGAGCCAGATGACCCATTCCCATTTCATTCCATCGGCAATGAACCCAGCAACTAAAGGTCCAAGATAGTTGGACGCAACTAAGGTGAACGCGTACATACTGACCCAAGTACCTCTTTCATGTTCAAAGAAAAGATCGGCAATTGTCACCTCGCACAGGGCCTCAATGGGAGCACAAAACAGACCCTGCAGAATCTTTCCGCCAAGCCACTCGCCCTCTGACTTCGCATAAGCCTCCCAGAGAGTAAAAAGACAAACTCCCAAAACACTGAGCAGGTATATTGGCCTCTTGCCAACTTGCATTGCCAGTGGAATGAGGAGCAAATTTCCAAGACCAAGGAATAAAAACATGTACCCAGTTCCGTCGGTGATGGTTGATTGGGTTATCGCCGTATTGGCTGTGATGTTTCCCGCGCTACAAAGGTCAGTTCAGCTTTCGACAATAAGGGATAGACTTCACATACACTGAGTAAACAACGCAAGGAGGGACTCCTGCCCCAAAAATGTAGACACAGAGGCAAAACATGTGGAACATTTTTCTTCTGTAAGTCCAGTTCAAGGGGTCATTGGGATCAGACGAGGGTGTGGGGATGAGAACCACATCTTTTTCCTTGTCTTCAACATGCAGCTCTTTGAGCTTGTCTCTGTCCATCTCCACCAGGTGGGAGGTACCTGGAACTTTTTCAAAATCAATCATTGTTACTTGGAAACAGGTTGAGTTGACTGAGTGTAACGAACTGATCTGACTTTATACGAATTGTGGTGCAAAATGGCTCTGCATAATCTTGCATACTAACAATAAGAAGCTGGACCGACTAGATAACTGAGTGGTCTCCAAAGGGTAACCGCCAGCTTTACTAGCCGCGCGGGAGCATTGACAAGACAATGGCTTATCAGGAGATAGATATGTCGATCCACGTTGTTGTGGTATCCGTCTGAGACTTTTCCGTGGGAAACCTTATTGTCAAAGCACATGTCTGAGATGTGAACAATGAAGCAGTACCCTGTTTTGAAACCGGCTGAAGGATTCTTGCAAGGGCAGCTCCAGATCTTAATTTAAGAGACACCGTGGATTTTACACCTCAGCAACTGTACGTTTTTAAAATCTTAACAATTACACTTTGCTTATTCAGAGCTACGTAAACAGCTAATCCATAAAGTTACTTAGTATTGAAAAAAAACCCACCCCTAATGTTCAAGGCCTAAAATGGTTTTAATCATTTTAACTCCTGCAACAACTTCCTCGTCAAAGTATCTACGAGCAGTAAGCTGGAAGTTGATAGGTGCCCTCACAAAGTTCTCCGGAGTGTACTTCTCCCATTCCAACTTTTCCAAGTCAGACCTTGGGGTGCACTCGCTTTTGACGTCAATGTTGGGGTCCTGATACAGACCTGTTGGGAAAACCAGAGATGGCAAGTCTAGAAGATTGTGCATAGACGTGTAGCCCCAATACTGTGGTGCATCTTTTCCGTTGTTGATTCCAACCCCAGCGACCCCAGCATAAGCGGGCGACAAAATGTAGTCAACTTTGTTGTTGACAAAGTAGTCAAGATACTCCTTGCGAAAACAGTCGCGCTGATAGTTCAGCTCTCTGTTGTCCGTAATTGACAGCTCGCGGTGATTGTTTCCAACTTCGAAAGCCCACTCAGACATGGGCAAAAGTGGCTCATTAGAAGATGCAATCATTCTCATCTGAGCTCTGTTCCCGTCACAAGTGAAAAGAGCATTGCAAACGTTGAAAATCTCAGTACAGCTGATTCCAGAAAACTCAACAACATTGACTCCAGCCGCCTTCAACTTTTCGGTCACAAACTGAAGACCACGGGCAATTGGAGGATGAGGAAGAACATTTCCATCGTCATACATAACTGCAATGGTGATCTCTTTCGGTGAAGGAACTGCAACATCTCTCCAGGGCATGGGAAGACACCACGGATCTAACGACGCAGGATTACCTTCGTTGAGAAATGACTTCATGAAGAGCTCAATATCGTCCACATCTCTGGCAAGAGGACCAGCAACTGCCACAACGCTCTCTTGGCCCTTTCCTGAGGAAACTCCTCCCAAAGTCGCAATCCGGCGGGAAGTAGGTCTAAATCCGTAGCATCCACAAAATGCTGCTGGCACTCTGATAGAACCACCAATATCGGTGCCTACACCGATGGCGGAACCGCCAAAACCAACAATTCCACCCTCTCCTCCCGAAGATCCACCAGATGTAAGTTTGGTGTTATACGGGTTTGCAGAGCGCCCGGTAATGTTGTTGGTCGAATCCATGTGCATAAGCGACTGGGGCTCACAGGTGCGCACGTAAAATATAGCACCCAGCTTCTTGAGTACCTGTACTGTGATTGCGTCCTCCTCTGGAATATTGTCAAGCCAGCCAACCCAGCTTCCGTTTGTGATTTTTCCAGCCACGCCAATCTGCTCTTTGAGAGAGATCGGGATTCCATGGAGTGGACCCACTGTTTTACCGGTTGCAGCCAAGTGAGCATCAAGCTCCTTTGCGCGCTCTCGCCCTTCCTCAATGAAAAACTGCATCGCATAGTTGGTGAGCTGTTGTCCAATAACCGCACGGTGCGCAAACGCATTGAACACCTCCAGGGAGGTCAGCTCTCCTGTGGCGATCAGCTTTGCGAGCTGAGAAGCAGATGTGTCGGTGATCTTGAACTCTTCGGGAGTTAAATATTTGGAGGAGTACAGGAACTTGATGGCATTGACACCCTCTTCAAGATTGGTTGGGAGCTCGGACTCGGGTACTCTGTACTCGACGAGGGTCTTTTTGTCGAGGTCATCCCTGTATGCCTGAATCTTTGGTAGCCACTTGGCGTAGAGGGCGAGGTCGGGAATATAGGTTGCGCTGCTAACTTCTTTCATCGGGAGATTATTTGCTGTGGGTGGGGTGACAATAACCTGACTGGCTGAGCGATAAGCTCGCCTTCTTATACCGTGCCTCCGAAGAATACGATCCAACATGCGCGGCCAATCCAGAAGTTACTCTTTTCGGGTATGCGCGATGCGCCCCAATGCATGTAACAAAAAGTCGGATCAACCCAATTGCTGGATCTCAAGAGATAAGACTCATTTTACCTATCTGCCGCCCCTCTGAGCATACCCGCCAAGGTTTGCAGAGCCATGCTATAGCCGCCCTGCCGCCCAGATAGAAGGAGTGAGATTGTTATGCATGTAAAGCCCGCCAAGTGCCCCCTTTTGATCAGCCTCCCCCACCCGTAATCCCAGGGCTGTGCAACGATGTCACAGTATCTCTAACCGGCGCCTAATATCAACTGCGCTGACTCTTTCGGCGATGTTTGCGTAAAATTAAAGTAAACTGAAGTACACATACAAACGAATAGCCATCGCTAGCAAACGCAAGAAAAAAGTGGTTTTTTGACCGTCAGGATGCGCCCCGATCTCGCCCGACGCGCGGCAACTACGCCAACGCCCGAGGAGGTCGCCGGAGGCCCGAGGAGTACGCCTACGCCCGACGACTCGGCCGGAAGCCCGAGGACTACGACGACGCCCGAGGACTACAACTACGCCCGACGTTCACGACTACGCCTGGCGCTCACGACTTCGCTAGCAAACGCAAGAAAATCGCTAGCAAACGCAAGAAATCGCTAGCAAACGCAAGAAAAAAGTGGTTTTTGTACCACCGACCGCGAGCAAAAACTACCCACTGCGACCAAACACTACCCACTGCGACCAAACACTACCCACTGCGACCAAACACTACCCACTGTGACCAAAGACTACCCACTGTGACCAAACACTACCCACTGTGACCAAACACCAGGCACTGAGAGCAAAAACCACACACTGAGCGTAAAAACCACACACCAGAAGCAAAAACTACACACCAAAAGGACAAAAAACTTAGGTCCGGGATATCGGTCAGGGGGGCTTTGTCAGAGGATATAATATTTTTCTGCAAGCGGGACATCGTCCCACGGACTTGCTAGAGTATTGCGAGCGGTTGCCAACGTTTTGTCTCGCAGTGACGATGCGATCTGGGCAGGTTTGAAGGTCGCAGCGTGAGAACTGGGGCCTTAGTGTAGCAAAGTGGACCAAAACCATGGCGTGAAAAGGTCGTGTCCCATTCACTTTCCACGTGACTTTTCGTGCGCTAACCAGGATTTTGTATGGCACACTCAGTACATGTTTTTACCCACTTTCAGAGTAGTTGCTGCGGGTTTATCGACAGTTATGAGTGACTGAGATGCTTTGGTTTACGATACAATTATAAAATCAGCAGCTTCAAAAAGACAAGTTTTAGTTTTTTGTAAGAAGGTCTGTTTTTGCAGATTTGTTCGTCAGTGTACAGTAATATATTCGTAGTTAATTGATGTTAAATGTTTTTTTGAAAGGTAATCAAAGGCAAAAGTGGAAAAAAAGGTGAATCAGTTGTAAGACTTCGGGTGAATTGCAAAACAAGGGTGCAGTTGCCAAACAGCAAGTGCGGGTACACTTTTTTGATTTGGTATGTATGTGGTGGCAACAGGGTGTAGGTGTGGTTTGACTGTTCGCGAGCAAAGAAATCCTCCGTGGCCAAGTGGTTACGCGAGGGTGGCCTGAGCGGGCATCGTGGGTTCGAACCTCGATCGCAGTTTGGGCCGTGCACTAACTTCTAGGAGTTACCCAAAGAGGCAGTTAGCGCCGGCCCGAGAAGGGCAGGTTGAAGCGAGACAGGGCTCGCAACCAGCGGCGGTTTAACTGTCCCAATTTGGAAGACCACGTGATCGATTACATAATCTGAAAATTTTGATCAGAATTTGTATTCCCACGACCGTCGGTATTAGAGTCCACATTGAGGGTTAAGGGCCGACAATACCGACGGATTTATGTGTGGGGATGTGTGTGGGGATGTGTGTGGGGATGTGTGTGTGGGGATGTGTGTGGGGATGTGTGTGTGGGGATGTGTGTGGGGATGTGTGTGGGGATGTGTGTGGGGATGTGTGTGGGGATGTGTGTGTGGGGATGTGTGTGGGGATGTGTGTGTGGGGATGTGTGTGGGGATGTGTGTGGGGATGTGTGTGGGGATGTGTGTGGGGATGTGTGTGTGGGGATGTGTGTGGGGATGTGTGTGTGGGGATGTGTGTGGGGATGTGTGTGG